>CAJVRI010000475.1:600000-1108648 GCA_911649635.1 Poeciliopsis gracilis
TACATTCCTTCCTGATGTAGCCCTGGTTGAACATGGCATCCAGAAAGACCATATCGCTGAATGGAGACCGCTCCAGGATTACTCCTTGGCCTTAAAGAACAGCAAATCAGGATGGAGATAAGTGGTTTTCTTCATCACCTCTGTCTGGGAGAAGTGTGAGTGTAGGGGTGGTACCTGTGCTGAGCAGGTGCTCGACGGCGTCCGAGTACTGCAGCAGCCTCATGACGTACATCCACAGCTGCAGCCTGTAGCTGTTGCCATCAGCAGCTTTAGGGTCTGCATAGAACTTCTCCAGGCTGCACATGCCATTAAAGTCAGTAGAGAGGGGCTCCTTCTCACCAGTCATCCTGTCCAAGTAGAAGGTGTCAGCCTCTGGCATGTACAGCATCCCTGTGGACACATTCACCAGAACCAATCAGCTTTCTTCTCCCAGAGGTCAGAACCCTCACCAGCTAGTGTGTTGGGTTTATTACCCAGTTTGTCAGCAAGCTTCTGGGCCAGCGCTCCTTTCCCTGAGGCTAGGTTGCCATCAATTGTGATGATTTTGCTGTACTGCTTGAACCGTGGTGTGGTCCTTTCACCCAGAACGTATGCCCACCAGCCATACTCCAGGCTCCGCCCTGGGCTCGTATGGATACCCGCCTGCAACACACAACATCACAATCCATTTCCACACATTTTAACTCGTATTCAGGCTTCTTTCTGGTTAAAGGTTTGTTTGCCTTTACTCACAGTTCAGTCATCTTTAGTTAATTTTACAACACAGACTTCACTACAAGTTTGTGTAAATTCATAAAGCAATGCTTTCTTTAGCAATTCCTACATCAGAGCTGACAGACAGTTTCCAATAAAACCCACACAACTGCACATGAACTCTATTGTGGATATCGCCAGATATTGACATACACAATTATAATCTTGTGTTCCGTATCTCATCAACTGCATTCAGTCTTGTGAAATTCATGACATTTTCTGATCAGAAGCATGTCCTTTGTGGATTGCAAAGGACTTGACATTTTAAACATAATGTAATTTGAGATTTTTGTACTGACATGTCCTTTTAAGTCATGATGTTGCCCTGGGATTTCTGTTTTACTATTACATAGTGACACTTCATTAACCAATGAGTAATCATTGATATCACATTTGACAGATTTTAAAATAAATTAACTAATAAGTGCAATAACACGCCATTTTCTTAAAAGTTTTGTTCTTTTCTATCACACAATGACAACTATTTCAAAGGAATCTTTCTCCTACACCTTCCTAAAAACCTGCTAAATTTTGTGATGATGCAAATTCATGACTTTGTAAAAACATAAATTTATGATGAACAATTTTTTGTTGTTACAAAATCATTATAAATTAGCTTCATCGCAACAATGGTGGGTTTTTAGAAAGGTTTAAGAAAAACACTCTTTCAAAACAGTTGTCATTGTGTGACAAATGATCATAACAGGGTTTGTAAAGAAGTTCCCACCCTTCACTTAAACTTAGAAAACATATGCAATTTTCTTCCATCCACTCGTGCTTCCTCACTGACAATAATGTATTATTACAGGATAAAAAAAACTTTAAGAATAAACTGGTTATTTGCCTTTAAACAAAATTATTTTTGCTAATACTATTAGAAACAACCTAGATATGGTCTTCAAAAAGAATATTTTTCCTAGGAGAAATATCAAATTCCACCTAAGGTAAAATAAACTCAATTCAAAACTATATTTGGTTGGTATGTTACATATGGAAGATTTTTCATTTTTATTTATTTTTTTTACATGGAAGACATAAATTGAATTCTGATTACTGTGTGTATTTTATTTCTCTGAAATAGAAACAATTGTTCTATTTCAGAACAATTGTTCTTGTTACTGTTAATGTAGCAAAATTAATAGTTGTTACCAACTGTTAATCTTGGTAACATTAACAGTTACCAATATATTAATGTTTTCAAGTTTGATATTCCTAGTTAAATCCCACTTAAAATGGCTAATAATATCTTCAGTTCTTTCACATCTCACATCTGGGGATGTTCTGTGTTTCATGGACAGTTTGAACTCTGAAGCTTCTGATGTACATTTTGTAATCATTTTGTGTAAATACTTTTAAATACACATGTAAATGTCAACTATCACTCTACTGTTTAATGTCTTTCAGAACTGCTTTGATGAATATTTTAAGTCACTTAAATATGTCTCTAATATAAGAAAACGGCCCGAGCTTGTTGAAACATTGCTAAGTCCTTGCTATTTAAAAAAATGTCACATTTGTTTGTTAGATTTTCCCCTTTTATTTTTGCTTTGAAAAATTACTCATTTCAAGATCTCTGTTCTGATAACACTTTTACTGTCAGATTTACTTCCCTGACTTGTTCTGTACGTAGCTTTTCTAATAAAGAATAAGTGAAAAAAGAGAAGGCAGGGTTTACGCGGTGCTTAGCTGTGGTGCTCCAGCATGACCTAATGCAAAACAAGCGTACCTGGAGCCTTTAACTCATCAGTATCCAACATTCTGTGAGCTACTTTCTACTAAAAGAGGTAAACAAGCCGCTGTCGGGTGACAACGGCGTGCGAGACTACCTGCTAAGAAACTAACAGTATTAGCTTGTCCTTATGAAACAGAATTGCTCACCGGGCCGGGACGGACCCTGAACGATTCAGTTCTGCTGCTCACCTTCTGAACAACGTTTCCCGCTCTGACAGCAGTTGTTCTCGCTGGGAACAGAAACCGGACCACCATCAGGGCCATCTTCGCCGTCCTCCAAACAGTGACCCGAAAGCTACCGCGGCCCGGCTACTCAAATATACGTCATATAATAAAGACAACCTTGCTCTCAATATTTTTTTTTTTAATCTTTATTGAAACACAGGACAAAACAGGACATAACAGTGTAATAAAATGATAACCGCCAGGGGGTGACAAACATCAAGACAATGCTTCAAGATAACATTACATAAATACATTTAAGAGACCTGGGTACAAGTTTTAATGACCATAGAATTAGTGGAATTTCTAATAGTTGGGGCCCTGCCCATAGCAATGCATAAGGAGGCAGTTACTGCTTGCGAAGCAAGCAGTAACTGCCTCCATGCATTGCATGGCAGGCACCTATTAATCTACACCCAATAGAATGTCTCTTTATTATTATTCTTTATTTTTCTTCCGTAGACCGGAATGCGGCTCGTACCGCTGCGTGCCCACCCACAAATGTGGTATCAAAACGTGCGGCTCGTTCCCGGCATTGGAGCTATTACTGGTGGTGGGATTCGGAGTTACCATAGCGACGTAATAAGCGAAAAAAGACCCCCAAAACCCCCATAGAAATGAATGGAGAGGGGAAACCAAAACATACTAAAATACCCAATTTTTGAGAATTTCATGTGTTGTCATGGATTCACGTAGAAATGCCATTGAAATTTCAGTTTGTAGATACGCCCGTGATCTTTTCTAAAGTCTAGACAACAAGAGGATATGAATTACGGTTTGTCCACAATTTCTCTCTAAGCGCACCAAAGTTTTCAATTTTTGGAAAAATTTAGAGTGTAACTGACGATTCGTTAGAGTGTGGGAAGCATTGCGATTCTGACCCCAAATTAATTTTGAAATCGCCGTCACGCCCACAAATATCGCCCGATCGGTATGAAACTCGGTCATGACATTGATACGCATGCCTGCTCCGGTAAAATGTTTTCAAAATTTTCCTAGGGCTTACGGTTTTCTGTCAAGGTGCTTCAGAGCGAAGTCATGCGACAGGATTTTCACACGCTCTGCCAGGATCACTTCCATGTATTTCTGAAAAATGTCAGACCCCAGCGCACACTATTTTTATCTCGTCGCTGTTATTACTGTGAGTGATGTACAAATATGAATCGCGGGACTATTGGAGACGAAAAATAGGGCTCTTAAACGCTTCAAACGGTTTTCCGATACGTATCACGGTTTCCGAATGGGAAGGAGCTGTTCGGACTGCTTTTTTCATTCAAAGTGACTGAGGTGTCTCACAAAGATAGAATTCTTTCTCCACCATTATGTCTCACACTCCACAGCTGGCAGAGAATCCATGACCATAGCAACGGAACACACCAGGGCCGAGCAGCTAATTAGAACTACATAAACGCATCATTGTAGTTTTTACTGTGGCAGAGCTCTGAGGAAGTCGTTGGCCTTTAGAACTACTTGTGTTTTGGGCATTTTATAACTGATTTTAACCAACCATTGTTACAAATGGAATTAGTGTGTCAATTTTAAATTAAGCTTGATGAAAATTTCAAAATAAAAACTTGAATATTTCAGGCCTTTCAGAAAAACTGATTCAAGCATGTAATTAAGTCTCTCCTTGTGTGTCACAAGGAGAGACTTGTGACACACAAGGACCTCCTCTTTAGAACTACAATTACTGATTGTCAGATATACAACATGGCGGAACACTCAGTGCCTACAAAAGAGGTCAGAGCTGATTGTAAGAACTACAACATGGCGGAACTGTCAGTTACTACTGAGGAGGAAGGAGCGGGCCTTTAGAATTACATTGTGATTGGGCATTTTATAACTGATTTTAACCAACCATTGTTACACACATGATTAATGTGAAAATTTTAAATTAAGCTTGATCAAAATTTCAAAATAAAAGCTTGAATATTTCTCTCAGGCCTTTCAGAAAAACTAACTGATTCAAGCATGTAATTAAGTCTCTCCTTGTGTGTCACACTGACATGACAGTTGACTTCCTCTTTAGAACTACAATTACTGAAGGTTAAGACTACAACATGGCAGAACACTCAGTGCCTACAAAAGAAGTCAGAGCTGATTCTCAGAACTACAACATGGCGGAACTGTCAGTTACTACTGAGGAGGAATGAGCTGGCCTTTAAAATTACGTTGTGTTTTGGGCATTTTATAACTGATTTTAACCAACCGTTGTTAAACATGGAATTAGTATGTCAATTTTAAATTAAGCTTCATGAAAATTTCAAAATAAAAGCCTGAATATTTATCTGAGGCCTTTCAGAAAAATTGATTCAGGCATGTAATTAAGTCTCTCCTTGTGTGTCACACTGACATGACAGTTGACTTCCTCTTTAGAACTACAATTACTGAAGGTTAAGACTACAACATGGCAGAACACTCAGTGCCTACAAAAGAGGTCAGAGCTGATTGTCAGAACTACAACATGGCGGAACTGTCAGTTACTACAGAGGAGGAATGAGCTGGCCTTTAGAATTACTTTGTGTTTGGGCATTTTATGACTGATTTTAACCAAGCATTGTTACACACATGATTAATGTGAGAATTATAAATTAAGCTTAATTAATTTTAATGAAAATTTCAAAATAAAAGCCCTGACATTCTTTTATATAACGTAATTGCCTTCTTTGGCATTATGTGACTTTTTTTTAACAAAACCACTGTTACACATGTAATTAGATTGCCATTTAAAATCAGGCTTTCTGAAAATTTAAAATAAAAGCCTTGATAGTTTTTATATCAGGTACTTGCTGTCATTGGTATTATGTGACTTTTTTCAACAAAACCAGTGTTACACTTGGGATTAGTTTGGCAATTTAAAATGAACCTAACTGAAATTTCAAAATAAAAGCCTTAAGATTGATCTGTGGCTAATGCAGCGACGCAAGGCGCTGCAATGACATTAGCTTGCATGATCATTTTCTCTCAAGTTAGGGCACTGTCTTGCGCAGCAATTAGCATTGGCATTAGCCTTTTACCTTAAATGAGATATTAGCTATTTCCCTTACTTATTTCCCATGTTTAGTGTACTGAATGGAGTATGCCAGGCTTGTGACTCTCCACATGCTATTGATTAGAGTGCAGCTTTTATGATTTCATTGATGCTAATATTTAGCACGCTGGCTCCAAACCGACGGGCACACTTTGGCAGGGCCCCGGTTAAATTTCTTCAGGAATTTTCTAGTTCTGATATATTGTTTGACCTTATTTTCAAAAATGGAAACAGAATTTGTAAATATGCCACTTGGCTAAGTATTTAATCATATTAATAATATAGAATTGTTTGTTGTTTTTTTTGGTTATTGTTCTCTAATAGCTAGTCAATGACAAGGCATGTACTCCCTGTGCATGTATGTGTTCTCTCTCCGGGTTCTCCGGCTTCCTCCCACAGTCCAAAAACATGACTGTTAGGTTAACTGGTCTTTCCAAATTCTCCTTTGGTGTGAGTGTGTGTGTATGGTTGTTTGTCCTGTTTTTTTCTGTGTTGCCCTGTGATGGACTGGCACCCTGTCCAGGGTGACTCCACCTCTCGCCCGGAACGCAGTTGGAGATAGGCACCAGCAACTCCCGACCACATTAGGGAGAAGGGTGATCAGAAAATGGATGGATGGGTTTCCTGTCAAGGAAAACAGGAATTGAGAGCTCTTATAATTAATTTCAGTAGGGACAGCAGCAACCAATTCTGCAAATCACTTGTAGCTATTAAATAGTTTTAAGAACAACTGATGGGAGCATCTTACTAAAACTTACGCTTCATAGAAGTGGTTACAGTGATAATGATGATTGGTTAATTAAATGCATTTATTTAGCAGGTCTCTTTATATTGAAACTTTTTCATGGCTGTAATGACAATCATGGAAACTAAAAACAAAGAAGACAAAAGCTCCCTTTAACGTCAAAGCTCATAGTTTCCTCGTCAAGTGAACCCTGAGGCAGTTTGGTTACCACTGGAATAGTGTGGTAGAGATGTTGCAGATCAGAGCAGATGTTCTGCTTCAAATTGCTGTCACAAGGCTCATCATTTAGGCTTAGGTAATCTCTGTCAAAATTATGAGCCGAACATATACAAATTGTCAGGATCCGTGTTTTTTCGTTATTTTTTCCTTTTGTTTTGGTTGTGGTTTTTTTTGTTTCTCCTTCCTGGATCTCCTGCCGTTCCTCGTGGCATCCACTAGATGGCGCCAGGAGGCTGCCCCTGGAGTTTGGCTGTGCCGACCCCGGGGACGCACCTGCAGTTAATCTGGGAGGCGCGGTTGGAGTATATAGGGACGGCGGCACAACTCTTCCTCGCCTGAGTGTTTGTTTACCACGGTAACAGTCGTCTCTTGTATTGGCCTCTGCGAATTGCTCTTTGTTTATCCAGTGTTTCCTGCGCCAGGTGCACTCGTCGTTTCCTTGTGGCTCCTGTGAGAGCAGCCTGCCAGAGATCGGAGCAAGCGTCCCCGGCATAATCCTCGGACTTCCAGCACATGCGTCCGGACCTCTACTCGGACACAATCCCATTTTGGATCCCTTCGCCCCGGATTCAGCCTCAACTCCGTCTCGGTTACGAACCACCCATCTCCACCCTCCAAGTAAGATCTACCCGATTCATTCAGAGATGGCTCATCCCAGACCCTCTTGTTAATCCGCTCCTCTTGTTAACAGTAGACGAACCGGCCACCAGTTCCAGTCCTCATTCCCCATCCCATTTCCTGAGCACAATAAACTTATATTATTTTTCATTTCCGCCTCCTGATTGTGTTCTTGCATGTGGGTTTAAAAACCTTAAATCCACTATGACACAAATTCATTACACCTGTATTGTCCAAAGTTTACATAATGCCTCATGGTTGTCAGTGTCCTTGTATGACTGATTGGCTGTTTGCTCTGTAGCTACAGTAATCACTTACATAAACACAGCTACAGTCTGCTGCAGAACTTCAGTTTTGAGAAACAACGCACTGGAACATGATGCAGTAACGGCATTTTGCTTGTGACTGATGTCTGTTTATTGTGCTCTAAACAGCACTCTGTGCTGCTTTATGCAGCGGCGTCATATGCCGGTAATCTCAGAGCCCATTGAGATAACCATTACATTTGACTTTTTTTCTAATCATGAAACATTTTCATGATTAGAAAATGTTTCTAACCATTTTGTAATTATTAGAAACATTAGTTTCATGTGGGTTTCCTGTCAAGGAAGACAGGAATTGAAGACAGAAATCCTTTTTTCACACCATAATTTTCACAAAATGTCTTCCAGCAATAGGAGTTTCACTAATTCTGAAAAAGTTGACGTCAGATTTAATGTAAGAAGTTCGAGTGGGTACAGAGTAAAGTTTTTTCACCGCAAGCTTTCTCTACTGAGCCAAAAGCATTCAAAGGGGAAAGAAAAGGGAAAAGTCAGACCCAAACAGCCATGAAGACAAATGCACTTATTACTTTAAAGTCTGCTTTTCCAAAGTAGAAGAGATGCACCTGGAAGTAATAAAATAATTTTTGAAGAACATCAATGCAGTGTTTTGATGTAGTTAAATTTTCAAAAAATTCAGGCCTGATTTATTCTACGTTCCTGATGGTAAAATCTAATTGAACCATTTATTTTACTGTTGACATTTTTGCCAGAATAAAAGGGCGAAGAATGATTCAAAGTGACCTGCAGTCAATCCCAGTTACCATTTTCTTACCCAAGGATTCTTGACAGATGGACAATGTCTCTCACAACAAGCAGGGAATAGGAAAAACAAGCAATTTTTTTCCATAATAACTTTGCCTGATTAGATTGGTCTGTCTGTAAGTCTCCACCGACCACCTTCTGCTTTGTACAGCAAATTATAGAAACTGAAGATAACATATGGTAGTTACCTGACTGTGCTATAAAGTGGCACTATGAAAATACATAACACGTCCACTTTAAATGCAGTATTGGAGCGCCGGATTGTGTACGAGCATGAAAGCACAGGTGGCTATGTGAGGATGTTGCCGTGGTTAAACCCTACATGCTGTTCACTGGATGTTTCAACAGGACAACACTGTCCTGGAGAACAACAGCATTTCTACCCAGGCTTCTATTGTGAAGTCATCGTCACATGCAGCAATGTTTCTACCACTCCCTGGAAACAAGATCATCAAGCCTGTCTAATAAGATAAAGCAGGTTGATGACCTACACTTCTCAGAGTGGGTGGTTTTGGGCTCAGATGTTCACCCTCTGATCAGTTGAATGGAGTTCTACACTTGATCTTGTGCTCTTGTTCAAATTTAAAACTCTTTCATAAATGGATCTTTTGGAAGTCCTCCTTCAGTCTTGCCTTTCTTCCAGCTGCATCTTTAAGAGTGAGACATCCTTCAATGTTTGGAACAGATGGATTTCACAGAGACAGTAAGGTACAAATGAAAGGGATCTGAAGATTCATCACTTTACAGAGTGCTTCTTATTATGCTGATTGATGATAATACTTGCAGCTAAGATTTGTGTTAAAAAATTATGACCTGGCTACAGCCTACCCACTCACTAGTTTACCATTCAAGATCTCTCTGCAAGCATTTAAGTACTTGGGAATCCATGTAACTAAGAATTATTCACAACTCTTTAAAGTTAATTCTATGCCTTTACTTGACCAGCTGACTCAGGACTTACAGCGGTGGTCCATGCTGCCACTTTCTTTAGCAGGCAGGATCAGCTGTGTCAAGATGAATGTTTTGCCAAAATTCTTGTACCTTTTTCAGTGTTTGCCAGTATTTATCCCAAAAAAAATTCTTCAGGACTCTCGATGCTTCAGTTTTTCACTTCATATGGAACAGAAAACCAACTAGAATACGAAAGAGTATCCTGCAGAAAAGTAAGGAAATGGAAGGGCTTTCCACACCAAATTTCTTACGCTATTATTGGTCTGTTAATATTCGTACAATGTTACTCTGGTGCAATGCAACCCGTGAGACCCCCAAATGGTTACCAATAGAGGAGGCCTCATGTAGCTCTGGTTCCTTGTACTCCCTTCTATGCCTCCCTCCTGTAACGTCTCCTGCTACTTACACTAACAATATAATTGTTAAGAACTGCCTCAGAATATGGGCTCAGATTATGCAACATTTTGGGATCCAGAGAATACCTCTTCTATCACCGCTAAATTCTAATCCTCTATTTCCACCTTCACTCATTGATAAGACCTTTTCAGTGTGGAAGAGCCATGGGCTTTTTTCTGTGAAAGATCTATATTTAGATGGTACTTTTGCCTCATTTGCTCAGTTATCCTCAAATTTTAACCTCCCTGCTGTCCACTTTTTTAGATTTCTACAAGTTAGAGACTTTATTAGTCATCGCTTCCCAGGCTTTCCAACAATTCCTGCCCCCAATATGGTTGATGAACTGCTAGAAATTAGTCCCACTCCAAAGGGTACAATATCAAAAATATACAACCTCTTAATGTCCAATCTGACTCCTGGGCTTGGCCATCTTCAGGCTACTTGGTCTGATGACCTTAACATAGAGATTGATAATGAAACGTGGCAAACTATTCTAGAACGCATTCACACCTCATCAATTTGTGCCAGACACAGAATTGTTCAGTGTAAAGTCGTTCATAGAGTACACTGGTCCAAAAGCAAACTGGCTCGAATCTTTCCGGACGTGGATTCAAGCTGTGTGAAGTGTGGTTTAGGTCCAGCGACTCTCAGTCATATGTTTTGGACCTGTTCTTCCCTATCTCAATTCTGGAAATCTGTTTTTGACTCACTTTCTGTAATTACCTCAACCACAATACAGCGCTCTCCACTAACTGCTTTATTTGGGGTCCTCCCCAAAACCCAGTTACTGTCACCCCATCATGCTGACCTTGTGGCCTTCCTCACACTACTGGCTAGACGTATCATACTGATGCATTGGAAGAATCCTCTCCCACCCACACATTCTCATTGGATAAAAGATGCGCTTTCGTTCATGAAACTGGAAAAAATTAGGCATACTCTCAAAGGCTCTGAAATCACATTTTCAAGAATCTGGTCACCATTTTTGGACCATATTATGTCTTTGTCACTTGATGTGACCCCATGAGTGGTGCTCCCCTTACTTCCCAGTTGTATTGACATATACCCTTTAACCAAGTCTTATAACAATTTTAGTAGCACAGACTACATTAAGCCATTTAGGTGCCCCGCTTTAGTTGTTTTCTGTCTAATTTATAGTTTATTTACTTTCTGTTATTCTTGTTTGTTTATTTTTTAGCTATCTACTTTCTATCCAAGTACTTATGGAAATAATTGGTGGGTTCTGTCTATGTGCTTTGTTTTATTCTTGGTTCTTGTCTTGTCATGTATTAGTCTATGCTTACTTTCCAAAGTACTGTCTCAAGTGTGACTTGAATGTCTATGCATGTTGCTCATTGTTATGTGGAAAATCTACTAAATAAATTAAAACAAATAAAATAAAAAATAAAAATTATGACCTGACTGAAGGAATGATTTCTTTGTATGCCTGACTTTTTTTCTTGTAAGGGAATTTTCATAGCACCCATATGAGGCCAGCTAAAGGGTTTAGTGAATTTAACTCTGCCAAATTTCTGCTGGTTTTATTGCAGGTTTTATTTCTTTCCTCTGCATCGGGGAATGAGCCAACAGGGAGGAGGTTTACTGTTCATCACTAAAACAGCATGGCAACCAAAATAGTAGCCAACATTTTCTGCTTTACCTCATACCTCCCTTAGACACATGACCTTCTATTACTGTCACTCAAATTAAAACACTAATTTCCTTCAGTTTGTTATCTGACCCAGGAACAGATCAAAATTTGGATTTCTTCTTCCTTTTAAATTAAATTAATCATTACCTTAACATTCCTGAATCTCCAAACTTGTATTTTGTGCTGTTTAGGTGTGTATTTTTCACTCTTTATGATGACAAAATTATTTTATTTGACTCAAAGTGAGATGGAACCAGGACATCCAAAATTAAAATGCAAAGAAAAACAGGAATTAGGATGTTAATTCGGAGCAGATTCAATAGAATAAAAGATCTAGAATTGTTTCATCTCAACAAAGTAAAAACCAGACAGAAAAACATGGTTAAGTAACAATAAGTAAATAAATAAATAGCAAAACTGCACAGGAAGATTAATCAAGGTCAAGATGGGTCTGCTGAACCTTAACACAATTAAAAATGAGGTCCAGATGTATGTACTAATGACAAGAGCTCCATGATCTATTAAAGATGCTAGGCATGAAGCTTCTATGATGACCTTTTTATCATTGTGAGAGATACTGGATACTGATCCCCTAGGCTTTGAAACAAACACAGCACATTCTCACAGTCAACACTTTCAAAGGGACAAATGTGTTGCTTTTTATGTTAATTGCTTCTGATTTACCAACTGTTACCAAGCTACCTGTTGAATGTTCTGGAACCTGTTTGGTTTCAGTGCTGTATACCCCAGTGGACAGACTTTAGAACTGGGTGTTGTGTTCTATCCGCCTGGTTTTGATGAGAACGTTCTGGATCAACTAGTCAATAACTTAACCTTTCTCTAGCTCTCTGAGAGAATATATTGGTGGGTGCAGATCTGTTTAAGCAATCGTAGATCTAATGAGTTAAGTGACCTGAGCATAATTACATTTGAGACAGAAAGCAAAAGTGTGGGACTACTGCTTTATACTTCCTGTAAAAAGGACATCCTAATAACTATATAACTTTATGCTGTATCTGTGTCACGGTGCGGCCCTAAGTTTTCTGTTAAACACCCAGTAGTAACTTCCATACCTTGGTAATACGTCAGCTCCAGCTGTCGGGCCACACAAGGGAAAATTACCAGAAACAATTGAACAATCACTTTATATACCCTCAATGTTCATTTGAATAGACCTGTGGTGGAGGGTGTAGTAAAATCTAGCTAGATGTTGTCATGTTAAAATCGACCATCCTGTTCTTCACACACAACTCTTCCTCCTCCCAGAGGGAAGAGGTCCTGCTTCTTGTCAACCTGATGCCTGTTTAAAAAGCAATACTGAGAGCCAACAGAATATCCCAGATACTGTTTCACTCCTTTCACCACCTCAAAATACAATTATGTAAAAAAGAGAATAAAACAAATTGATGCCAGAAGTATGTCTGTTCAATTTGGATAAAGCTGTCCAGTGTCTGATTGTTGCAGCAGTAACATTCCCTGCAGGGATTAAAAGCTTTTTTCTAGTTCCTAAGATGATGATCTGGAAGGAAATTAAATACAATTTGAAGACATCATACCTTCCTCTCACAGCCTCCTACCTCCCTGTCTTAACAAACTGGATTAGCCAATAACAAGAGGGAGAGGTGTGATGTAACAATTGCTGTGATTAAGATGTCTCGATGTCTAAAAGTTATATTAACATCTGAATAGGACCATTTGTTCTTTTTCTTTGTGCTGCTTATAGTCTTCTTGCCTTACTCTCTGCTACTCTACATCTTCTTCCTGACAGCAGAGCCTGCTGTGAATGCTCAGGTTAGTTATCATGACCACCGATGACAGTATAGAAACAGTTTTCTTGTTGTTTTTCTGCTGTTAGCACATTTAATAGTTCTTACTTCTGGCTCTGATTAGTTGTTTTTGACCAGGAGCAATTCATTTCTGTAGATGGCAGTGGGAGCACAGGGAGGTGGTAAAGTACCTTGATTTTTTTCACAAATTATTTGTCTCATTTTACACTATTATGACGCAGCGACAGTTTTAATAAATATGTAAAAAACTTTTTTTTTAAAGTTATGCACTGCAGCTTTAACATCAAACAGCCAGAGAGCCTCATAAATACTGTAAAACCTTAACTGCCATCACTTATATGGTGCTTTATTAGAACACTCAAACACTTTACAATAAAAACAGTTAGTCACATTCAGAGAAAAGACTTTAAAATAATGTTGCTAGTTTAGAAATCACTGAATGGGTTAGCACTGCAATACATTAAAGACCTGCTGGTGTTGTATCAACCTTCCATGGTTCTTATCAGCTCTGCATCCCCAAAACCAGAACCATTCAGCTGCTATGAACAACAACTCTGGAAAAAAAAAATTCCAGAAAACTTCAAAACAGCTGGGTCACTGTGTTCCTTTACATCAAGACTAAAAACTCACCTGTTCAGAGTTGCTTTTGAACCATAATTAAAAGAACATTGACCAACATGTTTAATGTTTACTGATGATTTTGGTGATGGTATTGATCAAAATGTAATGGATGTTACTGGTTTTCTCAGTTGTTTACTTTTTCCCTCCAGGGGCTTTTTGCAGGCTCTAGTGTCCCTAACATGACAGTAGGCTGACAGGAAGGGGGTAATGACATGCGGCAAATATGATCAGGTCTACGAGTCGAACCCGGGACGAAGACTCAAGGTCTCCAAATGTGAGTCACGCTATCCCCTACACCACCACACTTCATCTTTTTTTTTGCTTTGTATTTTTGTGTGCCTTGTTGCTGAAATGATCAATATTCAATAAACTGATTGATTGATTGATTGATTGATTGATTGATTGATTGATTGATTGATTGATTGATTGATTGATTGATTGATTGATTGATTGATTGATTGATTGAGAAGTTACTTGTAAAAACAAAGCATTTCCTATTATCTATGTAAGAGCTGTACTGATTGAATAATGGGCCAGAGATTCTCTCAAAACTCTCCAGTTGTTTCAGTGATATGTCATGGACAACAGTTTCAAAAGCTCATCAGAATAAATGAGAAGACAGACGGTGTTGAACTGCAAAAGAACTGAAACTGGGATGGCGGTTCAGAAAGACAAGACCAGAATTATACAACCAGAGCCACTCTACAATATTTAAATCAGTGGTGTTCTTTGTCCTGTTTGTTTTGGTGTTGCCCTGCGACAGACTGGCGACCTGTCCAGGGTGTACCCCTTCTCTCGCTGCTTTCCGGGTGTACCCCTTCTCTCGCCCGGAAAGCAGCGAGAGAAGGGGTACTCTCGACCCCAGTAGGGATAAGGGTAAACAGATAATGGATGGATGGAAGGGTGTTTAAAATTTCCACTCAAGTTGAAATTACTAGCAGGGCATAAAAAATTTACTTTTCATGAATATTTCCAGAAATTCACAAGGGTTACAAAAGATTTTGCAATGAATAGTAGCTTTTATAAAAGAAAGCCAGAATAAACATATGATTATGAATTAATATCTGCATAAATATAAGCATAACACTCCCACAATATTTTATTAATTTGTACAGTTGTATGTTAGACATAATGCAGCATGAGCATGTCTTTAAGAGATTTAACACCTTGTTTATTTATATAAAGGTTTGCTCACTAATCCACAGAGGTTTCATTATTTCAAAATTTTTCAAATCTCAGAAAAATAAATACCAGTGATGGAAATCATTTCTCCCTAGCGGGAGAAATGATTTCCATCACTGGTTTATTTTGATCTAGTGATCAGAATAAAGAAGCCCATCACATTAATGTAGCCAAGTAAACCAACACACACGCACACACACGCCCACACGCACACCCCCACATGCACAAGATTAAAGCCATCTGCAGGCTCTGCCTGGGAAACCACAAGCCAAATGCTGAAGTACACAAACCCAGTTTATATGTTGTTGTTGATTTCAGTGTGGTGTTATGGGCCTCTTGCAGCTCTAACATCAGCCAGGAGGAAGAAAGTACTGATGATTTTTACTCTATTGATTCAGTTCTTTAAATGTAGACATGCTTTGTTGTTCAAAATGACATGTCAACTCAGAGGACTCCAGGATAATCAGGATGATCAGGCACCAAATGAAACCTCAGTAGCTCCTTATAGCTCCTTTGTTGCTGAGCATGATCAGCTCATGCTCAGCAACAAAGATTCCAGGAGGAACAGGAGGTCTCACACAAACACTTGCACAGCAGAACCCAAAGGTAAACATGAACACCAATGGTGACATATCTGAAATCTGGATTGTTTTTTCTAAAGAACACCTTCCATTTTTTGAATTGTACAACACTTTGGCAAACATATGTTTTTTTATGTCCTATGCAAATAAACTGACATTGACATTTGAAACTCCTGGATAGTGACACATTGCCTTGATTTTCAAGCAATATGTTTATGTAAATCTTCTGCTCTGTTTGAGATATAAAGCAGTAGTTATTTCCCTGCTAAGTTTGGTTTATTCAGACACCTGTTGTGTGGTATGTGAGTTCATACAAGGAGACACAATAGAGATCTCTGACATTAGTAAACTTTTGGATTTGCTGTATTTATCAAGATATCACTTAACACAATTCATATTACCTTGCTTTTTCACTTACAGAGTCCCACGAGGTTCAGTACTTAGTCTAATAGGCCACACTTTATATCTGCTTCCAGTTAGTAGGATTAGAAAACAACAGGAGTTTCTATTGTGAATAAATCTGAATTATATCTGATAAATAATGCAATAACATGCATTGGTCTTCTAGTACCAGTCTGAGGAATTTCTGACTTTTAATTGTACCTGACCTGTCCTTTATGTCTCACTTAACAGGATTTCTCAAAATCACTTCCAGAGCGTGGAATATTCTGTTCCAATAATACTGGACAATTGTGTTACTTCTAGCTTTACTGCTGCAGTTCTTTCAGAATCAGACCACTTTGTTAATCCGGGGGGGATCTTGTTGCTAATGTTCCTCACTCTAAATAAACAAAAATTATGAAAAGGAAATTTAAAATAATCTGCAAAAATGAACATAGATGTAAAACTCTGAGTCTGCAGTCTGCTGGTGAAATGAGTGAGGAGTTTTAGCTGAATTTAAATTTATTCTGATCGGCTGTTTCAGCAGATCATAGTTTATCAAACTAAACCATAGAAAAATGCACCAAGTGAAAAAAAATTAAGCTCTTTGTGATCCTGTTAAAAGATAAATAATCCTGAAAAAACAAACACCTGTAGCATAGGTGACATTCGCTACAGGTAATGAGCATGGTCACAGGAAAAAATAGTCCTTAGAAGGCATTTTGATATTCGATTACATACAAAGAAAAACAAATGAAGAACAATGTTTCATTGCATATGATTTAGAATGGAATCATCAGTGTTTGTCCATATGTTAACATTTCTATTGCAGTACCTGCAGAGCAGAACCCAAAGGTAGACATGAAAACCAATGGTGACATATCTCAAATCTGGACTGTTTCTTTCTAAAGAACACACTCTTGCTAATAATTTAAGAAACATTTTTTATTTTTTTTTTTAATTACATCCTGCAGTTTAGATACTGGGAAGCTGCTGGGGTTTGGGTTCTTACAGTTTCTACAGTGTTCCACCAGAGGGAGGCAGAAAGTTGCTGCTCACCCGAGGGCGGACCTGCTGAGCAATTACACACCTGAAAGTCATCTTCTCCACCAGCCAGAGAGGAGCCAGTTGCCAGTCCACTGGCACAACTGTTTGCCTTCTATGGTAGTCTGTGCCTCCCCGTTTTTTTATTTTTAACATTTTCCTGAAATTTTTGATGCTCCTAGGCTTACCTGGAACATCAGGTATGCTATCTCCTTTTACCTATAGCTTCCTGGATTCTGTTCTCTGTGCCACCTTGGTTCCTCCTTGTGCCTCCAAGGCTATCTATGAAGACTTCTGGTTTAATTTTCATGACTGGCAAAGTTACACTCAAAGCTCCCTCTCCGTACCTCCCTGACATCTTACACAAGAACCGGGCCCTGGATCTCCCTCTCCCTCCTGGTAGACTCATCATCACCATCATCTGCTGTAAGATTCAAGATCAATCTACCTTAACACTCATGTCCCTGCTGCTCATCTGCTACCTAATCTGATTACAGAGTTCCAGTTATCCCCCCTGCTTTCAGGTTCCCTGGCAAAGATGCCCTTCACAAATTTGCTTGTTCAATAAACTTTATTCTTTTTTTTTTTTTCAATCACTTCCTGAGAGTGCTCTGCATGTGGGTTACAAATGTGCCTAAAAACATGACATAAGGATGTTGTCCCTAGTTGTATTAACTAATAGTGTCCCATTAATATTGATAAATACTTCATGGGACAGGATTGTGTTAGATTAACTTGCTAACCTTGAGTTGTTTTAACACATCTTCTCAAGTAAATAACATGAGAAGATGTACAGATGAATATTTTTGCTGAACAGATGTTCAGCAAAAATATTCATTTTAAGTAACTTGAACATAAAAGAGTAAACATTAAACCAGCATCTTCAGAATTTTATTTCTTAAAGTATGGTGTTGCGTTTTCAATGAAAAATTCTTCCTAACTTAATCCATTTAAATTGAGTCAATGCAAAAAATTAAGTATGCTGTAGAGAGGATTTTGGAGTGTAAAGGGTTAAAGTTTAACTTCATGACATCCCCAGATGTAACACAATTTCTGCTTAAGCAAGCCTGTAAATGGAAGGGAAAGTTTTGAACACTTGTACTGATTTCAGTGTTGAAAAATCCATCCATCCATCCATTTTCTGAGCACCCTTCTTCCTAACGGGGTCGGGAGTTGCTGGTGCCTATCTCCAGCTGCGTTCCAGGCGAGAGGCGGGGTACACCCTGGACAGGTCGCCAGTCTGTCGCAGGGCAACACAAAGACAAACAGGACAAACAACCACACACACACACACTCACACCTAGGGAGAATTTGGAAAGACCAATTAACCTTGTTGAAAAATCAAATAATCATAACATGTTTCTTTTAATGTATGCAAGTTAACAAAAATAACGCTGTTGTTGGTGATGTAAGCAGAAAAAATTTATTTGATAAGAATAACACTTCAGCTTGAGAATATTGTTTATCATTAAGGTTTAGACCCAGATACCTTAATAGCATATAACTTGTAATGTCAAGATGTCTTTCCTATCTATTTTTTGCAGTTAAGCAAACTTTATCAAGTTATTTTAGGTTTGAAATACATCAATTGCACAACATAACTTCATTTGTTTTTGTATGTAGTAATAATTGATTCTGTTGTGGCAATTAGTTTATATGTGACAGTAGGGATTGGCTAGCAAGTTATCCCACAATGCATTGGACCAATAGCAGCAGGAACTAATTAAACCACTTTCTTATTTGTCACAAAATTTAGTTTTAAGACATTTAAGTCAAAAAAGCATACTCCAAAAGGTCATCTTTACAGTCACTTCATGAAGAATGAGGCTACTTTCAGAGCAGTAGAGTGCTTGTTGGCTAGTTTACACATTACATTTGCATGCCATACATAAAACTGCATGAGATGTATCCACATTTTCATGACTGCCCCGCTCTGCTTGAAGGCACAATGCATGTAATTGTTTGTTTTACTGGAAAACAGTGAACTAGCAATTACTGCCTGACCTTTTTTGTTTCTGTATTTAAAAAACCGCTGGGTTCTACTTTACTGTTCTTAAATTTGATATTTTAAAATACATTTTAGTGGGTTAGATTTGTTTTATTAATCCAATGAAACATAAACACTATTAATATTTCACTTACTTAACTCACTTGTATCAACTGGTTCCACTAACTAGGTTATTTAACTTGAACATGAGAATATGAGAATATTCAAGTTAAATCTAGGCTACGAAAGCCAAGAACCTTATTACAAGTCAGTAATGTTGACTAAACTTCACTGGCATAAGTAAATTCTATTGTAAATGTAAGTCACAATATTAAGTTAAACTTAAGTCCAAAGTGTTGAAAGTGTTGAATTTACTGAACTGAATAGTTTGTCTTTACTTAAATGACTACTTTCAAAGTACATAGTGTATGTAACACTCTTTAGATTTGATTAACTAGGTTTAGATGAACCACTTAACATAAATTGGTTAAGTAAATTCAACATTTCATAATTCCTCTCCCACCATCAAATTGTAGTTTTCTAATACTGTACTTTTGTTGCTTTTTCATTTGACTTTTATGTTTTTCTATATTTGATTAATCTCAATCAGAGTAATTATGGTTGAAATAGATTTGTTCCGCTGTGTTTCATAATAAAATGTTTGGTTTAGTAATGTGGAGTGTAGACAAAAAAAGATAATAGGTCAAAAATCACGGCCCACCGTGAAGTTTACAAAAGCGCGTACAGAACTAGCACGAAGAATCCAGTCCACCTTAAAACACAGTTGCACATTTCCTGAAAACGCCCCGTGAGCCTGCGTGCTCGTACGTATGTGAGAAAGAGAGAAAGAACTGAAGTGACTCTGAGTTGTAATAATAAGGCGGCGTTGTTTATCCAAAGAAAGGGGCTGGACGAAGTCTGAATTCAGAGCCAAACTTTTCTTTACTTCCATTTCCTTCTCTTCACCAAACATCCAGGAGTCTAACACGAACCGCAGCGTCGAGCGAGCGAGCAAGGTCAACAGCAGCGGCACCCCCGCGAGCTGTCAGAAAGGCACCGGCCAGCCGCGGCTCTCGGTAGTTTGCGGAGAGAACCTATCTTGAGTTGTAGCGGGAGAGCGAACGGGCTGAACGCACGGAAAGCTGGAGGAAAGTTGAGGTGAACCGAGTGGCACCATGTTTAATAATCCGGGGACGTATGCCAACAAGAAGAGGAAGAAGCCCGTCCTCAAGCAGTAAGCGCTCTCTTCTGTCTTCACATGTCCGGTTCTGCTGCTACATTACGTGCGTTAACTGAGCGAGACATTTTTTTTTTACCTGAGTTTAAAAAAAAGACGCTCTTGACTAGTAATTAACTCCTGGTTCAATGTGCTTGAAATGCATCTACAATTACATTTAGTGTGCTCAATAAATTATTTCAAGCTCATTAAATCCAGATTAATTTATGAAATATTTTGCTTTGAAAATTACTGCGATCTATCATATGGAGTATGTGAGTTCAGGAGAAAAAAACGATAAAATTGCTAGGATAACAGAAACTGACACGACTGAATTTGTGCGTATGTAAAGTTATTTGCTGGTAAGACCACCTTAAAAAATTGTCTACTTGGATCTGGCATGGACATCTTGCCCTCGCACATTAATCACAATCAAGTTTGAGAGTCGGCTGCTGCTCTCACGCGATGCTCCGCGGAGGGCGGGGGGTGGAGGCGGGGGCTCGCAGGCTGTCGCTGGCTTTTTGTAATGTGATCCAGCAATAGGGCGTCGGGATCAGCAGCAGCAGGCTGAAAGTCTCTTCTCTCTGCTTCTCGTGGTGCTTCTCAGCGCTCTCACGGCCCTACGAAGCTGCTGCGGCACCAAGGCTTTTCCAGTTGAGTTTAAATATGGCTCACTGTATTCTCTGTACTGCCATCTGTTGACGAGGGTTGAGTTCGGAAAAATAGTCTTACAAAGGCCATCATGCGCAGACTGTAAAACTGATTAAGTCTTAACTCTGTACAGTTTTCGGTTTGGTTGACACTGTTTGTTATGGGTTGCTTCACTGTCTGAATCAATAAAAAGATGATGATAAACCTAAAATAGTGAACAAACAAGACATAAAGTAAAACAAAACCATAGTCAACAAAGTTACTATTTGAGTTAATGACCCATAAAATAATGTTTTTATGGAAAAAAAAATCGAAGGTTGGCAAGTTCATATTGGATTAGTCAGGATCCAATATGAAGCATTACAATTTTTTATGCCTTATTTTACTTTAGTGTCAGAAAGTTAGTGCCAGTATGCTGCCTTTTTTGAGACATTACTAATGATGATGGGCAAGTAAAGGCTGGTGGCCCGCCAGACTTGTATTACATTGGGGGAAGCACTGCATGTGCTTCCCTGTGTTCACAGAGATCTATTCAGTCACCTTGTGCTCTGAAGGACCTGAAGGATCCTCCTCATTTTCAGTTTTGCATTCAGATATTTGGCTAGTTTATTCTGTATTCATTCACAGACTGTCCACAAAGTGGTGAGCCACAAGCCCTCATTGCCTAGAAAGACTACGCCTCTTGTGGATTCTCCTGTTTTCCCCGCAGTATATGGGTTTTGATGGGTTGTTTCAGTCATCAGAAGATGAAATTACTCAATCTGTTAGTTGGAGAAGTTGTCTCGGATCATTGGCTATGGGTAAACACAACCTGGAGGTTCTTCATACAGCAATATCTCCACTTTAAAGATGTCCATCATATGTTTTAGTGTATACATAAACAGAGGACAGAAACCTGCATCCCTGGAGCTTGTCCTCTCTGGGTCCACAGCACATGGATTCATGTGCTGTGCTCACACAGAGATCTGGATGTTCCCAGGGTAAATTCCAATGGAAAGAGGTGCCTTGTCTGTAGACGTCTGTGTTTCTGGAGATTTTGGGACTGAGGTTTCCTGCGCAGCCAACGGCACAAAGGCAGCATTGAGCCCAAGCATAAAATGCTGTGGTCTTTCCTCTGGGGCATTTCATGGCAGAGTGGCCCATTAAGATTGCCTTTTATTGCTGCTATGCATCTTGCCGATTCTTTGTGCTGTTCATCATCCTTACAAACTAATCTGGTGTGGTGCATACTCTTTTTAAAGGTTAGAACAACACTTTGTGCTTGCTTTCCCATAAAATGCTGAATCAGCTTGAAATGTTCCTATAGAGCTTTGGAGTTGGCATCACTGCGTGTGACGTTTATGTTGCTCAGCGCCATGTTGTTTGGCCACATACCAAAACAAACTTTTTTCTCTGTTTTTATCGCATTACCACTGGATCCTCCTCTTCCATAATGCTGAAAAGCTGTTTGAAAGAAAGACGGTTATATCGCAAAAAGTTCCTCACAGATACCAAAATGCGCTACATGGAAAAAATAGCTAAAATTGGACATATCAACCCGTTTGGAATAAAAAGTTGGAGCAGAGACCCTGAACATTTGCCTCATCTGACATTCCCAGATGTCTTTTCATACCTGGTCTGTGGTGTCTGTGCTTACACGGAAAATCAATTCAAGAATTATAAGTCAATGGAGGCACATGTCCAGTTTACGAATGGCTGGGTACCTCAGATGGTCGCCACATTTGTTACCTGTAATGTTCACTGACATGAAATTCTAGGACAGGATCTATTTCATTACATGTTCACATACCTGAAATATATTAAGTCCAACAAGGATTTATTTCAGAACATTAATTTATTAAATGAGAGAAAACAGCCACTTCCATGTAATTATTCAATTCTACACATATTTCAGTACAAAATCATGAATGGAACAAATGCAATTTTCTTTTTTACTATCTACATATCGGATTTTGGAAGAGCAGTGTGGTTTTCGTCCTGGTCGTGGAACACTGGACCAGCTCTACACCCTCAGCAGGGTCCTGGAGGGTGCATGGGAGTTCACCCAACCGGTCTACATGTGCTTTGTGGACTTGGAGAAGGCGTTCGACCGTGTCCCTCGGGGAGCCCTGTGGGGGGTTCTCCGGGAGTATGGGGTACCGGGCCCTTTGATACGGGCTGTCAGGTCCCTGTATGACCGGTGTCAGAGTCTGGTCCGCATTGCCGGCAATAAGTCGGGCTCGTTCCCAGTGAGGGTTGGACTCCGCCAAGGCTGCCCTTTGTCACCGATTCTGTTCATTACTTTTATGGACAGAATTTCTAGGCGCAGCCAGGGTGTTGAGGGGATCCGTTTTGGTGGCCTTAGGATTGCATCTCTGCTTTTTGCGGATGATGTGGTCCTATTGGCTTCATCGGGACGTGATCTTCAGCTCTCGCTGGAGCGGTTCACAGCCGAGTGTGAAGCGGCCGGGATGAGGATCAGTGCCTCCAAGTCTGAGACCATGGTCTTGAGTCGGAAAAGGGTAGAGTGCCTTCTCCGGGTCGAGGGAGATGTCCTGCCCCCAAGTGGAGGAGTTCAAGTATCTCGGGATCTTGTTCCCGAATGAGGGAAGAAGGGAGCGTGAGATCGACAGGCGGATTGGTGCAGCGTCCGCCGTGAAACGGGCGCTCTACCGGTCCGTCGTGGTGAAGAGAGAGCTGAGTCAAAAAGCGAAGCTCTCAATTTACCGGTCGATCTACGTTCCTACCCTCATCTATGGTCATGAGCTTTGGGTAATGACCGAAAGAACGAGATCGCGAATACAAGCGGCCGAAATGAGTTTTTCTCCGTAGGGGTGGCTGGGCTCTCCCTATCATCCGGGAGGGACTCAGAGTAGAGCCGCTGCTCCTCCACACCCTTAGAGATAGGGTGAGAAGCTCGGTCATCCGGGAGGGACTCAGAGTAGAGCCGCTGCTCCTCCACATCGAGAGGAGCCAGTTGAGGTGGCTTGGGCATCTGGTCAGGATGCCTCCTGGACGCCTCCCTGGTGAGGTGTTTCGGGCACGTCCCACCGGGAGGAGGCCCCGGGGAAGACCCAGGACACGCTGGAGGGACTTATGTCTCTCGGCTGGCTTGGGAACGCCTTGGGATTCCCCCGGAGGAGCTGGAGGAAGTGGCTGGGGAGAGGGAAGTCTGGGCCTCCCTTCTTAAGCTGCTGCCCCTGCGACCCGATCCCGGATAAGCGGCAGAAGATGGATGGATGGATGGACTATCTACATTTTACATGAAACAGTACTGACTGTACAAATATTTCAAAAGAATGAGTGCAGAAATTCTCTTTTTAAACTACTTGTGTGGGGGCGAAATACATTTCATGTCAGTTTGAAAGGCTAATATATACATTTATAAAAAGGAAGACAGAGGATATTATATCTGTAATTTCAGTATATTTTAGATAGTTTTATAAACACATAATGTAGTTCCAGTTAGTTATAGTTTGTCCCATTAATTAGTGTATTTATTTAGTTTAGTCAACATAAATGATTTCTCAATTTCACTTTTCGTTATTTCGTTAGTTTCAGTTTACTGTAATAACCTTGGCTTGTACTGTATACTTTAATTTGACTGGAAAATACCCAGAATTCTCAGTAACTGAATTGTTGATCTTTTTAAAATCCAGTGACGACTCGCAAAGATCAGTTCAGGTTCCAGCCCTGGAATCAGTGTAGTACTGTTCACACTTGAGTATTTAAATGAATTCTGATTTAAATACACAACTTACTTCCTGTTATGCTTACTCAAGTAAATGTATTGAACTATAAAAAGTCTTCCTGTGAAATGTTTGTAATGAACTTTTTCTGCTTTTTCTGAGTTTTTTTCTCAGGAAATGCTTTATTCAGAAGACACTTTTACCTCTGCTCTCTGGAGTCCTGTTGTTTTTACCTCATTTCACTGACCTGCTGCTCCTGGTTGTGTTTCTACTGAATGTAGCTGAAGTGACTGCAGCTGATCTGGGTCTAGCCCTCTTGTCATTTTATTGTAAAGCACATGTTAGTCTCCTTTTCTCTGTGAAGGTCTCTGAGGCTGCTTCTGTAAACCAAAGCTGCATTTGCTTTTATCAGCAGGCATCTATGTGTACAGCCAACATGTCATGTTTCAGAACCACAGAGGCAGACGCCCTGCCTGTTTCCAGACCAACATGCGTCAGTATCTTCACACACGGTTCATCCTTATTATCCTGGCAGAGCTGTGCTCTGCTCTGGAATCCAGATAGAAGCAAATAGACCAGTTACAGTATTATTCCTTCAAACAGAACAGCCCAATGTCTGCTCAGTAATGTGAGCCCCAAACCAAGGAGCAGAAAAACGTTTTGAATGCCGGCTTTTGTCTCTGCAGAGCATTTCTGCAGAGTGAGATCATTTCTGAGAAGGTAGAGCTGCAGCATGAGGGCAGCAGGCGGGTTAGTGGTGGTAGAGGGGGAAATGGAATAGCCTATCATTAAACAACATTTCTCTAAAGAAAGAACTTCAGGGAAATCAAGGATTTGCTGCCTGGACGGCACATAGGTCTGAAACTTTGTGTCGCATGTAGTCAGGAGCCTCTCCCCCCGGCTCCCTCAATCCTATCTAATATCATGAGGCCTAGTTTTCAGTTGAACTTGACTAGTTGCTACCCAGAGCAGCTGTTTTATCATTCCTGCAGTTTCTGGAACTTTCCCCTGCAGGTGTATGAAGGTTCCCACTTTTTCATCAAATTATCACATGACAATGCTGCCAGTTTGACATCAGCTGACATCCACTGGCTCCTTGTAGCTCAGAGAATAGACTTTAGAATACTGTTGTTAGTTGTTGTTATCACTGAATGGCTTAGCACCATAATGGATTAAAGTTCTGCTGGTGTTGTATCAACCTTCCAGACCAATCAGGTCTCCTGGTTCTGGTCTGCTCTGCATCCCCAGAATCAGAACCTAACCAAACAAGCAGCATTCAGCTTCTATGAACAAATCTGGGACAAGCTTCCAGAAAACTCAAAAACAGCTGAAACACTGAGTTCCTTCTAAATCAAGACTAAAACTCACCTGTTCAGAGTTGCTTTTGAACCACAATAAATTAAACATTGACCAACATATTTGATGTGTAATGATGATTTTGATGATGGCACTTGACAATATGTAATGTTAGATACTGGTTTCTCAATTGGTCACTATCTGAGGTTTTCATAACCCTTCATCTTTGTATTTTTATGATAAAAAGCATTTTGAACGGCTTTGATGCTCAAATATGCTATATAAATAAACTTGATTAAAATGTGTATACTCCAGTTTTTTGGTTCTGGTTTTCTAATACTGAGGTTTAAGGCATAAAGAAAAAGGCATGACATATTGTACTTTGCATAACAAGTGAGTATTTTTATCATTATTTCCTGTTTAGGAAGACCTCTATAAAGAGGGTTGTCTGCTCACATTCTGCACAGCTCTTCTGTCGTTCCTCATCTGCTGTTCGGTCATTAACATTGTCAGGATTTTATTTTTGTTCTTTTGCTTTTGTTTGTACAGCCACTGTGTGATGGATCTGCAGCTGTGTTTCTGGCCATTGTATTGCTACATGACTATATCTGTGAAACAGAGCAGTTCTCTGGTGAAATTGGTGAAAATACCTTGATGAGTGGAAGGCACCTGGGTACAGGCCCAAATCAGGAAACTTCCATGACTCTACAGCAAACAGTGCAGTGTTGTACATTGTGGTTAATTAGCTTTCCACTGGATCTACTTTAGACATACTTCCAGAACTCTTGTGGTTTAATCAGAAGAAAAGCTATTTTGGGTTTGACTGTAGTTGTTGTTTTCACTCTTGCAGTATGGTTGGGAATGATTTCACCTGTTGAACCTGGTCTAGTTTAAGCTTCAGATCATGTCACATCATGCCATTCCTTCATCAAAACATATCTGGAGTATTGCTTTATTTTTTTATGTATGTTTGAGGAATCCTTTATTTGCCGACGGAGAACAAAGGCAGCCATTCAGGAGTGCCTAAATATTTAACCATCAGTGGTCTCTAGTCTGCTTGCATTCACATATGCATTTAAACAGCATCATAGTTCACTTCAACTGAATAAAGACTGAGGGTTTTAGGCGGACCAGAGTTCAATTTCTTGGTCCACATCGGAGTTTGATTATGCATTCACACCTACCCAAACAAACTGAAATTTCTAGGCAAACAAACTTGAGTTGGATTGAAGCAGACTAAGTAGGGTTGAATACACCATTAGTCTAACGTAATAAGTGAAGCAAATGCTGTGTTGTGACAGTGTGTGTTGTCAGCACGTTATTTCGGTCAGAAGTGATCTAAGCAGTATGAACATCCCCCCTTTCCCTGTTCTTGCTCTGTAAAATTACCATGTGTTTCCTGTTTAATATGGCTCAATCTAAATGAGAACTTCCCTTTCTGACAGTGAAAACTAAGCAGAGATAAAATGCTGTCCAAAGCACAAAGCTTCATGTCAGCTGACTGGAAAGAGAGTAGCAGCAGTAATCACCTGAGTCAGACTGTCAGTCTGGACTAGCTGTGAACATGGCATTTCTGTGGAGCCACTTTCAGTTGTGTGAGAGAAGGTTCTGTATTGATAGATAAGTGATGTCTATTTCTAATGAAATTTTTAATTGATGCAAAGTTTAGAGCCACCTAGTGGTGTGATGACGAACTGCACGCAACGGGTCCTTCAAGTACTCTCGTGGCTTCCCCCACCAGAATTCTGAGGAGTGCTATTTTTCTAGTTCAACAATTCACAAAATACTATAAGAACATTTAACATCTACAAATATAATTTGTAAAGTTTTATTGTGGTTGGGCTGGAAAAATATGACCTATGAGTGGGAGCTGTGCCAGTTAGTGTTCGTGGCTGACCACTCAGTCATTAATCAATCAATCAATCCAATTTTATTTGTATAGCACTTTTCAGCAACAAGGCATTTCAAAGTGTTTTACATTATAAACACAAAGTCATGCAACATAGAATAAAAAAAGTACATTGTTCCATATTACGTTTCAAATAAAATTCTAACAGGTGTGTTTTTAGTTGTGATTTAAAGGAAGTCAGGGTTTCTGCTGTTTTACAGTTTTCTGGAAGTTTGGTCCAAATTTTTGGTCCATAGAGGCTAAAAGCTGCTTATCCTCTTTTGGTTCTGGTTCTGGGGATGCAGAGCAGAACCAGAACCTGAGAGTCTGGCAGGTTGATACAACAGCAGCAGATCTTTAATGTTTTGTGGTGCTAAACCGTTCAGTGATTTATAAACTAACAACAGTATTTTAAAATCTATTCTTTGAGCTCCAGGGAGCCAGTGGAGGGACTGTAAACTGGTGTTATGTCTCTTATCTTCCTGGTTCTAGTGAGAACATGAGCAGCAGCTTCTGGATCAACTGCAGCTGTTTCATTGATTTGTTGGACAGGCCTGTGAAGACGCTGTTACAATAATCAATGCGACTAAAGATAAATGCATGGATGAGTTTCTCGAGATCTGGCTGAGACATTAGTCCTCTAATCCTGGAGATGTTCTTCAGGTGATAGAAGGCCGATTTTGTTACTGTCTTTATGTGGCTCTGGAGGTTCAAGTCCGAGTCCATCACAACTCCCAGGTTTCGGGCCTGATGGATAGTTTTCAGTTGTAATAACTGAAGCTGTGCATTGACTCTAGATCTATAGCTCTAGATCTGTAGCTCTACATCGTTCTTCTTTAGGTCCAAAAATAATCACTTCAGTTTTGTTTTTGTTCAGTTGGAGAAAGTTTTGGCACATCCACACATTTATCTGTTCTAAGCATTTATTCAGTGATTGGATGGGGTCAAAGGTCACCTGGTGACATCGTAATGTAGAGCTGAGTATCATCTGCATAGTTATGGTAGCTAATATTATTTCCTGTTATAACCTGAGCTAGTGGGAGAATATAAATATTGAATAAGAGGAGTCCTAGGATTGAACCTTGGGGTACCTCAAATGTGACCTTTGACCTCTTTGATGAGAAGTTTCCAATTGAAACAAAGTAATCCCTGTTCTTTATGTAAGATTCACACCAGTTGATCACTGAACCAGAGAGTCCAACCCGACTCTCCAGTCGATTCAGTAATATGTCATGATCAACAGAGTCAAAAGCTGCACTGAGGTCCAACAGAACCAGCTCTGTGGTTTTCCCACAGTCCGTATTTATATGAATATCATTGAATACTTTGACTAGGCCAGTCACTGTGCTGTGGTGAGCATGAAAACCAGATTGGAAAGAGTCAAAGCAGTTGGTCATCATGAGGAAACTATTTAATTTAGTCTTTTATTTTTCAGCCGAGGGTCCACTCGCAGGTAGACAGTCACATTGTGAAGAGTTGTCATTCTTTATCGTGCTAGGTGACAAGCAAACTAGCGGGGAACATTACATTGCTCACCACATGTCACACAGAGCTCTCCATCAGCTTTCTACACGGATGGAAGAGCGGGTTAGTCAGACTTGTACTCCTCCATTACTAAACACATATTTTCTGTTCACCCCTCAGGAAGAAGGTTGCCGACAACAATGAAGTTGTTAAATCGAACCCTTCCAAGCGCCACCGGGATCGGCTGAATGGGGAGCTGGACCGGTTGATGGAGCTGCTGCCTTTCCCTGATGAGGTTCGCTCCCGCTTGGACAAGCTCTCTGTCCTGCGCCTGAGCGTGGGATACCTCAGGGTCAAGAGCTACTTTAGAGGTAAGCCGGCTGAGACTTCAACTACCCCCAGTCTCATGCTGCATGGGGCAAGGATCACATGTTGCTATAGACACCTGCCTATTAGTTTAAACCTTCACTAATTTCACCAGTATGTTGTTGTTCAAGATGTGGTACCAACTTTAATGATTCCATTCAGCTTATCTATTTAGCACCAACCAGCCATCTAAAAGCTTTTACAAAAAAAAAAAAATCAATTCAATCATACATAAACGCCAATGGAGTTATGAGAGAGTGCAACAAGCTCAGTTTATTATTCCAAGTAGTTTAAAAAGTTTGTACCTAAAGGAAACCCAGCATCAGCATTCTGTCCTTCTGGACTAGAATGTAGCAGCAATCATCTTTGTGTTGTTAACTCTATCTTTGGTCTGACTGCCGAAGGAGGAACAGCTTATCCTGCTCTCTCTCGTCCTTCCTGATAACTCTGCCTGTGAATTATTTTTAAAGCGACAAGTTTTTATAGTTATATTTACATCATTGACATTTTAACTGGATTACTACTAACCTAAGGACTGGGGGATTTTCTTACTTTTACCTACTTTTCTTTACGTCCAAGTTAAATCAAGGCAAAATGCCTCCGGCTGACCCCAAGGACATGAGCAGTATTTTACAACGACTTCAGTCTATAGAAATGAAGATCAAGCAGCTGGAGGTGAACTTTGAGATCAACGCTGCCTATGAAAATGAGACGACCCTTCCTCAAATCAACGGAAAGGTCGTGTGCCCTGCAGCGAGCAGCTCACCCTGGAACACTCTGGGTGCCAAGCCGAAACGGGAGTCCCGCACTACGGATCCGATGAGACGACTATCAGGGAGAACCCCGCACCTGGACGACTCAGCGTGGCCGGCTCTGAGCCGAAACCCACCTTCAACTTCAACACCTGCTCCGCCAAAGAAGGATAAACAATCAGCTGCAACCAAAACGCCTCCACCGACCCCGCTCCCAGAGACAAAGCAACCAGCACGAGTTTCAAAACATCCTGACTCTGTGGGAATCCCACTGAAAAACAGATTTTCTGCACTCCAGCCTGAGCCTCTGAGTGAAACTTCGCCTTCAAACATCAACAGTGAGGCAAGACCAACACATCGATCCCCCAAAGCTCCAAAGAACAAAGCGACCACCAGGAAAACAAAAGGTATCCCAAAAGTGCTTATTGTTGGAGATGAGGCAGTAAAGGGAATCAGTGATGTTTGCAATCCCAGGAAAACAAGAGTGATGTATTTTCCTGGTGACACTGTGTCTGATTTAACCAACAAACTGCTCTCTCTAACCTCCGATCAGCCAGATATTGAGACTTTAGTTGTGCATGTCGGAGCCAATGACCTGGCAAAGCAAAAGTCTGAGATTCTGAAAAAGGACTTTAACATTCTTCTTGACACTATGGGAAAACTGAGAATGAAGTTATTTCTCAGTGGTCCAATTCCATCACCTCAATGGGGAGACGAAAAACACTCCAGGCTGCTCTCGATCAACAAATGGCTGATTAAATCCTGCTCTACCAGCTCAGTGACCTTCATCGATAACCTCTGGATCTATTGGCAGCGCTTTCACCTTTTTGGAAGGGGAGGACGCAATCTTAATAAACATGGGACAAAGCTACTCACTGCAAACCTTTTCTATTTCATCAACAAGGACAGCAACAGGATAATCGCTTCAGAAGAACAGGTTCAAGGATGTGTGACTAGGATGGAACGCTCCCCGGATCAGGAACATGACATTCCAAAACAAGCTGATAAATCGACTGGAGATGGAGCGACTGCTTCCCTCCCTCCTTCCCCCCCCCCTGCCTCTCTGCTCACAGGATTCAATAGATACCAATGAAGAAATGTCTTCTGGACCAGAGTTTCTTAAATTTACAGATGGAATGAATCAACAGGTTCGCCTCGGCACGTCTCTCCTTAGCACTCACGTAGCAGACCTCACTTCATTTAAGCCACCTGCCCCTGACCTTCCAGAGGATCCATCACCCTGTGATGGTGACCTCTGTGTTTCTGAGGTCTGAGGCTGGGGACCAGATATTATCTTTACACCCGTTTTCCTCCAGAATGCGTCTGGCCCCCCGGAAAAGCAGAACAGGACATTACCTGTCCGGATCACTACAAGAAAATTTACAAAAAAACAGGAATATGAAATACAGCGGTCCTAATTCGAACCTCAGAGTGATTCCCTGCCTAAAGGAGCCTCAGACTGAAAATCTTTTTGGCCTCCAAGTCACTTAAAGTAGCACTTTTTAAATACCAGATCACTCTGTGCTAAAGCTCTATTAATTAATGATTTCATCACTGAGTATAATGTTGACGTTATGTTTTTGACAGAAACATGGTTGAATGACGATAATGACCAAATTGTACTAATTGAATCAGCGCCTCCTCACTACAACTTTTTAAACGAGAATAGAAAACATAAAAAAGGAGGAGGCGTGGCTTCTATATTTAAAAATACCATAAACTGTAGTAAAATCTCTTTCGGTCATTTCAGTTCTTTTGAGTATCTTGGAATTCAGGTTAAAGGCTACAAACGAACTCTGACACTAACCTTATACAAAAACTCCAACATACGTGGAAAATTTCTTTACTGACTTGAATGATCTTCTATCTCTCATATGCATTGATTATGATTGTTTAATAATTGTTGGTGATTTCAACATTCATGTGGACAAACCCCAAGACAGAGGAGCAAAAAAAGCTCTCTGATATTTTAGAAAATTTTGGTTTAACACAACATGTCAAACAAGCAACACACACTCAAGGACACACACTGGACCTGGTTATCAGTAAGGGTGTGAATATTTCCAATGTCTCTGTAACTGATGTCGCCTTGTCGGATCACTTTGCTGTTATCTTTGAAGGTTCTTTATTCTTTGACCCACTTGGACAAACAGCTACTATCACAAAACGTTCTTTTGACAGAAAACACAGCAGAAACATTTAATCAAATCTACTCTTCTTCCTCACCCTTAAGCTGTAATGATGTAGATAAGTTGGTAGATGATTTTCAGTCTAAAGTTTTATATATCATTGATTCCATTGCCCCAATTAAAGTAAAGGTTGTGACTGGTAGGAAGAAATCTCCATGGAGAAATGCACAAACAGTTCGATCTGCAAGACAACTCTGCCGCAGGGCAGAACGAAAATGGCGTAAAACTCAACTTCATGTTCATCATGACATCTATAAAGAAAGACTACGTAACTATCACTTAACACTAAAACATGCAAGGGAGGCTTTCTTTGCAGATGTCATAAACAAAAACATTAACAATGCTCGAGCTTTATTTGCAACAGTTGACAGGCTCACAAACCCTCCTATGACGTTACCACCTGAACTCCAGTCTAATGCTGCCTGTAATAAGTTTTCTGACTTCTTTTCAGAGAAAATCAAAAAAAATCAGAGGATTAATCTGCACATCAACTCTAAAGCCAGAACCACTGCTGAACCCAAACAAAACTAACACAGGGAAAAATGACCCACTTTCAACCACTTAATTATAAAACCCTAGAAGAAATTATAAGTGAGTTAAGTTCAAGCTCCTGCTGTCTGGATGTCCTACCCACACATTTCTTTAAGAAAGTCCTGCCTGTTATTGCTACTGATCTGATCCAAATAGTAAACTCATCGCTCACATCAGGCGTTTTTCCCCCAGGCTTTGAAAACAGCAGTTATCAAACCACTGCTAAAAAAGAACAATCTGGACAAATCACTACTGCAGAACTACAGGCCGATCTCCAACCTCCCATTCATCAGCAAAAGTTATTGAAAAAAAACTGTGTGTAAACAATTAAATAGTTTCCTCATGATGACCAACTGCTTTGACTCTTTCCAATCTGGTTTTCGGGCTCACCACAGCACAGAGACTGCCCTCGTAAAAGTATTCAATGACATCCATATAAATACGGACTGTGGGAGAACCACGGTGCTGGTTCTGTTGGACCTCAGTGCAGCTTTTGACACTGTCGACCATGACATATTACTGAATCGACTGGAGAGTCGGGTTGGACTCTCCGGTTCGGTGCTCGACTGGTTTGAATCTTACATAAAGAACAGGGATTTCTTTGTTTCAATTGGAAACTTCTCATCAAAGAGGTCAAAGGTCACATGTGGGGGTACCCCAAGGTTCAATCCTAGGACCCCTCTTATTCAATATTTATATGCTCCCACTAGCTCAGGTTATAACAGGAAATAATATTAGCTACCATAACTATGCGGATGACACACAGCTCTACATTACGATGTCACCAGGTGACTCTGAACCCATCCAATCACTGAATAAATGCTTAGAACAGATAAATGTGTGGATGTGCCAAAACTTTCTTCAACTGAACAAAAACAAAACTGAAGTAATTATTTTTGGACCTAAAGAGGAACGATCTAGAGTCAATGCACAGCTTCAGTTAATACAACTAAAAACTAGCGATCAGGCCCGAAATCTGGGAGTAGTGATGGACTCGGACTTGAACCTCCAGAGCCACATAAAGACAGTAACAAAATCGGCCTTCTATCACCTGAAGAACATCTCCAGGATTAGAGGACTGATGTCTCAGCCAGATCTAGAGAAACTCATCCATGCCTTTATCTTTAGTCGCATTGATTATTGTAACAGCGTCTTCACAGGCCTGTCCAACAAATCAATCAAACAGCTGCAGTTGATCCAAAACGCTGCTGCTCGCGTTCTTACTAGAACCAGGAAGATAGAGCACATAACACCAGTTTTAAAGTCCCTCCACTGGCTCCCTGTAGCTCAAAGAATAGATTTTAAAATACTGTTGTTAGTCTACAAATCACTGAACGGTTTAGCACCACAGTACATTAAAGATCTGCTGTTGTTGTATCAACCTGCCAGACCTCTCAGGTCTTCTGGTTCTGGTCTGCTCTGCATCCCCAGAACCAGAACCAAGAAGGAGAAGCAGCTTTCAGCATCTATGCACCACAAAATTTGGAACAAACTTCCAGAAAACTGTAAAACAGCAGAAACCCTGACTTCCTTTAAATCTCAACTAAAAACACACCTGTTTAGAACTGTATTTGAAATGTAATATGTATGGATTTGTATTTGGATTTGCATTTGTGGATAAGTATGTAAGTTGTAGGTTGAGACCTTTTCCTGTTGTGGGCAACACAACAGGAAAAGATTATTTCATTTTATTCTATGTTGTATTTTGTGTTTATGATGTAAAGCACTTTGAAATGCCTTGTAGCTGAAATGTGCTATACAAATAAAATTTGATTGATTGATTGATTGATTGATATAGTAATCCCTCATACTGAACATGTAGGTAATCATTTCTTATGTCTTGGTAACTCTTTGAGTTTTCTAGAAGAATGTAGGAAAAAATATGCATTTAGGAGCACTGAGAATAGTTAAATTACCCTGCCAATCAGATGTACTGCTTTATAAACGTTCTTGATTATTGTGTTATTGTCATCTTATACATGGAACAACACCAGTGTTTCCCACAGCGTATTATAAGCCTGGCAGGCCACCAGGCTTTACTTGTGCCCCACCAGGCTAAGCATTGCTTATTTATTTAAGTCTTTTTAAAATGTTTGACTTTTTTTTAAGACTTTATAGTTGGTGTTCAGGTATTAATTTTCCAATCGTTAAATGGCACATAATTATGGAGTGATATTTTAAAATTTCCTTTCGACTTTAAACATCTTTTAGCTCAAAAACATGGATGGATGACTGCCCTAGTGCCCAACCACTGGACTTAGTAAGTGTCTGCAGGAAACCTTGAACACTTGTTACATCAGTGTCGTCCACTACTACATTCAGCTGTTCTAGAACTTAAGCTGGTCTTACAAAGACCAACTTTAGTCTGAGAGCAATTTTTGGGGGGGTTGGGAATTATTGTAGCAGGTTAGCACACAGGGCCCGGCTGTGTGCTGAGCCCGGCTGGAGATAGTCTCCATCCTGAGAGACTGATGTCTACGGTTAGTGACGCTAACCGTGCTAACTACTGATACAGAAGATACTAAAACTAGTTCATTATGTCAGCTCTATCAATCATTTGATTTGAAATTAGTGCACCAGTTTCATAGCAACTCCTTTGTTACAAGTAATGTGACATTGCCTCTGATTCTAATATCAGAAAGAACTCACAGGTTACTGCAGGATGGCTGCTGTTTATATTAACAAGAAATCAGAATCTCCTCAAATCAGCAAGTCAAAACTTTTGGAAATCAAGGAGTTCAAATCTGAGTGAAATTTACTCAGCTCTGCTCTTCTCTCTTTGTAATGTAGGAGGTTGTGTACACCCAGAGGTCGCGCCATACTTTTTTATTTTGTCTGATGGTGTCAAACATATTCCGTCATAATGTATTTTTATTCTCCTGTTTTTAAATGACATTAACATAGGCTATTATGATGCTTTAATTTTTATGCAGTTTAACTAATGTTCAACAAGTTGGACAATTCCTTCACACAATCACATTTTCTCCACAGTGATAAAAAACACTGATAGAACAATTAAATTAATCAACTCCACTTACATTAAGAGATGCCTGCAGCATTTCACCTAGTGCGGTCTGAACATGCAGCCTCACAACTTCTTCCATGCATCTGGAGAATCTGCGCTAATATTTATATTGGTCCTACAAAATCCAACCTGACCCGGACTGAGTCCATAGACATTATGACTGATTGACTTTAATTAGAGATTGGAGTCTGGAGGAAACCCGACTTATTATTTTCATTAGGATTTTACTGCTTTTGTTTTTAGAGCTTCATTTAGCAGCGCAACATCCCCCAGCTTTTATTTATGGATCTTTCAGATCCATTTTGTTCTTCATTTTAATGGAGGGTTACTCAATTGCAAATCTGATTGAAAGTTTTAAATGCGCTTTTAACCAGATGTGCTAAGTGTCCTGCCCATAACTCTTCAGCGTGCTGTCCGTTCCCCATCAACAAGATGCCTTTAGTTCAGTGACTGTTGCAAATGATATTCAGAAGAAATTCTTTTTTGTATTGAATGATTTTATATCAATCAATACAATGATTGTACTATATATAGTGGATCTTTGCACAATGTACTCTTCTATGCTTAAAGTTGAAAGTGGTAAGCTTCATAATGTTGAACTGGAACATTACTTATGTCAGGGGCCAAGGATGGATACATTTACAATTTTAACAGAGTCCACACTTCCAGGGAGCAAAGGTTTCTGAACTGCACAGGATATAGACCCTTGGATGAAGTGGAGCATACAGAAAAATAATTCTGTTTTTTTATCAGGACATGTTGAGTGTAAACCCCAGGCAGAATTCAAACTGGTCCTAAGTGAGGTATAGCCATGCTGTCTGACACTGGAGGCTTTGGATTACTGGGAACTTTCCTGACTGATGAACTCTTCAGCAGAAAGAAGAGAACAAACCTAACCTTGCGCTTGTCTGGCTGCTGCAGGCCCCCTTCAGCCTCTCCTAGCATGGACTCTGCCTGAAGCCTGTTTCAGTGGTTGTGTAGGGTCCTCTAATGACTCATGCAGCAGGTCTGAATGCTGATTAGCGAGCAAGTCCCTTTCTCTTAGCATAGCCGCCTGTCAGGATGTTTCACTTGCCGTGAAATGCAGACTGAAAAGAAACGGTACATAGCTTAGCCATGGAGTGAGTTTTCTTTATGATCCTGTGTGGAGACTGTGGTTGGTTTCCTGTAGGAGGGGAATGGCTCAGGGTGCACTGCTGCTTTGTAGATGAGTTAAACCACATGGGGAAGTCACATGAAAATGTTCTGGCAGAAACATTTTTTTTTGACAAGCAGGAATGATGAGCATGCAAGAATGTAGTTTTAGGAAGTAACACATCCTCAGTGTTTCTTCCTTCTCTCCACACTCTGTGTGAACCGCACCCACTGCCTCCCATGATGATCTGAGCATTCCAACATTAGCTGTGTGCGAAGTGAATGTTCAGACTTGGAAGGCATGATAAGTCATGTGAAGTATGGATATCTGTTAGTTTTGGTTTACGATTCTTGTGTGCCTGTAAATATGGTTGCTGCAGCAACAGACCCCTTCTCCAAGTGCCGTATAAGCACGATGAGATGGCTTTAGTTCTACATGAACATAAAGGCATGCTGCAGAGGTAGAAAACCCTCGTAGGTTCAGTTTAATGATTAGACTGCATGGGGAGTAAAAAGAGACATATATGCTGTCAGATGAACCATGAATTTCCACTGCTGTTTCCTCTCACACCCTTGAACCTACTTCTACTGCTATGCACATTAGCAGGACAGGCAGGTTGTTCACTGCTCATATATACTGAGTATACTGAGATAACTGAAGAAAAACTCATAAAATCTCCCTTGGTGACACTCACCAACACAACCTGTTGCCTTTTCTCTTAGTACTGCTGGGGGCAGAGGACAAGTTATTACCTTATTGACATGAACATGTTGCAGCTTTTCAAGGTAGGACTCAGAACGGGCCAATTAGGTTGATAAAAACTTATATTTGCATGAAAAAGCTGCAGCAGAGGACTATGATGTAATTAGTTGACAATACACTGTAATGTTGTAAGGGGTTCTGATTTAGTTTCATACATTTCCTGAAGTGCAGCAGGTTATAATTGAACCGGTCAAGCAGAGGAAGAGGAAAGGAACTGTATGCATCTTTTATGTTAGTCCAGAGTCCTCTCCTCTCTGATGGGACAGCTCAGATACTGGGTGACGTTGGGCACAATTTTGTCCCTGATGATATAATTAAAATCACCTGAGATATCCATGAATGCAGTCGGATGTACAGACTGCAAGATAGCTACAGTGCAGTGGATGACGCCTTAGAAAAAATTACAAAAATTGTGAAAATAATGCATCCTTTTCCCTTTCACTATCCATCCATCCATCCATCCATTTTCCGGTCACCTTTGTCCCTAACGGGGTCAGGAGGTACTGGTGCCTCTCCAGCTGCGTTCCGGGCGAGAGGTGGGGTCACCCTGGACAGGTCGCCAGTCTGTCGCAGGGCAGTTCCCTTTCACTACTATTGCATAATTATGCAACCCTTTGTGTTGGGCTGTGAACACTTGGTTTAGGGTAGAAGATCTTCCCTGTCAATAGCCATCGCTTTCTCTATTAACCCCTTGAAGAATCTAGCTAAGAAACTAGTTGTTGTAACTCGTAAAATTCTCAAGTTACAACAACATTTAATTTTTCTTTGGGATTAATAAAGTATTTTTAATTGAATTGAAAGAATATTTTTTTGCGAAGTTCTATGAACCTTGGAAAGGTTAATTTTCCCAAAGAAATCAAACGCAGCTGATTTACTGGTGATGACCGCCACGGGATTATGAGCTCTCCACTTGTGAGCACCATATGTATTAGAAGGTAAATGCTGCTGGAGACTCTAACAAGTGGAGGAGTTTAAGCTTTAATGTGTGTGATCTTGAATTATGTTCTGTTCACTTAATTTTCAAATAAGTTTATCTTCTAGATGAAAACAGAGCGGAACCAAAGTCAGTTTGAGATTAAAGCTGATTGTGATCCTATGCAAACACACATCACTTAAAGATTGAAAAGCCAGAATGGGTGGTATCACATGAAGACTGCAACACAAGCAGGTCTGGACAGCTATTGGTGGATTTTTATAACATTTATTATGTCTTAACGTATCCATTTAACCTAACTGGCTCCAAGTCATAAAATGGGGAACAAATATATTTTATTTGTAATGCAGAATCTCAGTTAGCATCTAGTCTGGGGTTCTGATGCTGTAGTCCATCAGCTCATCTGACGATTTTCAGTCAAATGAAACTTGTGTGGAGTGCAGTTGCATCATCCAGTTTTGACATGGAGCTTATGGTGTTCATCTTGATAAACACCATGAAGGAGCCATTTAAGCTGGAGTTGCCTCAACTGTCTGCAGGAAGAATTCACACAGGTGTGGCACACAAAGCAGGCCTATTGTTTTCTGATACTGAGCCATGTTTTAGTGGTGTTCTTTGGAAAGTTCTGCTTTATTTGAGCTGAGTTTTAAATGATGGCAAAACATAATACAAAATCTTCTAAAATGCAGACATATGCAAAATGCAGATCATTCAGATTAAAAATACTGATGACAGATAAGAAGGCCAGACAGCTGATGTGTCAATATGTCACTCATTATTTAGAGCATTTACAGCTCACACAGCAGCACCCAACACATTGGGTTTGGCTGCTGCTGTGTGAGCAACTTGCCACTCTGAATGACACAAGCAGCTGCAATAGGTCAAAGGCAGAAAACATTACCTCAACAAATTTGTTTAAAGATTCTTTGTTTTTATCCAGTTCCTTAAGTACACTCTGCAGTCAGACTACCTCTCTGTCAAGCACTGACAAGTATGTGGTGGCTGTGCTGGTGGAGAAGAAAGGGTCTATATGCCCAACTAGACATGCTAGTATCTTTTTAAATTGTAGAAAATGAAGGAATTTGTCACGACAAATGTATGCAATTGGCAAACTCCCTCCCCTTTGCTCTGTTACGCTAAGGCTTCTCCCCTATAGCAGAGCATGTTATGAATGTTCAGGCTAGTTAGCATGATCACCGAATAACCAATGACAGCGGATAAACAGTTTTCCTAGAATGTTGGATTGTTTCTCTGCCAATAGCATATTGAGCAATGAGTACATGACGTTGATTTACAGCTCTACAACGCTCCTTTTGGCTCTGACTGGTTATTTCTGACCGGGAGTGGTGCATTTCTTCAGACAGCAATAGCAGCACTCAGAGGAGGTGGAGGAGCTTTATTTTTTTTTTTTTTTTTCACAGATTATTTGCCTCAAACTGGTAAGAGACAGTGACAGTTTCAATAAATATTTAAAAAACTTTTTAAATATTGCATACTGCGCCTTTAAGCCTGACGTGTGAATAGAGACAATTAATCTGTCCTATGAAGTTTGACAGTGTCCTGGTCCAGTCTCTGGCAGTTGAGGTTGTAAAGTTATAGATTAAGTATTTTTCTGACATTTTACTAACAATCAGAAATACTTTACAGATACAGTTGTATGAAATTATTATTTTCTGCTCTTTCATTAATAGACCTGAAAGCAAACTTTTCAGCAGCCAAACAAGTTCATACATTTTAAATAAACCTTCAGTCTGAAGAAAAACAATAACTCCACAAGTGTCTCGGTGAATGAAATGTGAGTCAGGTTGTGTTCTTCCCCTGCTCTGCTGGCTGTCTAGCTGAATGATTGGCTGCCAGCAGTATTTTCTTTAAAGGGAAAGACCAAAGTGGCTTGGTAAATGGCTCATCAGCATTCAGAGTGTGGCGCCATGTGTACTACTGAATCCTGATCCAAATCCCATAACAGCCCACTGGATCGTGGTGTGGGTGGTACAGTCTTTCATTTCTGCTCTCAAAACACTGCACAGCTGCTGCTAAGACCAACTTGCTCTTCATTCACCACACCAACCCTTTGTATTGTTGCTGTAAGCATAGAGACATTAGATTTCCTCTGCATACGGTAACATCATACCATATATATACTTCTCAGTCAGGCAATTTTCTCCAATCAGAACACAGACTCACCCTCACCCGAGCAGAGTTTATACAAGCTGACTGCAGCTTCAAAGGACATCTGAGAAGCCAAGATCAAGACAGATTCTTTTAGCTGAAGTGCAGAGGGAGTTTCAACAAGCAGCAACAAGACAGCAGGAACAACTGAGAGTAAAATAAGACGGAAATAAAATAAATAAAAAAAATTCTCTCCTAGACTTTTGAGAAGCTGTGTAAATTTACATTTTGTTTTACCATTAATAATCAACATTTTTTTTTTTTCAATATTTTATAGCTATGACAAAAGCTAACATGCTCATGCACTTTTTCAGTTTCAGCCACTTATTTGAATTGTTTTTCTGTGAGAGGTATGAAACCATCTTATTTCTTTAAAGGGGTAGTTTGGATTTTGAGTGTCTTTTTAGTTATCAGTGTTCATTCCCTCACCTCTAGTAGAATGGTTTTATATCATCATGATTCTGTAGGAAAGTGTCGAAGAGCTTGTCAGACTAACATTCCACCTCAGAAAACTGTAACAAACTAACATCCTGTCTGATCTGTTTAAGATCTGCTGATACTCAATGGTATTGTGTGCAATTTGGTTGTCATGATATTGTGGAAAACATCAAAGTTTCTTATAATGAACATCAAAAAATTAGAACTCATAACAGTATGACAAGAGATAAGCTGCTAGAATCCTTAACAGCAGGATGTTTGTTGGATTCAGTTTTTACATGCATGTTTTTGCATCGTGTAAAGAAGGATCTTCTTTATGAACTCAGCTGCAGTCCTGCTAACTCTGCTTATGATGTTTTCCTTGATGTAACCCTGGGTTTTCCTAGACAGCAGAGGGGACAGGAGGCAGATTGGCCAGAGGAATGGCGACATAATGGGGTAATGATCAAGCTGCTTAGAACTAAACAGGAGTGGCTAGTTTATGTCACTGGTGTGTAGAATAGTTGGCTGTTGTGGACACATAAACTTTACCGACCTTTTAATATTCCTCTACAGTAAATGTCAAAGTGTTGATCAATCTCTTTGATGGTTCGCCAACTTATATTAGTACAAAATGTACTAATATAAGTACATTTTGCACTAATATACTTTGTGGAACAGCTACCCTCTGGGATGACAGACTAACCTTGTTTTCTGTCTGTCTGTATCAGGTAAAAATAGTTCCAGAATCAGCTTAGCTTTTTGGCTTTTGGACTAAAAACAGTTGGAAAGCCTCTTTAGAGATCTTGGTTATCTAAGTTTTAAACCTCCAGCTCTATTATGATAATCAGCCATCAATGTTCAGGTGAGCTACTGCAGCTGAGCATTGCTGCTGTCTGAAATTGGGAGCATGTAAATGTACATTTTATTGTAAAAGAGAACTGTACAGTAGGTTTTTGATATCTAATAGATATGAACCTTTTTCACATGTATTAGATATTAGATATGGAGTGGAGTTAAATAGCAGAAATCAGCTAAAACTGAAACTTTCGCAACTTTCTGTTAGCTAAGCTCACTAACATGACCCCGTTTCTACAATTGTTAACTTTTTAACAGAAAATCCAAACTATTTCATGTCCAAACTATTGCACATAGTATGCCCATTTGTGAAATGTTTTGTAATGGCAATCAAGAAAATAAAATAGCAAACACTAGGATTTCTCAGTGTCCTAGTGAAATCCTAGGACACAGAGGTGTCCTCTCCGTTTTGGAGAATGACATACATTCAGGCTTTACTTATAACCTGCACCTCCACCACCCACCAGGTTAAGTGTTGTTTCTTTTAAGTGCCATTAAAGACGGAGGTGTGCGCACCAAGTGCACCTGCCCATTGGCCTCATTATTTTCAAATTATGATGCTTTCTCATGGACCTCCAAGTTTTTGGAATATAAAAATGTAACATTTTTAACTCACAAATGATGGTGGGCTGCTGGTGAACTACCCTAGCACCCCTGCCACCAGGCTTAACAGGTTTCCTGGGGGAAAGCCTCTATATGAAGTGCTGCAAGATAGTTACCAAAACAGTCACCTGCCTGAGAACTACCAAAATATATCTGTGAGGAAGACACAGCCAAACAGGAAGACTTGTGGATGATGATAAAACTGTTTCTGTGAGTAATTTTTACAGATTAAAGCTCCAGCTGCTAGTCTTATGAAAGATCACTATTATCCATCAAAACATTAGTCAAGGATGGGCGTTCAAGAGGAGACATGTCCAGAATTTCAGATTGGTATCTTGTAAATCTTCAGGTAAAAGAAAAGGATTTAGAGAGGAGAATAAACATAAGCTGTTTTGGGGTCGAGATCTACTGCATAGATTATGAAACATTATCGTGCTGCCTCAGAGTGGCAGATCTATGTGGAGCGCGCTGATGGCTTCATAGCGTGACTCTCAGGCAGCTCTGGGTGCTTGGAAAGCCTGTGGCTCACTGCTGCTGACATATTTGTGTGACGTTTAGAAATCACAGAAAAAATGTGGAGTAGCTTTCCAAGACTGTTAAAAACAACTAGGGCCTGTTAGCAATCATAGTTGCCATAGTGACGCCACAGCATGTGTTTGATATGATTTAGTAATTAAGATATCCGATTCGTGCCAGCAATCTGGTTAGTATATAATGGAAGTGAACAGAGACTGAGGAGATTGGTGTGAGGGTCCGGTCGAATGGACCGGCATCTGTGTTTTTTCCCAGCATCATCACATGTGAACAGAGACGGCGCTGTACACGGATTCATCCGGACTCGTCTTTCACTATATCGTGAGAGCCCATGGCAACCACTGGGCTCAGATTTAATCAGATTTTCTCTTTTTTTCCCCAATTTCCATTCTTTGGAAGATTTATCCTTAGTCTGTCCAGCTTCAAACCACAGCGCTACATTTCCTCTCAAATTCACTGTTCCAGTTTGACTTTTCCAGAAAGGTTTTGTTTGTTTATGTGCTCAACCAGAATCAGCTGTCGTCCCAACTTGGAGCCTGGCAGTTGGATCAGAACCACAGAAGATGCAGCACTGCATTTATTCAAGTGCTGTGATTCAGATGGACCAGGCTTCAGAAGGGCTTGTAGTGGTAATTACACCAGGCTTTATCCATCAACAGCTGCCAACATCAAAGAGCTGACATGTGGGGAGCTAAACTTGGAAAGCAAAGTTATTGTTTTTGCCTCAAAATGTTGATGATTTACTTCCTCTGAGAGTTGGAAGTGCTTCCATACTGATAAAAATAATTGTAGTAACTTGTAACGCCCAACGGAGCAAACAAAGTTTTACTTCCTTTGTCTCTGAGTCTCTTGATTCCATTTCCACATTGCTGACGGTGCTGATGAAGCAGGAAGTGATGACCAAATAGCTGCAGACGACATAAGAGATTACAGGAAAACATTCTGAAAAATATGGATACTAATCACAAATTTAACTTGAAATAAATAAATATGAAAATAGACGGAAGTAGGGCATAATTAAAGTTTAGTTGCCTATGAGCAGATAAGTAACTGTTTTCACCAGTATGCATTTCATTTTATTTAGACCTGAGCTGTTTTGGGTGCCAAGGAATGTGCAAGAAAAATACTTGGTTTACAATGTCTTGGTTTATATGGCTGGAATTATTTCCAAACAACTGAATGTGCCTTTTTTGGGAAAGAAGAAACATTTCAGTAGCCTTCACCCCAAATCGGCTAAAATAGTGTGCAACAACAGAATCAGCACTGGAACAGTATGACAAATGTTGCTGGTTTGAAACCGTTTAAAATCTCGGTACCAGGAAGCCAGCGGTACCAACTTCAAATCTGTTTGAGATAAAGGTTTTGAAGATCAAAGATTGGACTTTCGTTTTCAATCTCAATTCAGGATCAGCTTAAAGAGAGAGGCATCAGGCAGTTTGATCAAGTCTGGTGAGTTGTTTCTGTAAACACATATTAATGAATGGTAATGCTTGGTCATACACAGCTGACTGGATTGCATGCAGGAACAGAATGTAATTTGTATTTACAGTTAAAAGAACCAGATTGTGGAGGCCAAATGAATGTAAATTAATATTCAGTTGTTGTTAAAACATATTTGTTTAATATGTAATCTAATAAGTACGTTTGCTGAGGTTTAGGGAAACCTATTAGTACTGCATGTGGTTAATTTTGTAATGTTTATTGTCAATGAGTGTTTTATTTTGAGTTGTATGTTTGTAGCGTAAGTGTTCATTTCGCAATTTATGCAAATGAGGTGTGCACGCTGTAGCGTTAACGAGGAAGAAAGGAGAGGCTGCTAGTTTATCTACAGAGCCACACGGTTTTTCAACCGTAGTTGTTTGTGGAGATTAGTTAAAATACAACTGCTCTTGTAAAGGATATCTCACCAAAAACTGTGGAATAAATTTTTGTTTTGCATCCTTATATCGGAGCGCTGTGGAAGTTTTTATTTTTTCTACAAACACGCGAGTGAAGACAGCAAAGGAACCTTGTGGCATCACATTTCGTTGAAAATCCTTGCTTTGTGGATTAATTATTTCTGTGGACGGAATCAAGCAGCAAAATCAAGCTGGAAGAAAAGTGAGTAGTGGAAACAGTTTATCAAAAAAAATGCTGAGTCATTGTGAATGCTAAGCGCTCTTCGACACTATCTGCAAGCTTTTCGGAAGAGCAAAGGAGTTTTCTGCTGTTGCCGTTTGGAAATTTAATGTCATGGACGTTGACAAGGAAGATATTGTGGCTACAATGGAAGCTAGAGCAGTAAAACTCACACCTAAAGCTATGGAGGAAAGGCTGCAGCGTGCAATTGGTTCACGAAGAGCCAAGTTAGCAAAGTTAACTGGCACAGTGAATCAGGTGCGACAGCTGATTGAAACTGAAGATGATATCAGCTTAACTGAAGCAAACCAGTTAATGAAAGATTTTAATAGACTGTTTGGAGAGTTTTGTGGTTTGAACACAAATGTGAAGGAGCTGCTCCAACAAATGTCAGAAGAGGATTTAAAATTGGATCAAGAAAACTGGTTTGAACCTAAGGCTGATTCGTTCAAGGCTTTTGCGGAGACAGCTGTGGCTTGGATTGATGGAAAGGCTAAGAACACAGCAGAGGCTGAAAAATGTGACGAGGAGATTAATCCATGCGACAGTGTATCTAATGCATCTTTGTCAAAACGAAGTCATAAGAGCTCTTCTGAACGTGGTTCTTGTGCATCATCGACTGCCTCTTCCATACGAATGAAAGCAGAGTTGGAACGAGCTAAGTTGTTGGTTCAGGCCTCATCTTTGAAACAAAGACGCTTACTGGAGGAAAGAGAGGCTAAACTCAAAGCTGAAAGGGAGGAGCTAGAAATACAAACAGCTCTAGCAGCAAATGAGGCAAAGATCAAGATCCTGTCAGAATATGAAGTGTGTTCATCTAAGGCATCCAGTCGTGTATTCAAAGTGGATGGAATGAACTCCTACGTGACTTCGCACAGAGCTGAAGATTTGTTTGCTCAGCAGCAGTCAAATAATCCTTTCCCAACACAAGAGGATCAAGTTCAGAACAATAACGTTGTCCAAAACATGCAGCAAACACGCGTGGTTACCTCTCAGCCAGCACAGACACCAAGTGCCCTGCAGGATGTAGTCGAAGTGCTAACAAAGCAGCAGAAGTTGGCAGCGTTGCCCCCTCAGAACATTTCTGTTTTTAAAGGGGACCCATTAGAATATCGACTGTTCATTCGGGCATTTGAACACGGTGTGGAGGATAAAACCGAAAGCGACAAAGATCGGCTGTATTACATGGAACAGTACACAAGTGGACAGCCGCGAGAATTGATAAGAAGTTGTCTTCATATGGAACCAACGCGTGGCTATAATGAAGCTAAGAGACTTTTGGAAGAGCATTTTGGCAACACATACAAGATATCGGTTGCATACGTTAACAAAGCTCTTGGTTGGCCAAACATCAAGGCTGACGACGGAGAGGCTCTTCATGCATTCGGACTCTATCTCACTGGATGTCGTAATGCAATGACAGATGTAGAGTATATGGAGGAGTTGGATAACACAGCCAACATGCGTGCCATCATTGCCAAGCTCCCATATAAGTTGAGAGAAAGGTGGAGATCACATGCTTGTGGAATCTTGGACAAAGAAAAGCGCAGAGTCAAGTTTGCTGATCTGGTGGATTTTGTCAATAAACAGGCCAAAGAAGTTTTACATCCACTGTTTGGTGACATAAAGGACAGCACCTTAAAGCCTCAAGTTAAAGGACAGGTGGATGAAAGGTTGCAAAGAAAAGGTGGCATCAAAAAGGGATTCACCACTGCTGCAACTATTACCACTACACAGGACACACATACCAAGGCAGAGAAAAAGGACAGCAGAAATCAAACGTGTGCATTTTCCAAACCTTGTCTTTTTTGCCATGGAGAGGAGCACACTATGGAACAATGTAAAAAGATGCGGAAGTCACTTCACAGGGAAAAGATTGATTTCTTGAGAACTAAAGGATTGTGTTTTAGCTGTCTTAAAAAGGGACACATGAGTAATTTGTGCAAAGAAAAGGCCAGCTGTCAGGTTTGTGCACAATACCATCCCACAGTATTACACATAAAGAAAAGGCCCATTTGTGTTAACGAGGCAGGGCCTGAAGTGGCAGCAAGTGAAGGAGAGGAACAACCGCCAGAGTCAGTTGTGAATGGATTTGTGGGAATGGATGCATCCACTTATGGTGCAGAGAAACCCGAACACATACTGGCGATAGTTCCAGTCAAAGTCAAACTGAAAAGAGGTCAAAGGGTGACATACACATATGCTTTTCTGGACCCAGGCAGTACCGCTTGTTTTTGTACTGAAGAGCTGATGCATGAGCTCAATCTTTCAGGCCGGAAAATGAACATTTTGCTGAAAACCATGGGAGTCGAAAAGGTCGTCAGTAGCCATGTGGTTTCCGGGTTGGAAATAAGCAGCTTAGACAGTAGTGATTTTTTTGAGCTGCCAGAAATGTTCAGCCACAGCAACATCCCTGCTTCTATCGGTAACATTCCTTCGCAAGATTACGTGAACAAATGGCCCTACCTTCAGCAGGTGTCAATACCTAAGATTGAAGCAAAGGTTGGACTTCTGATTGGGACTAATGCTCCTAAAGCCATAGAACCTTGGCAGGTTATTGCAAGTGAAAGTGGCGGTCCATACGCTGTGAGAACCAGGCTTGGTTGGACCATCAGCGAACCCCTCCAAGGATACATTTCACAAAGTGCAACCCAAGGGTTGATTCAAGTTTCAGCAAATCGCATATCAGTAAGCGGATTGGATGAACTCTGGAGTCAGCAGTTTAAAAGTGACTTTCCTGAGTGTGAAAGAAACGAGAAACAGGAACTGTCAAGGGAAGATTTGCAGTTTTTGGATATTACAGCACAGTCAGCTACCATTGTGGATGGACATTACAGTATTGCTTTGCCGTTACGAAACAAGCATATTCAGATGCCTAACAACCGTAAAGTGGCCGAGCAACGTGCCTTAAACCTAAAGCGGAAATTGGAGAAGAACTCTTCGTTTCACACTGAATACTCAAGTTTCATGAGTAACATCATAGAAAAAGGTTACGCAGTGAAAGTTCCAGAAGAAGACCTTGATCGTAATGATGGAAAGGTTTGGTATCTGCCACATCACGGAGTTTACCATCCTAAGAAACACAAACTTAGAGTGGTTTTTGACTGGAGCGTCTTACAAAGGCACCGCTCTAAACAACCAGTTATTACAAGGACCAAATCTTACAAGTACTCTTCTTGGAGTAATTATCAGATTCAGGCAAGAAGAGGTAGCAGTTATGGCAGACGTGGAAGCAATGTTTCACCAAGTAAAGGTACCTAATGAAGATTCTGACCTTCTACGGTTTCTTTGGTGGGAATCTGGCGACATCACTCAGAAAATGATGGAGTACAAGATGGTGGTTCACATTTTTGGCGCAACTTCGTCACCAAGCTGTGCGAGTTTCGCTCTCCGCAAATGTGCCGAAGACAACCGAGACCAGGCCAACAATCAAGCAGTTGACACGATGCTACACAACTTCTATGTAGACGATTGTTTAAAGTCTGTGAGCTCAGATGAGGAAGCCATCCAGTTGTACCACACCCTGAGAGCGGTATGTTATAGAGGTGGATTCAGACTCACCAAATGGATTAGAAATAGCATAGCAGTGCTATCAGCTATTCCAGAAGAAGAGAGGGCAACAGAAGTTAAAGATCTGGACTTGGATCAGGATATGCTTCCCATAGAGAGAGCGTTGGGAGTACATTGGTGTATTCAGTCTGACAGCTTCAGATTCAAGATCATAATGCCAGACAAGGTTCCCACTCGGAGGAACATCCTTTCTATTGTGAGCTCTGTCTATGACCCATTGGGTATCCTGTCACCAGTCATGCTTCAAGCTAAGAAGATTCTGCAAGAGCTTTGCAGGCGAAAGATCGGATGGGATGTCATCATACCTGAAGACTTGGCTCATAAGTGGCTCGAGTGGAAGACCCAGCTCCATCAGCTGGAGAACATAAGTGTTCCAAGATGTTTTAAACCTGTAGGATTTGGACAGTCGGTATACAACCAGCTGCAACATTTTGCGGATGCCAGTGAAGAAGGCTACGGTACAGTTAGCTACTTGCTACAGAAGAATATCGGTAACGAAGTTCATTGTGCATTCATGTTGGGGAAAGCAAGAGTGGCCCCACTTAAGGCGGTAACGGTTCCACGTATGGAACTTACTGCAGCAGCCATGGCAGCACGCATGGACAATGTTCTAGCATCAGAGCTGCAACTTCCACTCCAACCATCTGTGTTTTGGTCAGATAGTACCACGGTACTGAAATACATCAACAACCAAACTAGTAGGTTCCGTACATTCGTTGCTAATCGGGTGGATGTCATCCTGAGGCGCTCCAATCCTCAGCAATGGAGGTATATCAACACCTCATTAAATCCTGCTGACTGCGCATCCAGAGGACTCAAGGCAGAAAGCTTCATTCACCACCATATATGGTTACAGGGGCCGGACTTTCTTGTTAAACACATGGATGAATGGCCAGAGAGTGTGCATACCACTGGAGATTTGAGAGGTGAAGAGTACACTTATTTGTGCTCACACTGTTAAAGAACAGAAAGATGTGTTGCAGGAATTCCTGCAGTACTTCTCATCCTGGTTTCGACTAAAAAAGGCAGTCGCGTGGATGCTTAAAGTTAAGAGTATTCTACTGCAACTGTGTCACAAAAGGAAAGAGCTAAATGCTGTAAAATCTCAACCTGAAGTGGAAAAGGAAATGAGAGGTTTCAAGGAAAGCCTGTTTCAAGCAAGCCACAAGAAACATACTATGGAGAACCTTGCAAAAGCAGAAGAAGCAATTGTTTGCTTTTGTCAAGCTAAGGCATTTTCTGAGGAGATCACTGCACTTTCTAAAGGTCAGGGAGTGAAAAGGACTAGTTCTCTTTTCAAACTGAATCCAGTACTTGAGCAAGGCATTCTCAGAGTTGGAGGACGACTTAGGAAAGCTGCACTACCAGAGGAATCAAGGCGCCCAGCAATCTTAAGTAAGAACCTACATGTCACAAAGCTTATCCTCAAAGAAATTCATGAGAACTTGGCACATTGTGGTCGTAATCATGTAATCTCAAAGCTGAGAACAAAGTATTGGGTTCCCGGTGTCAACACTGCAGTAAGGCAGATACTTTCCAAGTGTATTGTCTGCCGACGTGCGCATGGAGTTGTAGGAAAGCAACAAATGGCAGACCTTCCTCAAGACAGAGTTCTGCCAGATGACCCACCATTTACTAACTGTGGCGTGGACTACTTTGGTCCGTTTGAGATTAAACGTGGACGAAGTGTGGTGAAGAAGTATGGTGTCATTTTTACCTGCTTAACCACCCGTGCGATACACTTGGAAATGGCAGCCTCACTGGACACGGATTCCTTTATTCACGCCCTTCGTCGCTTTATTGCTAGACGAGGTCAAGTAAAGATCCTTCGTTCTGATAATGGAACGAATTTCATCGGTGCAGAGCGTGAACTTAAGAGAGCCATTAAGGAATGGAATGTGTCCAAGATTGAAGACCACCTTCAACAACAAGGCATTCAATGGATATTCAATCCTCCCACAGGATCCCACCATGGCGGCGTCTGGGAGAGATTAATAAAGTCGGTGAAGAAAATCTTGAACGTCACGCTAAGACTCCAGACACTGGATGAAGAGGGCCTACATACACTTCTGTGTGAGGCGGAAGCTATTATTAATAGTCGGCCAATAACTAAGTTGTCCAGTGATCCAAACGATTTGGAGGTACTCACTCCTAATCACCTCTTGCTTCTGAAAACCAAACCATCTCTTCCACCAGGACTGTTCAATAAGCAAGATCTCTACGCAAGAAGGAGATGGAAGCAAGTACAACATATGTCAGAAATATTCTGGAAACGTTGGACACGAGAATATTTGCCACTACTTCAGGAAAGGCAAAAATGGACCCGTCCATCCCGCAATTTTGCAGTTGGAGACGTTGTGCTTATTGTTGACGACACAGCTCCACGCAATTCCTGGGTTACAGGGAAAGTAATCCAAACCATCTCTGACAAGACAGGAATGGTGCGTCAAGTGAAAATCAAAACCAAGACAAGCACAATGGACAGACCCATAACGAAGATTTGTCTTTTACAGGAATCAGACTGAAGCAGTCATTGATATAGAGACTGAAAAGTTTGTTTTATTTTGTTTATGTTGAAGGACATTTGAATACTTTGGCTCCACAAGTTTTAAGTTGGTAATTGTGTAATAGGGTCACAATTAGGGGCCGGAATGTGGAGGCCAAATGAATGTAAATTAATATTCAGTTGTTGTTAAAACATATTTGTTTAATATGTAATCTAATAAGTACGTTTGCTGAGGTTTAGGGAAAACTATTAGTACTGCATGTGGTTAATTTTGTAATGTTTATTGTCAATGAGTGTTTTATTTTGAGTTGTATGTTTGTAGCGTAAGTGTTCATTTCACAATTTATGCAAATGAGGTGTGCACGCTGTAGCGTTAACGAGGAAGAAAGGAGAGGCTGCTAGTTTATCTACAGAGCCACACGGTTTTTCAACCGTAGTTGTTTGTGGAGATTAGTTAAAATACAACTGCTCTTGTAAAGGATATCTCACCAAAAACTGTGGAATAAATTTTTGTTTTGCATCCTTATATCGGAGCGCTGTGGAAGTTTTTATTTTTTCTACAAACACGCGAGTGAAGACAGCAAAGGAACCTTGTGGCATCACACAGATTGTGTATAGTATATAAATTGATTCTGAGTTATACTGGACCCCATCCTCTGCAAGGATTTGCTACTCCAGAATAAAAACCTTCTTGGCACTGAAAAGCTGGCTCAGGGGACATGAATGAATTTTCACTCCTTCAAAAGTCTGAGATGAAAGAGAAACACTTTCTAAAAGAGCAAGCAGTATTTGAGTTTAGGTTTGCATAGATATGCTAGTTTTACTCAATGTGAACAGCTGGTGTCACTGAGGTCAAATATTACAGGCTGGTCTGTTCCTCTGTCCCTTGTAGAGCTTTGAAGTTGGTGGTGAAAGCAGGCAGGACCGTTAGTAGAAGGATGAAGGAGCTACTGTAGTCGCTCCTATTAACTGTTAGTACTCTGTGAGAATACAGATCTCTGCTCAGGACCTACTGGAACTAAATGTTTTTAAATCAAGATAATATTCCCCTATGCATCACTGACATGCTTTCTACTACTTCCCTGCTCAGTTTCATTTTTCAGGGCTAGACAGGTTAGCTGTTTCTATCTGGTTTGCTCTGCTGTCCAGGCTGAGTGGCTTCTAGGAGTGGGCAATATGGACTTAAAGTTTTACCACAATATTTTGTGATAATACGGTGACAATGATAAAATTGACAACAGTAACTATTTAGTACTTCTTGTTTTTTGTAACTACATGACTGCTATAGTAATCAAACACAAATAGTGCTCTTGAAAAACATTTCCATATGTAATGTGTCTTTAGGACGCCAGTCACATAAAAAAGAGTCATTCGTATCACTAAACTGCACACAGTACCTGCTTTGAATTATATTTTCATATATTATATTTGTGGCTTTCATTTATTTGGTAGAAACGATGCACATTAACATTTTTGTGAATGTGCCAGAATTTGCCAAGGTTCAAGTGCAACGGTCCAACCTTGGACAGTGTCTAAGGTTAAAATGACTTAACTTCACATATTTTTTTTTCCATCAGAAACAAACCTTTATTGAACAAACAGTGGAGTAAAATTGTAAAAGTAATCCAAGCAATATGGACAGTCTTAGGGTTTTTAAAACCTCATTCATTTGAATTTATTGTGACAATGATTAATCAAAATTCTTAACATGATAAGAAATGTATTGTGATAAATGGTAAACCATATGATAGATGCTCAATTTTACTTTTTTCTGTCTGTCTGACCGTCAGCAGCACCAATCTGGCTGATTTTTTTTTTTTTTTTTAACCTTACCTTATTTCTTTTAATGGTCTAGATTCTCAAAATGTGTCCTCCTTTCCTGAGCAGCAGACATGTCTTTCTGCTTCAGAAATCTGCTCTGCAATTTATCAATCACACATTGAGCCGTTTTGTGAAACAGGAAGTTAGACTTTGGTAGCGGTGTCAGGTTACTCTGAAACATGATGGAGTCGGAGGGGTCAGGCTGCAGGACGATCTGCTGCCTGTAAAATGTATTTGTTTAGTTCTGTTTTCCTGGTAATGAGACTTTGAACTACCTGTTGTTCTGGGGCTCTCAGGTTTCTGATGATGCCAACCAGATCATAGCACCTTTGTCTTAGTCATTGCTTTAAACAAACACAGATGTGGGTGTTTGCACGAGAAGTTGCAGTAGTGACTCCTTCTGGTTTAGTCAGAGCAGAAAACAGTTTCCTTTTTAAATCCAGACCGGGTGGTCAGCCATGCCAACATGTTGGTAAGCACATAAGTTAGGTCATCAGCTGTTTCTCTCTCCAGCTGTGGTGAAAGGTCCAGATGTGCAAGTGTGATCTCATGCTAAAAGTGCTTTTCTCTCAGCCTGGGCAAAAACATTCCCACTGCAGCAGGAGATGAGACATAGTAACATTGTGGCTTGGATAAGCTTTGGTGGGTTGAAGAAAATGAGAGGAATGACTGCTGCTTTGGCTTGGGCTCTGTGTTTTTTATTGAGGGATGTCTGCTTTCACAGTATCATTATCCAGCCCTTTGTCCTGCTGCAGCGCCTCTGCACACAGCAGCAACATACGCTGCAAGACTGCTGGCAATGGAAAATTTTGTGGAGGAAAAGCACAGAGCAGAAAGAAAACAGGCTATGCCACACGGAGGCACAGTTATTCACAGAAACCCTGATCAGAACAAGGCACAGCAGTGGGCAGTTATTTTGAAGAGTTGCAGGTTTCCATATGAAAGGAGGTGTTGCTTGTTGTCAGTGTGGAGTAAGGGAGTGTGTATGTGTCGGAGAAGGAGCTCTAACAGGCCCTTCCCTCCTCTACAAAATTGCGTGACTGGCCTGGTCAGCCATTCAGGGAGAGGTTGGATCTTGGACTCTTCCTGTAGAGGCCATCCAGATAAGAAAACATTCTCATTGGCTAAACTCCCTACGGACAGATGCAGAAAAGTGTGCGTGCGTGCGTACGTGCGTGCGTGCGTGCGTGCGTGCGTGCGTGCGTGCGTGCGTGCGTGCGTGCGTGCGTGCGTGCGTGCATGGATAGACATGGTGGCAGATCGGTTTTGCTTCTATTAGAGGTCTTGCTGAACTGCACACTCCAAAAACACTAAGTGTTAAGTATTTTTGTTTAGTTTCTAGTGCAAATGACTCGGTATACTTAAGATAAAACAAAACAAACTTCCAGTAACTTTTGAGCATTGGAGCTTGTTTTCAGTCAGAAATTCCTTAATATTGATTTAGAAAAGAACTAGTCCATTGTCAGATTATTTTACTTACAAGACATTTTCTCCGCGTTTGTTGGAGAAATTGTGCTTTTATTAATCAAATATTAGTTATTCTCATATAACCTTTCATATTATCTAACAATTATGCCTTTATTGTTTAATCTGATTCAAGTATTAAGGATGTCTCTACGTTGTAAACTTGCTTTGATTCTTTTCTTCAGAAGATCTTGCTAATGAGAACCAGAGACAGCAGTTCCTACGATCTCTTTTCCAGGGGCCTGACTTCGTTGACCTGCTGGACAGTTATAAAGCTGTCTCTGTGAAGATTAATTACATGTTCTGTTAAACTCTGTGTCCTGGACGGGATTACCTAGTGTAGAATAATTTGTGACTTAGATAGTAAATGACAATCAGCGCTGCAGCTATGTGATCAAGTGTTTTCCCCTCCCTTAGAGCTGCAGCGTCCTTGTGATTAGGGATCCTGAAAACAATAAAAAGAGAGGAGCAGACAAATGTGACTTCAGAGTGGCTGGAGATTGTAACTGAAGGCACATCTCTGTCTGTTCTCCTCGCGAGTAGAAAGAATCTATCTCTCTTGTCTTTCCTGAGTTTGCACAAATCACATTCATAGGTGTTTCACCCTAACAGCGTTATAAATGGAACTAGTTCTTTTTTCATTCAGTGCTTCCTAGCTCCAGTCCTCCAGTTTTCAAACCCTTGACTTAACAGGCTACTGCAGCATTTGGTGGCTGCAGAGGAGGTTGTTTGATCATTTCAATCAGGTGTGCCCATATCTTGCTAAAAAGTTACTTGAAAGTTGGTTTTGTCTTATTTCATGTGTACTTAGGTATTTGAACTAGAAACTACAGTACAGATGAGCCTATTTTATTGTATTTGCTTCATAATCCAACCTCTAGACTTTCCAGGGGATGCAGGAACAGCTGTTGCTTTCAAAGACATAAACAGTCTGCAACGCTATGCCATGACTTTATGGGAAGACTTAGAAGAACAACACATGTCTACTATTACAATGGAAGAATCTGGTGGACATGCTTATTACAGCAGGGTGTGCATGTGTTGGAGCAACAGGAAGACTTTACTGTGAACATGATGCAACATGCAGGGCTGCTACAGGAAAATGATCCTAGAGAGGGGACTAGCATGGAGAAGATGCCAAGGCAAGCCGAAAGCAAACACTGAGCAAGTTCTGTATGCAGCCTGGGCAGGTTATGAGTGAACCTCAAACAAGCTTTCTGATAGTACAGCCACCAATCATTCGCACCTTGGTTTTGTAATGGCATAATGGCTTTGTTCACTGGCAGCTAATGAATGTGCTCCTCTCTTAACTGTTCTCTGTCAACTTGCTTTAGTATCGGAAATCTTGCTAAATTAATGTGGTCCAGTTTGAAGCAGGGCCCATAAAACCCATAGAGCCATGACAAACTGGAATACACAACACATTTCAGCACAGAGCTTGAGATGATCTGTAGTAATCATTTTGTTGAGATTGTGCTCAGTTCACGCAGCAGGTCTTGATGCTCAATTTAGATATTTTGCTGGAATCAAATTATTTATTTTCTTTGGCATGATCGTTCGTGCTAGTAATTAAACCAGACAGCAATGAGACTTTTGTGCACGGTTAATGACCGCATGCACAGAAGAACATAGACGTCTCAAAGCAGAGCTTCGTTTACGGAACCAGTTATGGATGAAAATATTTATGGATCAATTTTAAAGTTATTCCGCAATGGGAGCTGATAGGATTTTCACAAGATCATAACAAGCTTCTACAGTAAACCTGAACCTGAAGCTCACCTTACTGTCTGGATGAAGAGTTATTCCAAAGGGTGAATGCAACTTTTTGATGAAACGGTTTCAGTTTTGATCATTTAGGTGATGTCTATGCCCACTATTTCTGCATTTCTCCTCCTGCACAGCTTCCATGAAGAATGGTAATGGCAGCCGACTGCCTCTGGGGGGCAACGGGCAGAACATGGACTCTACTGGCTTCTCTGAAGGAGAGCTGCTGCTGCAGGTGAGAGGATGAGTTAACCCTGAAGCCTTCAGCGCTACACTCATCTGACAACAGCTGGGTCACCAAGGTTCCAGCTGCTGGTTTACTTCTTCCCGGGATTACTTCTTGATTGGACACTTTCAGCTTTCTAACTACTAACTGAAACAACTTATAAAACTGAACAGAATACATGACACTGGGAAAGCAGACATACCAAGCAGAAGTTAAAAATTTGTCACAATACGATGCCAGTCTTCTGCCTTTTTGCCATTTTATTTGAGATAGCAACTCAAAGTAATGTGTAATTAGGATGTGGAGATATTTTTTTTTTACCAATAAAAATTTGACTTGTGTAGCTGAGGGCCTCTGCCGGTTGTTTTGCATATCAACAAATAACAGTTTTTGCTCCTTTGTCTTTCCAATTAACTCAAACTCAGTCAGCCTGGATGAAGAAAATACATTTTCCATAGCCCTTTTATTTGAATGTTGCTGGTCTAAACTCTGACTGTCCTATTCAAATGCATGGCAGTTCCAGTGCAGTTCTGGCTCTATATGCAGGTGTGTTGTCCTGTTGGATGCTGAGCCTCTGCCAGCACCAACTCTTAACAGCTTTTCTCACAGGAATGACTGATCTTAAATTACCCTGTAGACTTAAGTGATACAGATTTATAACAAACTACATGAGTGTTTGTGGTTGTGATGAGAATTCTAAAAAGTTCTATGGAGATCAATACATTTTTGAAGCCCTGCATTTGTAACTAATTATTCCAGTTAACTAAACAGCCAACATGTGTTCATGTGCAACTGATTCCAATCAATTCTATCATACACAGTTCCAGTGGAGGTCACAGCTGTTCCGTCCTAGCACCCACTAGCAGGGAAGCTAATTGACACACCTTTAAAACGTCTGTGTTACTGTAATGATGTTGATCTAAACCACGTATGTTCATTCTGCAATTAGACTCAGCGGTGGATAGGAAATAGCTACATTTACTCAGTCACATGTATTTTCATTGTTTTAATGGGCAGCCTAGATTTCAGAGCCAGCTACACATCCCAATTATTTTGTCTTGGTTGAGTTTCTTTGTCAGTTGTGGTGATTCTGGCCATTCACACCATGTTTTTGTGTTCCTGGTGCAGGCGCTGGACGGCTTTGTGTTGGTAGTGACATCTGAAGGAATGGTGTTTTACACCTCCCCTACCATCAAAGACTACTTGGGCTTCCATCAGGTGAGAGAGACCCACCTGTCCTGCTTAGGCTGTGTTTATCACACATTTCTGAGAAACCAGACCCATTCATGATGTGTTTAATTACTATGCAGCATAATTCACAAATATAAACACAAATTGCTGCATAATAATAATAAAAAAAAAACCCTGTAGAATTACTCAATTATTGCCACCTTTAAACATAATTTAAATTACAATGTGATGAAAAAAGGGCATTCTGGCACTCTCTACATCACTAGTGGTGCACAGTAGACTCTGTTACACAAAAAATGTTTTACATATAGGGATTTAATAAACATCGTGAGTCATCACCTGACTAAACATTACAATCTCAGTGCAATATCAGTTTTGAGAAGAAGCCGCTAGTTAACGATTAAAAAATATTATTACATTCAAACCCCACATTGTTCTTATTTTAATAACATTTAATTTGGCTGGAAAAATATCCTCATAAAAGATGATAAAGTATCCATCAGTGTTAACCGTCTTTGTTTGCAGGCCAGACTTTGTAAAATTCAGGTCAGGGGCATTCAAATTCATTCGGAGGGCCAGAAATGGCCCCCAAACCACACATTGGGACCCCTGGCTAATTTAGTCCCTTTGATCCCAGGGTGGAGTTTTGTTTTTAGACGTTATCTCTGCATGTCTTTTAAAAAAATTTTGCTGACTATAACCCAAACTGCCAGAGTGTAGTCATATCTAGGCCTGTCATAATAATAGATTTTGCTTGACAATTAATTGTTTATAGTGTTAAGCTTTAATATGGTTTTCTTGAGATGATTTTCAAGTAGCTTCATGCTTATGGCCCAATAAAGTTGAATTTCTAAAGAACATTTAACAGTGGAGATATTTTAGATATCCAAAATAATCAAAACAAAAGAAACAAAATGTAAGACCCTGAAGTTCCTGTAAACAAAATTATCTTTCAAAAAATGGATTAGTTGAGATCAAAGCACCAAACTGAAAACTTTTGTTTTGGTAGAAAGACATGAGAAAAACAATTATGCACATGGAAATTTTGTAGTTTGTTTTAATTTAGCATGAGATTATTGATTTATTGCAACAAGTTTAATCTTATAATTTTCCAACTGCTGTTTGTTCCCTTCATCTCCAGACTGAACAAGCTGGATATAATCAAGAATTATAATTTTAACTTCACTGTAACTCAAAAACCCTAAAGGTTAAACAGCTATGTCTGCACTCCCATCTTACTTCAGTGAGACCTGATGCTGTTGTCCATCTTCCCACAGTCAGACGTGGTCCACCAGAGTGTGTTTGAGCTCATCCACACTGATGACCGAGCCATGTTCAGAGAGCAGCTCCACTTTGCCTTAAACCCTCCTCCAGTCCCCTCAGATGCAGACCGTAAGTGGTGATGGAATGAGCAAGAACAGTATGAAATACAAATCACTGTCTATCTGATTTGCTATCAGTGTAAGAGTTCCATGCTTGGCAGAATATTCCAGATATGTTTGGTCTGTGTTTCTGTCTTAGTCTCCCAGAACTGTGAAAATGCAGTGACGTACAACCCGGAGCAGCTCCCCCCTGACAACTCCTCCTTCCTGGAGAGGAGCTTTTTCTGTCGCTTCCGATGTCTCTTGGACAACTCCTCTGGCTTCCTGGTTTGTCCATGCTTAATTCAGGAATAAAAATAAAATCCTTAAACCAGCATGTAATTCTAATTCTTTTTTGAAACAGGCCCTGAAGTTCCATGGGCGCTTGAAGTACCTCCATGGTCAAAACTTTTCCAGGGACAGTGAGAGCTGTAAACGTATCCAGCTGGCTCTGTTTGCCATCGCTGTGCCTGTCCAGTCTCCGTCAATTGTGGAGATCAGAGCCAAAATGCTCCTCTTCCAGACAAGGCACAAGCTGGACTTCACACCCACTGGGGTTGACAGCAGGTCTATGATTTTCATTACAGAACAGTCAAGTACTTTCTAAGAGCCCAGTACTGTCTGCAAACAAGGAGTTTGATTAGGAAGTCAAGTCATATTCAGTTGAGGTGTTTTTAGCTCCTGTGCTATCAGTGAAAGGTGAAAGTTTTGTTGGCATGGAGACCAATTGAACCAGTACTCTAACATTACTCTGCTTGATTGTTTCTGCAGGGGGAAGATAATCCTGGGTTATTCTGAGACGGAGCTGTGTATGAAAGGCTCAGGATATCAGTTCATTCATGCCGCTGACATGATGTACTGCGCTGACAACCACATCCGCAGTATGTTCACTACTCACTTGTGTTCTCTGCATTACAACCAAACGCTAAATGGAGACCCAGTAACACTGATGTTTATTTAACAGTGTCTTGCAAATATATTCACATCTTTAATTTTTTTTTGATGGGATCTTTACTCAGATACCTCAAAGTAAAATAAAGTGCAACCAGCTGCCTTCCAGTAGTCAAGTAATTAATTAATAAAGTTCTTTAGGGGCAAAGACAGTACAGTTAGGGTAATGGACAGAAAAAGAAAAAGTTTACTATCTTAAAATCGTAAGGCTACACTTCCCACATTAAAACTATCTACTACACCATACTAGTATGTATTGGTCTGTCAGATAAAATTGCAATAAAATAAAACAAGGTTTGTGTTTTCCCACAGTTGATGGCTTAAATTTAACTTTACAGTTTTTTTTCTTTTTGGAGAGTTATTTGTTCAAATGTTGGTGTCACTGCAGGAGCCATTATTTACCAACAGTATTTGAGAACACTTTCAAAATGCAATTTTTTAAACTTAAAAATGTGTGTTTATTGTGACAGTGATTAAAACAGGAGAGAGCGGTCTGACTGTGTTCAGACTGCTCAGCAAATCCAACGGCTGGGTATGGGTGAACTCTAACGCCAAGCTCATCTACAAAGGAGGGAGACCTGAGTTCATCATTGCATACCAGAAAGCTTTGACGTGAGTAGCTGGACTTACTGACAGCAGGCGGAATGTTAAATTTATCAGATTTAACATTCTGATAGATTAACCAGTTGTTTTGCTGGTCCAAAGCAGCCGTGAGCCAGTCCTCATGTGTTCTGCCTTCTTTGTTTCAGCAACGCTGAGGGAGAGGAGTACCTGAGACAGCGGCGGCTACAGTTGCCCTTCAGCTGTGCCACAGGAGAGGCCATTCTCTACAATACTGGGCCCACCATGGACATCTCGCATTTCCAGTTTGACAAAATGTTTGACACCAGAAATACCAAGAGGGACATGCCCCCCACCTCCCTTCTTGACTGCTTCATGAGTCAGGATGAAAACATGTACAGCCAAGCGGTGGACAACCCCCTACCTGTGGACCAGGTGTTCATGGACACACACGCGCTGGTCGCTGTAGCCAGCAACGAGTGGCAGAAGACCTCATCAGAGGTGGCAGCTGAACCCATGCTGGTGAAGGAGGAGGCCAAGCAGTCAGTGCTGGCTGTAATCGACAGCCTGGAAAAGCTGACTCACAGTGGAGATTTTGAGGACATTCTGGGGAACCTTGAGGTAGACGATTCTGAGCTGATGGCGTTGGAAAACTGCTTTAAGAGGTTCCACCAGGAAGAGGATCCTCAGAGAAGTTCTGGCTCAGATCTGGACAACTTCATCACTGATGAGATCGTAGACTTTATTGACTCAGTGTTCAAAGAGAGGAGGGTGGAGTGCTTGAGCAGCCTCACCTTGAGCTCCCTTATAGAAATCAACAATTTCTCATCCTCTGAACTGTGTGAGCCACAGCTCTTCCACACTCCCGACCCCAGTTGTTCTTACTCAACAGTGAGCAGCTGCTATGAACACCTAAATGACTCAGTGCTTTCAGGCCAGAGTCTGGCTAAGTCCACTCCAATGGGCAGCAAAAGCCACAAACAAACCCAACAGGGTCACACTGATAGCAGTCTGCTGCCACTGCAGCAGCTGCAGCTGCATGACATCTTCAGTCCATCCATAGAGCTCCCAGCGCTCACTGTACCCAACAACTCAGTGGCAGAGGCCTTCCCTTCTACTCAGACCTGCCAGAAGCAGCAGGCATCCATCATGCCAGCCGGATGTTCTCAGGGCAGTTCATCTCATACCCAGCAGCTCCTGCAACTGGGAAGCAGCTTGGAGGGACCAGAACTGGCAAATGGCCAGATCCTGCACAATTCTGCTCAACATCTGAGCAACACAGTACCTAGTGTAAAAACTGTCCTGCCACCCACAGTTCCCTATAGCAACTTCACTGCCACACCTCCTGATGGCTGTGATCCAAAGTTTCTGCAGAAGGGTCTTGTGTGTGAGAACCACAGGGCTCCTGTGCAGCAGTGGCTTCAGAGCCAGCAACAGACACTACCACATGCTGATGTCATCCAGAATGAACATGAGTCCATGTCCACATTCCAGAACCAACATCCAGGGAGCCAAACATTCCCTAGTTCCAGCTTTTGTCCAGGCAGCATCAGCAGTCTGAGACACCAGGAGCAAGGAGGTCTGGGGCCAGCTGGCAGCCAGGACCCCCACAGCAGCTGCATGTTCCAGCAGCACTTCTCCTCCAACCCAGCAGGGGTAAAACTTCTATCTCACTATGGTCCCCCAGACCTCAACGGGGCCAATGTGACTTTGGATCAGAGTCCCAGCTACCTACAGTGGAGCCACAGTGAGCTTCCAGTGGGCACATCAGCCATCAACCAGGAGATGCCCAACATCGGCCCTCTGGTCCCTGGCATGGCCCCCGCAGAGGACTCCTGTAACGTGCAGCAGTACCTGGACAGCAACACACAGACACCGGTAAACGGTCCTGAAAACACAGCACAGAATGAGCCCTAGAAAGAGATGGCACACTGAACAACTTAAACAATTAAATGTCTCACTGTTGGGTGTTAGAAGTGCTAGAACTCCTCTAATTCCTCAGACCTCATGATCAAATGTACCACTGATCATAAATCAGAGCATCATGAGCTCTGATAGAGGTTAGTAAGGGTCCAGGTGAACATGATTTTACTGTGTGCCAAGAATAATCACAGCTACAACATGAGTTAGTTCAATTAGACAAATAACCACAATTGTATTTCTAAAACAAATTAATTGAAAAAATTACTGGCTGTATTATAACTAATGCCATGTATCAAGCAGAGAAAAAAGAAAATAAAATCACTCAATTTGGATTCATCCATCCATTAGCTTACACCCTTATCCCTATGGGAGTCGCGAGGGGAGCTGGTGCTTATCTCCAGTGGTCAACAGGCGGAGAGGCAGGTTCCTGGTGATCTGTCACCCTGGACAGATCACCAGTCCATCACAGCAAATTAGATTCGTTTTAAACCTAATTTAGTCTGGTTCTTTAAAACATGCTGGTGGACCATAATGAGCTTGCTGATTACAGAAATATGAACTCAACAAGATAGCTCTAATCTGAGATGATAGAACTGGAACTAAGATTGGTCCAGACCAGCACATAGGGCATTGCCAAAGTCCAAGTGTGATGTAAAATATGTATGAATCATTCCTAGTTATGCCACAGGATAAGTACAGCTTTAGCTCAGCAAGCTTGAGCAGAACAAGATTGAACAACTTCAGAGATTGACTTTGTCCAATCTAAAATAATGATCAAAGATAAAGGCTAAGTGAATGTTTAGAGCCTAGGGGCATCAGGGATACTTCACCCCCCAAAAAAGTTCAAATTTGAACTGAACTCATGTTCAGCGGTCCTCTCTGGTTTAACTGGTCGGTAACTCTGAATATCATCAATAAAACAATAGAAAGAGGGTAGAACCTAGAGGGAACAACCAAATATAACAGCTATGGACCCACATCAAATCCTTGTGGTATCCTTAAGTAATTAAGAGGGACTGAAAAATTTCTTCTTGGTTTAAATTAGGATGAAACCAAGAATTTGAGTATGTCCCACTGTTCAGTTGATGAAAGTACAAAATTATAATAAATGGCAGGAAGATCAACATTCTGGACAGATTTCAGACCAGACTGGAATTTTTTGTTGAGGCTCTCCAATGGTTCTCCAATGGTTGACTCAATATTTCTTTTGCTAAAATTTTAGAATGAAAGACTAGTTTAGGTACTGGTCTGTTGTTAGACATCACTGCTGGGTCAAGAGAATCAGATAGCTGTCTGTGGGTGAAAAAAAGAAGAATGGGTAGACCAAAGCAGTTGACATCACAAGCATTGCAAGAACAAAGCTGAAACAACTGGCAAGTAGAAGGAAATTTTTACAATCACATTCGTAGAAGACTTCACGATGAATTGTAGTCTTCAAGGACTCATGAAGATTAAGTTTAGGAAAGCAGAATGAAAATTAAGACTAAAGGTCTTACAGAATAATGAGACAAAGGTGAAGTTTGGGGAAAGCAAAGAAAGACCCCAAACAGTGTCCCAGTATTAAACAGAGGAAGTAATTATGTCATGGTTTGCATGGCTCTTTCTGTAACACACGCAATCATCTATATGAATGAAGTAGCAGAGCAAAGTCCAACCATCATTCTGCTTCCATCAAAAACACTAGAATCAACTGAATGTGAAATCCACATCAAAAGTTTAAAGACCTGCAAAAATAATTATGAAATTGAATATTTAACTTTAGCAGAATGGTTCACATGCAATGTTAGGTTTGGATGTATTTGTTGCTTCACTCCTTTGCTGACATGTTTTTCATCCATTCAGCAGAACAGCAGAGTCGCCGCTCAGTCTCGAGGAATTTTCATCAATCCTCCTCTCATGGAGTAGAACGCAGCCTCGTCCATCGACAGCGACACAAACTCAGTATAGCTTGCCTGTATCAGTGCTTATCCACGTCACATATGTTCTAAAATTATACATGTGTTTTATACTTCTTTGTACATTACACAAATGCTCTTCTCTCTGCTTGTCAGCTGTTGCTTTCGTGACAATATACAGTAGTAACAATGAAGTATGAATTTACAAGTGTGTTTACCAGGATGCAGATGGAGCCAACCAAAGATGTTTTATAAGGGAAACCCGAGCTCCTTCCAAAACTTGGATGTTTTATTGCAATCATTCATGTTTTTCCTAAAGGACCTAGTAATCTGGGTAAAAATATTGAACTGTGTTTTCAAATGGATAGGATATCAGATGAAATCTGTACATTTTAAATGAAACTGTCCAACTGGTTGATGTAATTGCATATTTATTTGTTTAAATTTTTTATGTGCCTTTTTATTTTAGGTTTGTTTGTTACATCAGAATGCTTTGGCTCTTCAAACCCCACATGTACAGAATGCATCAACATATGTTCATTTATGTGCAGTCTATAGAAATGCATTTCTTGGGAAAATGATTCTTGAGATTTTGTGTTTGAACAAGCAAGCACTCTGCTGCACCTTTGCACCAAATCCATTATCCCATCTGGACTTCACTTTAAGTGCCTTCTGCAGTCTCACTGTATATAAAAGCCATTCACATTCACCCCTGCAACAAGCTAACAACCAAAACTTCCCAGAGATTGTCCCCTCACACAAGTGTTTACTTTCAAGCCATTTAGCCGCTTCTGTAAAACCAGAAAAGGCTGAGAAAACATGCTGCAGAAAGTTTAGCCTCCAGATTCCAACACAGCCACAAAATGTAACATTTTATTTCTAATGAAAGAATACCTGTTAATTGATAAAGTATATGCAGTAGATGATTCAGCCCAACATAAATTTATAACACCATATAATGATCTGTTTGTATCTGATCATAACACCTTATGCAGCCACTATTTACTGTCAGACCTGAACTGATCTTGGTGGTTCTGAAATGTAATACCAAACCCAAGCGCTAGGTGTCATCACAAACTAGCACACATTTTTCAAATTGATGAGATTGTTGTGCTCAGTATATTTGAGGAAATAATTGCAGTAAAGAAAGTTTAAGCTTATATAAAGCTGTTGTCAGTCCAGTAGGGGGCCTCAGAATATCTTTCTTTGATAATTTATTAACTATACATGTGTTTGTTGCTTCACAAGCATTTCTAAAATTTTATTAAAAGTCATTGTAAAAACTAAGTACATCTTACTTTAATTCTAAGGTTTTAAAAATTGGAAAAAAAACTTCCGGTAAAAACACAGTTTCTACATTCTTCTGTAATTTATTAAATAAATGCAAAATGGATGAGCTGTTTACAAAAAGCTATTATTCAGTAGCCTTAACATTCTCCTTTGGCAGAAATTATTTAATTTACACCAAGAATAAAATCTCACTTTATCGTTAGCATGACATGGTTTTAGCCCAGCTTCAGGCAGCTTACCTCACGAGGAACATTTTGCCACGTTGAGGACATCATAGGAAAGGCTAATGCCTGTTAGACTGCAAAGTGCCCAGCTCCTGTGACTGCAAAGGAGGCCCGGTTCAAAGCACAGTTCTTCACCACTGTGCTTTGCAGGTGTTGAACTGCTGGGAATAATGGTCAAACACTTCTTCTTTGGCCATATGTGTTTAATGGACAGCTCTGAAAGTTTGGTGCATCATTTAGATGAAGTTTTGGTGTTATGTTTAGAAAAAAAGCCCATCTTCAGCTCTGTTGTACAAATCATGCTTCTGCAATCTTTTCCTCATTGCTCTGTTTTGAAGTTGATTATGCTACCATTAAAGGATAAAAAGTCTGAGAGGAAACTCAGACACTGAGACAAAGCAAAGGCGTTGTCCCAACATTTTAAATTACTTGGAGATTAACTCCTGGGAGAAAGGCAACTGTCCTCAGCTGTTTCCAGAATCAGCTGAAAAAGCATTGCCCTTTTTCCTGTTCCTGGAAACTGTTGCTTTAAAACTAAGGTGGACTTTTGGATCGGTGGACTCTGTCAGATTTGGAGTGGTGCTGTGACCCATACTGGACACGTGTGAGTCCATTTTAAAACACACATCTACTCTTCCAAGTTCCCCTGCTGAGATCCCTGCACATGGACTAGAGTAGAACATGTTTTTATCACACTACAGAATTCCAGCCCAGGTTGAAAAAAATAGTAACAAGGTCCTTTGTTCATCGGAATGCAAGCTTCCGATGAGCTTTGTGTGGCTTTGTGGCGTCAGGTTGTTGACAATAGCTTAAGAGGTAATGAAACAACGAGCAGATGAATGTGAGACTGGCTCAGACTTGTGATTCAAACACTGAACTCCAACACAAAGACACACCCAAACTTGTGCCCTGTGCCTTCAAATAAATCCCAACTTCCAGAAATTCCATGTTGTTGTAGAGACGTTTTGCTTTGTGTCTACATGGTTCTCTATCAGAAAGTGCATACATTTGCATCCAACCAGGACAAACAACGATGACAAGGGAACAGTGATTTGACCTGATGAAAGAAAGTGAGAACGTGACAGTGCTTTTAGATCTCAACTTTTTGTTTCTTCAGCTTTTTCTACTCTTTTTGTAAAGTTTTTCACACTACAGAACGATGTGGAGGGTCTCAAAAAGCCAAGCTAGATCTCCAGTAACATGGCAGCTTCATGGATTCCTGCTCTTCTAGGAAACCACTCAGTATTTAAATTTCCGTCACAACTGTCATGTATGTTCATGTGTATATTTTAATGAAAACATTAGAATATACACATGAGACTTTGTATTCAGTGATAACCTAAAGATCTGATTGTTGAGGCCTTTTTCAAGGCTGTTGTTGATGTTTCTGCTCCACCAGCAGGGGGAGCTCATCTGTTGAACTCTGATGACTGTAGCCACTATGAAAAACGTGGAGTCAAACGTTTGAGTCAGTCATGTTGGTGAGCTAACATGTGCTCTGATAGTTGCCATATGTCTGCTCTTGTATTAAAAAAAAAGAAGAAAGAATAATGTCATTGAATTTTATCTAACCAAGTACTTAAACTATGTCTTTATCATTATATAACATGGCTTTGTATACTGTTATATGCTTTTTTTCATAAACATGTGCAATCATTCTGCTGTTGTTTGGCTCCTTTTGCTTTGTGTGTAGTTTTCCAAGTTTACCAGAACCTCCAAATGAGCATTTTCTATAGCTGTGGTTCTCAACTGGGTTGTTGAGAACCCATTTGAGAACTGGGTTTCCAACTAGGTTGAGGTATTCAGATGAAAAACATATCATTTAAAAAAAATTATATAAATACAGGAAATTACCTGTTTTAACAAGTTCATTTTGCAGCTTCTTGTGAGTTGGTTTTAACTTGCATCTAGAAATTAAATCAAACCCAACTTACCTGTGTTTCAGTTGAAAGGCTTGTAAATTAAAAGATTTGGGTTAAAAAATCACACTAATGCTATTACCAACATATGAAAGATAATTGTGTTGGGCCTTGTCCTACTCTGTTCTCACACAAAGCCAACTTTCTATTATATTTTTCCAAATTCACACTTGGAAATGTAATTTAGTGACACAATCTGAGGCTTAATCAAACTTTTAACAAGTCTTGATGCAATAAAACAAATTGCTACAGTTGGGAAACCATGTACGTTAGTTGATAAAATGTTTGCGGACCAAGAACACTACCATGAAAAAAGCTAAATTAAAATGTCCTGTAAGAGTGGACAAATATACTGTGTGTTGAAGACGTGTGGTTCATAACTGAAATAACAGGTTTATAGTAGGTTCTGTTAACCAGCTGTGGTAGAGCTAGGACATGATAAGACATGTCTTTAAGAAGAGTTAAGACACAGAGTCTATGAGCAACTTATTCCCACAATCCGGGCATAGATGTTCCAAATTATAGAAGTTCTAAGAAAGCAAAGAAAAAAAATAATAAATTCCTCTTAAAGAAATAAAGTTTGTATTAATCAATCAAATTTTATTTGTAGAGCACATTTCAGCAACAAGGCATTTCAAAGTGCTTAACATAAACACAAAAACACAAAGTCATGCAACATAGAATAAACAATACATTGTTACATATTGCATTTCAAATACAATTCTAATAGGTGCGTTTTTAGTTGTGATTTAAAGGAAGTCAGGGTTTCTGCTGTTTTACAGTTTTCTGGAAATTTTCCTCTTTAGGTCCAAAAATAATCACTTCAGTTTTGTCTCTGTTCAGCTGGAGAAAGTTTTGGCACATCCACATTTATCTGTTCTAAGCATTTATTCAGTGACTGGATGGGGTCAAAGGTCACCTGGTGACATCGTAATGTAGAGCTGCATAGTTATGGTAGCTAATATTATTTCCCATTATAATCTGAGCTAGTGGGAGAATATAAATATTGAATAAGAGGGGTCCTAGGTTTGAACCTTAGGGTACCCCACATGTGACCTTTGACCTCTTTGATGAGAAGTTTCCAAATGAAACAAAGTAATCCCTGTTCTTTATGTAAGTTTCAAACCAGTTGATCACTGAACCAGAGAGTCCAACCCAACTCTCCAGTCGATTCAGTAATATGTCATGATCAACAGAGTCAAAAGCTGCACTGAGGTCCAACAGAACCACCTACGGACCAGAACCACCAGGCACCGGAACAGCTTCTTCCCCACAGCTGTCACGCTCCTGAACGCCTCCTGACACAAACTATAAGGACTGTCCCCCCCCCATCCCTGGACTGTTCCCCTCACACACATACAATCTTTATATAATCTGTAAATCTAATTTCCCATTATTTAACCTGTATCATAAAACAACTAATATATATACAATCCATTCTTCATATTCCTGTATATTCTGTATAATCTGTGTAATTTGTATAGTATGTACATAAGCTCTCATTTATATTTATATTGTAAAAAACATTTTATTTATAGCACGTCAATATTCTCTGTTTATATCTTCATACACCTGTTTATAAATATTTATATCATGTATAGCACTTCTGGATAGATGCAAACTACATTTCGTTGCTTGTACAAGTGACAATGCAATGACAATAAAGTTGAATTCTATTCTATTCTATTCTATTCTGTGGTTCTCCCACAGTCCGTATTTATATGAATATCATTGAATACTTTGACTAGGCCAGTCTCTGTGCTGTGGTCAGCATGAAAACCAGATTGGAAAGAATCAAAGCAGTTGGTCATCATGAGGAAACTATTTAATTGTTTACACACAGTTTTTTCAATAACTTTGCTGATGAATGGGAGGTCAGAGGTCAGAGGTCGGCCTGTAATTCTGCAGTAGTGATTTGTCCAGATTGTTCTTTTTTAGCAGTGGTTTGATAACTGCTGTTTTTAAAGCCTGGGGGAAAACGCCTGATGTGAGTGATGAGTTACTATTTGGATCAGATCAGTAGCAATAACAGGCAGGACTTTCTTAAAGAAATGTGTGGGTAGGACATCCAGACAGCAGGAGCTTGAACTTAATTGACTTATAATTTCTTCTAGGGTTTTATAATTAAGTAATTGAAAATAGGTCTTTTTTTTTTTGTAGTTGAAATTGTTTCTGAGGCTGCAGTCCCCCAGTGTCCATCATAATGTTGAACAGGTGGAGGTTTTTCCAACATAAACAGAACCTGAACCATCTCTTAGAACCAGATTCACTCATTGTATGGATTGCCAGTAATAAATGTTTAATTGTTTTGTTTCCTAAAGAGATGGAAGGGCTTTAAGAGTAAAGGTTTTATAGTGTTCCTTTAAATATATGACAGATCATTTCCACCAGAGGGTTCCCTTGGACTTCACCTGTACTGTAAGCTGTTACTGAACAAGCAGCAGGGTTGCCAGTTCATCACAGGGCCAACACAAAAACAGGTCAGATAATCAACCATGCACCATACTGATACAACTTTTAGATCCTTCCACCTGATCCAGCTGAGCCTGAAATGATCTGCAGAAAGCATTGAAATCCATTCAAGCTGAAACTACAAACAGATCAGCTCCCACAACATCCTGAAGACTTTTCACTCTGTCTCATTAGTTTCTTGATGAGGATTGACAAGACCCTGTGAAAGGTTGACTCTGCCTCTCACTCTTCACTTTAGAATAGAATAGAATAGAATAGAATAGAATAGAATAGAATAGAATTCAACTTTATTGTCATTGCACTGTCACATGTACAAGCAACGAAATGTAGTTTGCATCTATCCAGAAGTGCTATACATGATATAAATATTTATAACAGGTGTATGAAGATATAAACAGAGAATAATATTGACGTGCTATAAATAAAATGTTTTGTACAAATATAAATATAAATGAGAGCTATGTACATATTATACAAATTACACAGATTATACAGAATATACAGGAATATGAAGAATGGAAGAAACTCAGCATCACAGCTGACCTCTGACCCACATAGGCACTCTGAATCGCCAGCGTCTGTCTGTAAGTACCATGATTGGAAGGCGAGAGAGCACGCGCACGTGAACACGCTCGTTCTCTCGACTGTTCCATGTGCTCGAGCCCATGAGCCGTGACCAGGAGGAGAGGGAGTACTGTCTGGGTGAAGCTGACACTCATCCACGTGAAAAGTTTCAGCAATTAGACTGAGTCGTTGTGCTCCGTTGGTGCCACTAAAATTTTTGTTTGTGCTGCTTTGGTTTCTGAGATATTAAAAAATATTTTTAGGTCATCAGTGACAGACTGCTGCTTCCCAAGTGCCGGACCAATAGATTCAAGAACTCCTTTGTCCCCCACGCCTTCAGACTGTACAGCTCCTCATTGGGGTTGGGAGGTGACACAGGACAGAGGGAAGAAGGAGTAGTGACCCCTTGTACTTTTCTGCAAATATCCATACTTATCAAGCCAAACCTATAGTGCAATATCATATCACTGGTCAATCTATCTGCCAAATTCCTATATTTTCTTTTGTGTTGTATTTATATTTTTTATTTATATTCTTATTCCTTGCTTATTTTTGCTTTATTTAGGGTTTTGGCTACTCACATTTAGTGTGTACCTTTGTATTTAATTTATATTTGTTGTATTCTTTTGTATTTTGCGCACTGTGTGCCACTTTTCTGCCTGTAAGCTGCTGGTAACTTCAATTTCCTGAGGGAGTCTTCCCAAGGGATCAATAAAGTATGAGTCTAAGTCTAAGTCTAAGTCTAAGTCTAAGGTCTCCATCGGCCCGTTAAATCTAATTTGTGCGGCTTTCCTTCATGAGACATCATGGAGCCCCTGCATGTTATTGTTTACATCTGGAAACTTCGCATATGCGAGGGAAAACATTATTCTGTTAGTTGCCATAGCAGCGCTGCCGGTAGAACAATTCCGTTAACAAAAAGAAACCTTATAATTAATTTAGTTTGTTATGGAGCACGACGGGGGGATGGTGACCTCTGGATGACCTAAATAAAATATTTTTAATATCTCAGAAACCAAGGCAGCACAAACAAACCTTTGAACGGCACAAACCTGCATAGGAGCACCGACCACGCAGAATATTTGCTGAAATCTTTTAAGTGGGTGGGGTGTCTGCTCCACGCAGCTGGGTGAAGAGCGTGGAATGCGCGGCCCCGCTGCAGGTTGGAGTGGAAGAGGCTCTGCTGCTGTCTGCAAGCTGTCTGACCCGCAGGAGAGATGCGCTACATTCTGGTGCAAACTGCGCCAACGCTCTGAGAGGGTGCTGTTCAGAGACAGGACTCTGCTGCGTCACTTTCCTGTCCAGTTCTTTCGCTGATGGCTTTGGATTTGTTATTCCTATTATCGGACATGCTGTATGCTGGCGGCAGATTCTAGCGGAACGTTGGCCGGTGAGTTCTGCGTGTCCTTCTAGAAAAGGTGCAGACATGTATGCAGGACGCAAGAGGAGAAAACCCGTCCAGAGAGCGTGAGTTCCGATGAGTTTCTCATCTTTATTGTTAAATGTGTTTTAAAGGAATGCGGACCAGTTGAGATGCACCTGCTGAGCAGATCTGTGCTTCAGAAGGCGCAAAGCTGCGGCCAGACAAGTAGGAAAAGTAACGGTTGAGATTTCGTTCTCTTATTAGTTCGGACTAATTTTGAAAGTCCAGATTATTTGGGGAAAATGTAGTTTTATAAAAAGAAAAACGCTGGAAAAATGTTTTGGTTTTAAATTGAGATGGATCAGATCTCAGGCCTGCAGAGGCCTGGGCGTCCGACCTGCAGCTTCAGCTTCTTCATCGGAAATAATAAATGGATCCATAAAATGATGTTGGAGCAAATATGCCTAGACGTTCCATTCGTTTTAATAACTTCGTATTGGTTGTTTAGCAACATTTAGTTTGGACATCTGGATCCGAACGACGCCATTTTCCTCATGAACGTCCTTCAGAGGATCAGCTGCATCGCCCCTTCAGCTCCCATCCACTCAGCGCGCAGTGGCCTGGACCTTTTTACACACCTTTTATTATACTTTCTTTCAATATTTTCAGATGCATAAATGAAAACAGTAAAATCTAAAGTAACAGCAAATTGTAGCACGATCAGCCAGAAATATTCTTTATTTTAAAAGCTGCCTGTCATCAGTTGTTTTATGAGGTGATGACATCACAGTCAGGGATTCAGCTGATTTAAAAATAAATTACACAAAAGATTTTATTGCAGCGGAATACAAAAAATGTCCAAGTTGAAAATGAAATGTAATTATTTATGACTGTGAAAAAGAGATTTTAGTCTGTGATGTTCTGAAAGCTCGGCTGTCATCTACCAAAAGCCCTGCAGTTCTTTGTAGAACAATCAGATTCTGAATTGCATTGAAATAAGACATCTTGATATGGAAACAAAATGTCTGAAGGTGCAATTTCATTTCCAAACATGATCTTTTCCCCAGAAACCAATAATATCAAAGACAAAATACTCAACATATATATTATTTCAAATTTGCTTAAAATATGATACGTTAGATCAGTGGTTTTCATGCATATTTCACTGTATTTTATGATTTTACTGAGAAAAAGTAGTACAGAAAGAAAATTGGGACATATCATTTTGCAGCCTTGCTCAGTTTCTGACGAATGATGTATAGATATTAGCAACTGACATTGCAATTGCACATTAGTCAGAAATTATAACAATAAGACAAATATCAATAACAGAATACAACAGCTTTTTATGCATTTTAAAGAACCCCTAAAAGTGAACATTCTGGAATCTTTACAACAGCTCATGGTAAAAATTAAAGAAAAAATTCCCACCCTTACAGATTTCTTGTTTGGCTTTGTTTGTCCCACCTAAATGTTTCAAGTCAAACTGATTTTAATACCTGATAAAGATAATCTGAAATACAAATCTTTTTTCTAAAGATGTCATTAACTACATGATTGGGGAACTGTTATGTATGTGATAAAACAATGCATTATTCAATGGCACTATTTTGTGTTGTATGCAGAAGAACACCACATGTAGTATCAACGCATTGATCTCACTTTGTTCTAGGGAAAAACGTAAAATAAAGTTTAGTCCTGCTCCACTGAGGTTCAGTTGAGTTTATATATTTAAGTTATGAGAAGAACATAACAGGAACAATATGTCTCTCCTAAACCTGCTAACTAGTTGTTCCACCAATAGCTCATATCCAGATTTCGTATTAACTAGCAATGACTTAACATCGCCAATAAAAGATTTTGGCCTTCTTTACAGCAATGTTTTCATTTGGAGGGGCTCTCCAGTAAGAATGCCTTATTAAGGGTCATATTACATTGTCTGACTAACCGTAGTTTGGCTTGGTCACTCCAAAACTTTGCTTAATTTTTCTTATCCATTCAACGGTGGTCTTGCTATCATTGTCCTGCTGCAGAACCAAAGTGTTTTTGGTCTCCAGGTTCTGTTCTGATGGCTGGATTTTCTCCTGCATGATTTTCTGATGGAAAGGAAACTTAATCTTGATTCTGTCTTTGTTGAGAGATCATATGATGGTTGGTTTAATGAGGGAAGAGAACAGGTTAGAAAGGACAGCACACAGGGGACCATAAGGACAGCAGAATCCAGCAGACACTGACAGCCAATGAGGAGTTTAAATACTGGATGGGGAACAGTGGCTGAGAAATGAGACCAGAAATGTAGACTGAAGAAAGAGAGAGCAAGAGAGAGAGAGTTAATAATCAAGCCTTGGTTTGGCTGGTGAAGTCACCCCAACTTGAAATGTAGTTTAACCACAGTTCATTTAGGATTCAATAAGGAATCAATCACTTCTTCTCCGACTGCCATGTTTGGATATAGCTTTTTGAAATCTGAATGAAATAGGAAAGAACATTATTTTTTGACCCAATTTAAATATCAAAAATAATTGCAGATGAAATGATTGGACTTTGCCGTTGTGCTGGTGAGGATCGGAGATGCTCTGACTTTGTTTGGTAGGAACACAGTTTTAATGCTGAATGGATAGTGAGAATGATTATATTCGAACTGGTAAATACAACTTGAAGCATATGTTTTTTATAGCTACTGTATCTGAAAGGCTCAATGTGAAACTTTCCCCTTCAAAAAATCTGATTTGTGCATCTTCCATATGAGGTACGATATCAGAATCAAATAGTTTGCAAAGCGTCTGCATTCTGAATGGCCATGTCATATTCCACCCAGCTTTCATGTCATTGACATCAGACATGCCTCATATTCCTGCACCAGAAGTAGCCAGTGCTCCAGCCGCTGCAGGAGTCAAACTGGAAGTCCTGGAAACTTGTCACTCAGTCAAAAGTTACTCGTACGTTTTAGATTCAATCAGAACTTTAAATGACTAAAAACTAGCAGTTTATGTTCCTTGGTGAAAAAAAAACAAAAAAACGTGATATTTGTCCAGTGTAGGTGATAAAAGAAAAAAAATGAATTCCTGGTGAGTGACTTTAATTTACTTGACCCCAAGGTTCAATCAAAGTCTATTTTATGATTCTATTATATTGTTGTGAAGCTCAAATTGTACACAGGGATTATGTATTTTCCTGTTTATTCGCAGTTCTTGCAGTGGAGCATTTTGACCGGGAGCCATTTCCTGTCTATGAACTTCAGAGAGGAAATACAGACACTTCTTTGGTGGGGAAGGGATTTATGTTTATTTGCTTATCAACATTTATAATGCAATGGATGGTCTTTTCTGTAAAAAAAAAAATTACTTTTGTCAGTTATTATAATTATTTGTCTACACCTTGTAGTCTATGATCCTGTAGTGTGGACTGGTTATATATTTATATAAAAAAAAACTAACTTTAAAATCTTATTTATCAGCAGGGATAAATAAGATTTTTATCTTATTTAAAGATAAAAATCTTTAAATTTTTATCTTTAAAAAAAATCTTTAGGCTGCAACCCTAAAAAAAAAACACTGTAAAACTGTCACAGCTTGATGAAGAGATATGTGAACCACATGGTAACATGGAAGGGCCTGGGGGCCCAGAGGCTTGGGAGGCTGGGTGCTGTGACCAGACCTCTGGCCTGTTCCCTCACTTTACAGTGATGGTGAGTCATGCACGTCACCATGAATGAACTTGGAGTTACCATGACAGCTGCACCAAATGTACTGCCTTCTTGTCTTTGCTGGTATAATCTTCCATGTGTGATGCAGTCAGATCTCTGGTCTAAGCAGCAGGAAGTTCTGCCCTCTGATGAATTGGGAGCATGTGATTATCAGCTATTAGAGGCGTTCCTTTCTGAACCGGCTGCAGGAGCCTTCATCTTAGATCATGTCTGCCCAGGTTAATAAGAACTGAACCCTCACCCAGTGCTGTTTAGTTGTTGGCATGTATTCTCTTTGTGACTAAAATAAATATTCTCTTAATGAGATTACAGATTAGCATAATTTGTAGTCACATGTGGGGTACCCCAAGGTTCAATCAAAGGGCTGTTCTTATTCAATATGTGCTGCCACTAGCTAAGGTTGTAACAGGAAATAAGATTAGTTACCATAGCTATGCAGATGATACACAGTTCTACATTAGGATGTCCACAGGTGACTCTGAACCCTAAAGCTGAACAGAATAAAAACTGAAGTAATTGTCTTTGGACCTATAGAGTAGCAATCTAGAGTTACAGATCTAGAGTGAGCAGACAGCTTCAATTATTACAGCTGGAAACTAAAGATCAGCCTGAAATCTGGGTGTAGTGATGAACTTACAGAGTCATATAAAGACAATTACAAAGTCGGCCTTGTATACTGGAGAACATTTCCAGAATTAAAGGACTAATGTCTAGCAAGATCTAGAGAAACTCACCTTTGTGTTTATCTTTAGTTGCATTGATAGTGAAGGGTTTGATTGATAAAGCAAGTAATATACATTTTTCTCGTAATTATTTTTTTCTCTAGCTTTTCTTTGATTCAGTAAGTCATCAGCTGAAGACCTTAAGGCCTATTACATTATTTAGTATGAATAACTGTGTCTCTTTTTGTTCTTTTTTTTATTATTCAACAAGAACAAGACATATAGACTGGACTAGAAACATGAGTTATGATCCCACTTGTTATTATTTTCAGTTTTTTGTGTTTTGTCTTTTGTATGTAAGAGTGTGAATGTGTGTTCCTATTGTTCTTTAACAATAGGATGCTGGGTGCTCCTATTCATCACCTTTTCTCTGGTGATGAATTATATACATAATTACATTTTTGCTTTGATTTCACAATGTAAATTTTGTTTACATTTTATTTATAATTTTATTAACGGCATGCATATTATCCATTTGCACATTAAGATTTTGATGCCTAAAATTAACTTCTTGAGATGGGGGCTTACTTATAAGGTAATTACTCTTTCTGAAACTTGGTTAAACAGTAATATTTCAACTGATAAAATTATGAATGACAATGTAATATTTAGAAAAGATGCATCAGTTTAGAGAAGGAGGTCTTCTATCCTTAAATTTGTCAGAACTTACAGTGTACAGTGTAAGTGTACACTGTGCAGTGTACAGCTGTACAGTGGTGCCCAAGTCCCATCCTCACAATCTACTATCCTGCAACTCTGCTCAAACACACGTGGATCCAATGGCTGAGTTCCCTTACTGGTTCATTAGATTCAGCTGAGTTGGAGAAAGGATGCTTCTAAAAGTTGCAGGATGGTAGCGCTCAAGGCCTGGACCTGGGCCTCACTCTACACACAGTCTATTAAAGCCCAGGTGGAAAAATGATTAGCTAATTTCAGTAGAACCAGCCTTTGTTTGGATTACAATTGTTCACCAGCCTGAGTTGTGTGAATATTCATTGGTGCAGGCAAAGCGTTTGCATTAAGTAATGCTTTCATTGAGTCACTGCTGGAGCATTTGAGAAGCTTAATTTCCATAGAACTGGTTTCCTTTCGGTGTTAGGGAGGCTTCTTAAGGTCACCACAACATTTCCTAACAATTTTGACAGTCTTAGTGAATAATCATGTCACATATTTTATCAGTATCAAATGTTTAAAAATGGCTTACAGCTACGTATGTGTAACACAAGACCAAAAGTCAATAGATTGGACTATGAACATTTTAAAACATAAGTGTTTTTAAAACTGCTGTTTTAGCAGATGTGGAACAAATCTAAACTCTAACTAAGACTTTATCCATCTGTCTATCAGAGTGAAACTGCCACCTGCTGAGGGAACCAAGTCAAATCCGTCCAAACGGCACAGAGACCGGCTCAACGGCGAACTGGAGCAACTGGCCAGCCTGCTACCATTTTCTGAGGAAGTCACTGCTAGTCTGGACAAACTGTCCATCCTACGGCTGAGCGTCAGCTACCTCCGAGCCAAGAACTTCTTTTCTGGTGAGCTTACACACCAAATTGGGTTTCTGACATAATTTGATTGTTTTCGTAGGTGTTAGTACTTCAATCCTGCAACAGTGTCTTTAGTAAGAGACAAGAACTCTCCTGTGGTGTGAACATGGGGATAACCTTGATGTTCTGTGCATTACTTTCCACTTTCTGTGGTAAACCTCTATCTTAGTTAATGTTTGTCTTATTTTTTTGTGTGGAAAAACTGACAGCAGCTTGTAAGTGATGTGTAGGTTTGAGTGTTTTTTTGCAGATGAAGCTGTTTTTTGTGTTATATCTTGTGGAATGAGAAACATATATCTCATCTCAGAGCTTTATGGAGGTTACCATGTATGTTGATGTTTAAACTGGTTTCAGTAAGCGTTCAAATGACACCTTTTAGAGACGCCATCTGACAGGATTGTTATTTATGGAGATTGTTATTTATTTTCCTTAAGAAGCGAACAGAGTAGCCTCAGAGGAGCTGCTTGTGTTTTCTCCACTGAAGACGTTGTAACTTCATGTGAAAATACTGCAATGCGGCCACTGGAGGCTCTGGGAATATGAATAATAGAGAGAAACCGTGAAGTTTAAACAATTTATTAAATGATGGCACAGCCATGTTTGTTTAAGGAAGCAGCTCTTTGAAATGGCTGTTTGGACTGAAGCAGACAGGATGCAGCTGCACTGATGCGAGCAGTGCTCCTTCTTTTATGTGTGGCTGCTGCTTCTTTGCCCTGAAAGCAGATAGCTACATGTCTGCAGTTTTTCATTCTTTTATAGAGTAATGCAAAACCATTTCACATGTATTTGGCTGCTGAAGATGTCACATAGAAATATTGACATTGGAGTTCAAAGTGAATAATCAAAGTGCAAACTGTGAAACAAGCTCTTGTCTATCAACAGTAGCTTACTTCCTGCTGTCTTTAAGTAACTAACAAGCTCAGGGCTCTTATATTAGGGCAGCAGATTTGCTGTGCAGCGCTCAGGACCCTGTGTTCCAGGCTTTCTGACAAACCTAATGTTTGTATGTAAACAACACTAGTTCTGTGTTTCAGTTGTTTCCAGAAGTGGACAGTCTGATCAGCAAAGGCTTAGCTGGGATGCACTCCAGAATTGGTGCCAGAGCCTCATATCATGAGTTTGTCTTTTAAATCATGGCCATAGGTTGTTTGTTGTGTTTGCATTAAAATATGGTGCCAGAGGTGAACAGAGCTCTGGTGTATATTCTGGCAAATAGAATTATCCCACCAGGTGGCCATGTTTGTAATACTTTGGCGCTACAGAGGGAGAAAGGACTGGCCCATGTTTAAAATAAAAGTAGCATTAAAACCCTAAGTGATGACCAGAATGATAAGATAGTTTTTATTGTATACCAAATATAAGCATCTCAGAAACATCGACTGTCAAGGAGCACAGTGTTATTGTAGCATAGTGCCTAAAATTCTTCAAATTCTTTTGGTGAGTGTTATAGAGCGTTTTATCTGGTTTGTCTGTTTTAAGTTGTTAATCATTACCTGGACTAAAAGTACTGCTGCAAAAGGCCTAAAAGCATCAGTGTAGTAGATAAACATCCTGGAACCTTCACAATAAGAGCCAAAAATTATATAAACTTCTAGCAATGCTGCAATGCTGCATAACAAAAGAAAAAACAATAGTCAATAGTTTTTTCACCTTTGATGTCAAAAAACAATTGGTTGATTGACAATAGCTGTTGCTTATGCATATTTTGATGAATATACCTTTTTATTTCGTAACTATTTTGGCAGAACTTACAAGTGTTCTTCAAATGACATGTACTGTAACTCTCTAAATGTTGCATACAGCATGTCAGCTGTCATGGCAGCAGGTATTAGTCGCCTCAGTGTGCACTGGGTGAAAAAGGAGCAAAGCCAAATGATTTAGGAAATGAAAACTGGACTAACAGGTTTTGCTTAGCCTTCCTGCTGTCTTAGCGCAATAATTAGAAAGAGCATGGAAAATGTCATGGTGGGACAGAAGGGAAGTGTTTCGGTTTGACAATTACTTTCTGAAAGCACACACAAAAAATATTGTAAAAGCTCACATGGGGACAGTGTGACCCTGGTGCACCGCACACAAAGTAACAATCTCATAGGGCCTAAATGACCACATCTCTTCCCTACGCTACAGCTGGGTCACCACTACAAAGCCTCCCACCAACACTAAGGCTAGTTAGAATGGCCATCCATGATGGTGGATAAACAGTTTCCCTGGAAATGGTATATGTTTCCCCGCCATTTGCATATTGAGCAACCTGCATACAGTTGATTGACAGTAGCTTTTTTCCCCTCCAGCATTGTGTGCATGTGCATGATTTCCAGATATAACGATAACATGCAGGGGGTCCATGTGGTACGTATGACTGGGTCGAGGGTACATTATGTATGTCAACATTGTACTGCTGTTCAGATGCTATCATGAGGTTTTTTATGCTAGATTTACATGTTTTCCTCACTCTGCATGGAGTTTGTAACTGTTGGACAACATCCTAGTTCTAGCATACATGCTATACTATTACATATGCTATACTACCATACTATTTTAGCTATCTTTAGCATTTCAGCTAATTGTTGCTTTTTTTATGGTTTCTTTCTCTCTGCATGGAGTATGTTCCTGTAGGTCAACATGCTAATGCTAGCCTAGATGCTGTCATTGGTATTTTAGCTAGCATTTCAATTTTAGCTAATTTTAGCTTTTACATGGGGTTTTTTTCACACTGCATGGGGTACTTTGCTGTAGGTCAACTTGCTAGTGATAGCTTACAAGCTGTCATTAGTATTTCAGCTAGCTTTAGCTTTTTATCTCATTTTACCTTCTAAACTGCTATGACCTTACAGCATAGGTTGGAAAGCAGTGTTATGCAGCAATTTTAATGATCTGTGGGTTGGGTTTTTGCACTCACTGAAAGTATGGAAAAGTTGAAGGGTACATATACTTTTGCAAGCCACTGTATGTTCATCATGTGCTCAGTGCAATGAGAAATTTAATCACTGCCATTCTCAGTTGAGCAGAATAATTCACACTAGCATAGTAATTTATTTTTGCACAGCAATAATCAATGCTCACTGACACAGAAAAAAAAACAGCTGACATGTTAATTATGTTGTTGAAACTTATAAAATGAGCATTAATATATTTAAAAACACAGACACAAAGAGCATATGTCACTTGTCATTTCTGTTAGACTGCCAATGTTGGTTCTTATCTGGACAGTAGTTCCTGATTAGCTGCAAATAGGTGCAGATTAACACCTGAACTGAGCCTAACCTGACATAAGCCTTTAGAGGCAGCATGCAGTCAAATGTCTCTTCTCTCTGTGATCTTTATTACAGTGATTCTTTGGTGATGCTGCAGCTTTAGGTACAAACACATTTTTTCCAATGTGAAACATTAACGTGCAAATGTTATTGATTGAAACAAATCAATAAATGTAGTACTGGATAATCATTGCATTGTTTTAAACAGTTTGTTTGTATTGGAGACATCCTTACTCGCTGAAAATGATGAACATCCCCCGACAATATATGTATATGATGTATATGTATATATGGTCGCGGATAATTTTCACCATGCAGATTTGAAAGTAGTGCTCCCTAAATTCCACCAGCACATTAAAAGTTGAAGGGTTAGGTTAAGTACAACTTTTAATGTGCCCTTACACCCTTCAATAGTTCCCCTTGCATCTTAGCTATGTGTAATCTACCCCTAGTTTCTTACAGTTTGAATTACTTTTTATAGCAAAAATGGACAATTTAAAACTCAAGAATTATTAGTTTTCAATGATTGCAGAAATGAAATTTTAGGCACTAACTTGAGCCAGAGTGATGTACACCTGCCAGCAGACAGCCAGTGTTGCTTTGTCAGTGAAAGTTGAAGAGTCTGTCTGGACATTAGTAGGGAAGCAAAGTTTGCTCTGTGTCTTTTCCCAACTGATTACAGATATAAAAGTGATTCTTAAAGCAATTTGTTATCAGACCTCATGGCATCTTCTTCCCCCTGCTTTGTGACGTAACCTGAATGTGGGTGAAGGATCTAGTCTAATCATCAACATTACTCTGCAGCTGAGCAGTCAGTGCCAGGGAACCCTTCCTCTTCATAGGCTTAACATGCTGGCCTAATGCTGTCTGCACATGTAGCACCATTTCATAATTCATGTGATCTGACTGCTGTATAAACAGACTGCTGCTAAAGCAGTATTTGTTACATAATTCATCTGAAAATAAAGTATTTCTTCTAACCTAACAATGCATATGTGTGTGCTGTTTTTCAGTTATAGACTAGGTGTCTATTATATATATATATATATATATATATATATATATATATATATATATATATATATATATATATATATATATAAGTAATTTTTTAAATAAAAGTTACACTGCAGTTTTAAGTAGTGAATATGTTAATATTTTCTTTGAGTATTTACAACTAGAACATTAGCCGAGTTCTTTTTGAGTCTCAAATTAAATTTTTAAACCATTTGGAATCTTTAAAATGAGTCAACTCATTTAAATATATTTATATATATATATATTTAAATATATATATATATATATATATATATATATATAAAACTGGACAGCACCAGGGCCTGACATGATCCATGCCTACTGGCTAAAGAAACTCACTGCCCTCCATGGGCGACTGGCAGGCCAAATGAACCAGCTGCTACAAAGTGGGACTCACCCTGAATGGTTAACTGAAGGGCGGACAATCCTAATCCAGAAGGATCCATCAAAGGGTCCAGATCCACCCAACTACCGACCAATAACCTGCCTCTCCACAACCTGGAAGCTCATGTCAGGCATCATAGCGGCCAAGATAAGCAAACACATGGATAAACACATGAGCATGGCACAGAAAGGTATCGGTGTAAATAGCAGAGGAGCCAAACACCAACTCCTTATAGACCGCACAGTTGCCCGAGACTGCAAAACCCGACACACCAACCTGTACATGGCTTGGATTGATTACAAGAAAGCCTATGACTCAATGCCGCATACTTGGATCATTGAATGCTTAGAGATGAGAGATGTATAACATCAACAGGACTCTGAGAGCCTTCATTGAAAATTCAATGAGGCTATGGAAAACCACCCTTGAAGCCAACTGCAAACCACTTGCACAAGTGTCCATCAAATGTGGCATATACCAAGGAGATGCTCTGTCCCCGCTACTATTCTGCATAGGCCTGAACCCCCTCAGCCAAATTATCAACAAGACTGGCTACGGATACCGACTCAAAAATGGGGCCAACATCAGTCACCTTCTCTACATAGATGACATCAAGCTGTACGCCAAGAGTGAGCGAGACATCGACTCACTGATCCATACCACCAGGATCTACAGCACGGACATTGGGATGTCATTCGGACTAGAGAAGTGTGGTCGGCTGATAACAAAGAGGGGGAAGGTGATCCGCACAGAAGGGGTCTCACTCCCAGAAGGAACAATAGCAGACATAGAGGACAGTTACAAGTACCTAGGTATACCACAAGCAAATGGCAACCTCGATGAGGTCACAAGGAAAGGAGCCACAGCTAAATACCTCCAGCGAATAAGGCAAGTCCTGAGAAGCCAGCTCAATGGCAAGAACAAAATCCGTGCGATAAACAGCTACGCCCTGCCAGTAATCAGATACCCTGCTGGAATAATTAGCTGGCCAAAGGAGGAGATAAAAGCCACAGATATTAAGACTAGAAAGCTACTAACAATGCATGGAGGGTTCCATCCCAAATCCAGCACCCTGTGCTCAGTGAATGTCTCAGACAACAGGGAACGGAGGTTGAGGTGCCAGAGATACCATCATGGGAGGACAAGCCCCTACATGGGATGTACCACCAGCAAATAACCCAAGTGGCTGATATCAGTAAATCCTACCAATGGCTGGAAAAAGCTGGACTCAAGGACAGCACAGAGGCCCTCATCATGGCCGCCCAGGAACAGGCCCTAAACACCAGAGCAATAGAGGCCCAGATCTACCACACCAGGCAAGACCCAAGGTGCAGGTTGTGCAAGGAGGCCCCTGAGACAGTCCAGCACTTAACAGCAGGGTGCAAGATACTGGCAGGAAAAGCGTACATGGAACGACATAACCAAGTGGCAGGCATAGTGTACAGAAACATCTGTGCAGAATATGGACTGGAAACCCCGAGATCAAAGTGGGAAACACCCCCAAAGGTGGTGGAGAATGCCAGAGCTAAGATCCTGTGGGACTTCCAGATCCAGACAGACAGAATGGTAATGGCGAACCAACCAGACATTGTCGTAGTGGATAAACAACAGAGGAAAGCCTTTGTGGTAGATGTAACAATGCCAAGCGATTGCAACATCAGGAAAAAGGAGCACGAGAAACTGGAGAAATACCAGGGCCTTAGGGAGGAACTGGAGAGGGGCCTGGAAGGTGAAGACCACAGTGGTGCCTGTGGTCATCGGGGACCCTCGGGGCAGTCACCCCCCAAACTGGAGCAGTGGCTACAACAGATCCCAGGAACAACATCAGACATCTCAATCCAGAAATGTGCAGTCCTTGGCACAGCCAAGATACTGCGCAGGACCCTCAAGCTCCCAGGCCTCTGGTAGAGGACCCGAGCTCAGAGGATAAGAACCACCCGCGGTGGGTGAGAAGGGATTTTTTTGTTTTTATATATATATATATATATATATATATATATATATATATGTGTGTGTGTGTGTGTGTGTATGCTGAGCTGTGACAGCCCTATGGAAGAATTCCAGGATAACATGTAGGGATTGGGCTGGAAATGTAAGCAGCACCAGCTCAGAATGTTCCAGTTAATCCTGTTGTAGCTAGTATGATGAACAAATTGAAAGTGGTGAAATATTTGCTAATATTTGCAGTGTTTTCTTGATTATTGGAAACTACAGGACAGCCTTGAGTTGATATTTTTTAATTTATGTGCTGATAAAAACTAGTGGTCAATGGATTGATAAACATTGCCCAGAATTTCAGTTGGTTCAGTATTCTGAATGCATCTCCAGATCCATCTCCACACAGCGAATAAGACCTGTTGCTAAAAATCTTTACTTGCTAAACTTCTGTATTTGTTTCTGCCTTCCAAGACAGTCTGCTGGTTTGACTGTAATAATCTGCAGAAAATTTCAACTTCCACCAAAATGACCCCGACTCTCTGTTGTTATCATCTTTGTATCAGAATCTTCTACTATTTTTGTACTTTTACTTAATAAATGGTTTAATTCAGATTTTGGAAAATCATTAAGGGAGATGACAATTGTTTAATAGTTTTATGACAAAAGGCGAGTGTGTGTCTGCTACCTACAGACAAAAGCTTAAAACAAGAAATCTCTCCAGAACCTGATAAAATGTGACAAGCTGTGTTTTTTTTTGGGTCACTGCTTGCATGTCAATCAGGGCGCCATGGCAACCCTCCGCTAACATGTCCTGACACCAATCTATGTTCACCACAGATGACTGGGCAGATCAGAAAAAAGCAGTTTATTTAAGTCCTGAAGAAGAATAATGAATTTGCACCAAACCCTGGGCAGCAATCCATAACTCATTATTCATGCAAATAGTGCAGCTCAAATTTGAGCTCATCAGGAGCAATGTAACCTCTTTTACTGACTTCTTAATCAAACAGGATGGCTTAATTTCAGAGACTGAGCAAACACAATAACTGTCTAAATAAATAACTAAGTATGTATGCAGTTTTTTGAAAATACAAAATTACTTAAATAGCTCTACCAAATTCATGAGAAACTTATGTGTGAATAAGTTTAAAGATTAGGCTAGTTACATTTCTAATTCACATCTACAGCATGCTTTCTGGTACCTGCTTGGACTCTTAACATTGATTTCTTGTTAACCTTATGTTCTTAAAATAAAAGATCTGGCCCAGAATTACTTATCCCATCACGTCATACTTCAGCCATACTTCAGCCATGAAGACCCCTGACCTAGAGGTCAGGGGTCTGAATGCATCCCCTGAGTCAGGGGTCTTCATGGGTCATGACTTGGTGGTCCTGGGGGACCAGAGATCAATGATCAATTAGTTATGCAACCTTTCTCATCTCTCCATCCAGTCACTTGAGCAGAGGGGTAACTAACCATTAATGACAAGTAAGAGTTATCATTCTAGAAGTTTGTTCCAGATTTGTAGATCATAGACTCTGAATGTTGCTTCTCCATGTTTGATTCTGGTTCTGGATGAAGAGCTGACCAGAACCAGAACCAGAGAGGTCTGGAAGGTTGTTGCAACAACAGCAGATCTTTAATGTATTGTGGTGCTAAGCTGTTGAGTGATAAATAAACTGACAGTATTTTAAATGTAATGACTTTAGAACTCGATGATGTGCTCTATTTTCCTGGTTTTAGTGAGAACACAGGCAGCAGTTTTCTGGATTGGCTGCAGCTTCATACACATGCTGGTCTCTGTGTTTGCCCCTATAGTTGCCCTGAGCAGTCAGAAGGGAGCCACTGGAGCCACAGGGAACGTTGAGAAACCAGGAGGCGGAGAGAAGCAGGTGTGTGAAGGAGAGCTGCTGCTGCAGGTCAGTACTTCACTTCAGACAGGATGGATCTGTTGTTTGTACCATTCTGTACATCTACTTTCATGGTTTATGAGTTGTTAGGTGTTTTGGAGGGTGTGGATAGTGGTGTCTGTTTCGTCAGATAAGTGAGCATTTCTGTCTCCCTTTGAGCCTGAGAGAACGGATCCTTTCTTAATCCTGATAACCCTGAATGCATCTGCATCTATTACTCCAGAAGAAAGACTCAGTGGCTGGTTGCTAAGATGTACTGGGAAGATCACATTGTGTCACCTCCCAGCTGTGTTGCTGTGTTTTAAAACTGTTGGTCTTATTAAACTTGAACACGTTTTGAAGAAAACCCACCAGAAGGTAGTTCAGAGAGCTAATCTCATGGAGTTTCTCTTTAGTGCCTGTGTCACTCAGTTGAACAAGCTCACTGACACAGAGGTCTTTTGGGTTTTGGTGCAGTCATTTCATTGATTTTCCACTCCAGTTCCTTCAAATGTGCATCAGCCTGGCATTCCAGGGAAATGGAGGGAGAAGCCTGCCAAATATTTTCCAACTGGAGCAGGGAGGTTTAGTTGTTCCTCATATGGGTAATAATGAGAATAGAAAGCTCATTTAGAGAAACAATATTCCAATCAAGTTATGGCTGGACATTAAGAAATTTCCTGGCTGAACCTGTGTTGAACTGGTTTGCCTTGACATCAGATGAGAGGAACTGTGAGCCATCCAGTCAGACAACTCAGCCTGTAGGAAATCTTTCAGATATATCCTCTCCTTGCCTGGCTTACCAACCAGGGGAGCAAATGGAAACACATATGAGCAACGCTTGGACCAAAATGCTCTCATGAAACATGATGACCTCTTTATTGACTTTTCAATTGGAGTGTTGCAAGCCACGTCTTCATCTGCAGACCTCAGTCTGCAGATGAAGACGTGGTAAACAGGTGGGATGATAAACAGGTGGGAGATGAATGGGTAATGTACTGGTGTGAGGACATGTAGCCTCAGTCATATCAGTGCCTCCAGCCCTCTCGATGAGCTGAAGGACTCAGCTCATCCTTCTGCAAATGTTAGTCTACTGACTAACATTTGCAGACTTTTGTTTGCTTTGGATGAGAAATGGCAGATCACGAGATGAGTGTGTACCATCTAACCCTAACCCCACGCTGCCGGACAGTGGTAAGCACCAATTGGTTTAGTGATGTGAAAAAATCGTTTTCTTTAAAAAGAAGTAATAAGTATGTTCCATTTCCCTCAAGGTGCCCCCTCATCTCCCTTCTCAGTCTCATTGTTGGTGAATTATCATCCTTCATTCATGCAGAAGAGTTATAGATCTGTGAAATTATTAGGGTTTTTTTATAATAGCGCTACGAGAACAAAACAGGCTGCTTGTACTTCTGGTATGAAAATGAAATATGGAGATCATTAAGTCATCTCACACAGTTATACGAGAATCTCTTATATTTGTCTATAATCCATTCACCCTTCCTCGTCTTTTGTTCTTTAGTTCTGACAACATGACATTAATATAATATTTTATTTAGGAAAAAAGGCATAGGTCTGTAAACATATGTGACTCCTTTTTGAACCGTCTATTGTCCATGGAAGAACATGAGGTTAAGCCTGGTACTGTATGAACTAGGGAAACAGTATGTGTTAGGCTAGCCCAAGTTTGACTCTGGTTGATGTAACTTTGGTTCCTGGATGCCTTTCTCTCACTCTGGTACATAACAAAGTCACTTCTTGACAGTTTCTCAGTAGTCCTTATCAGTCAACTTTGAGTAAAACTGCCAATCAGCTGATAGACACATACATAACCTGGTTTGGGCCAGTTATAAAGATAATTAAAAACATTTCAAACGTTTTGAAACACATTGAACTATTAAATAATGTTCTGGTTACGAGTCTGAAAACAAACACAGAAACCATACAATTCCACTTGAACACTCAATTGAATTGAAAAGTACATGGTGATGAATATTCATGAATATGTATCTTAATTTTAGTCGACATATATAATCACACATTTAACCAAATTTAAAAAAAAATCTGATTTGGATGCAGCAAAGTCTGCTTCTGCAAATACGGGTCGAATTTGTAGCATTTTTGAATCGTAATAGGGGTTTGCACAAAATCAATCCAAGTGCCACAAATGGTTGATTTAGGTTAATGAAAGTGAAAGGAGAGCTTGACCTGATTGGCTGCGAATGGATCCATGTCTTAGTCCTTCTCTTCGGCAAACCAGAACGAATCCCCTGGAAGACAAACAGAAATAACTTCATGAGCATCAAATGAGCCATCAAAAATATCTGAAATGTTTTGGAAGTCAACCAGCATCTTTGTGTGAACTGTTGGAGAGCGACAAAGAACATTAACATTACTGTTAACGTTCACAACATTAACAGCAATAGCTCTAAAGTGCAACGTTCCATAGACACCGAGAATGTGTTATTAATAAACAGAATCAGGAATCTTTATCGTCAGTAATTCTTGATTTCAGAACCCTCCCTTATGATTTCAGAACCCTCCCTTATATTAACAATGTATTTCTTCACTACTGTTGCAGGAATTTCATTAGAAGCTACATAAATTAAAATCACCATGATGGAAATCCAAAGGTGCCAATAATCATGAACAATTAAATATCCCGTTTACTGATGTTTTTGATTGGTTTAATTTATTAATAATACTGCTTAGACCAGTCAACATAATCAATGACGTCAACATCAGCACTTTACGTCACATGTCAAACTCGAGGCCCGTGGGCCAAATCTGGCCCTCCGTAGCCTTTTATGTGGCCCTGAAAATTCTAGACTAAATGTGTGATTATATATTATGTTATCAATCAAATCAATGTAGTTTTTCCTGTTTACTGATAAATTACAGCAACCAGTCCCTCCAGTTTCTTGAGAATTATTATACAAATTCATTCAAAATCGTCAAATTCCTGCACTTTGTTGCGTTAAAACATAATTGAGAGTTTATTGCAAATTTGTCACAAAAATTGTCTTACCTATACTATGGGTACAGGTAAGAATTATGTCACCATGGTAACTCCGATTTCCACCACAAGTAATTGCTCCAATGCCGGAATCGAGCCGCAAGTTTTGACACCACATTTGTAGGTAGGCACACAGTGGTACGAGCCGCATTAACCTTTATACTTTCTATAAATGACGACGATAATAATAATGCTCTCTCTATGCATTGCTATGGGCAGGCCCCGATTACATCTTTTCAACATTAATTAATCGGCTACAATTGAATGATTGTAGCCGATGGTTAATCCAACATCAATCGTCAACCTTAACCAGAACAAATCTTTCTGACCAAAATTTAACGTTGAATTATCATCTCTTGCTATTTGGGAAGTATCTCTCAGGTTTGAATTCAATTTGTGAGTAGAGTATCTGCATCTGTATTTATATAGAAAGGTAGTATGGTCTGATATGTAAAAGTCAACGTCACAGTTTCAGTGCTTTCTGACATGTTGATCCAATTCCACTCGTGTCATATAAACCAAGGGTGTGTGGCTTTTTGTCCTGCAGGCTCTCAATGGGTTTGTCCTGGTCACTAGTGCAGATGGAACCATTTTCTATTCCTCTCACACCATCCAGGACTACTTGGGCTTCCATCAGGTATTCTTCGCCTTGAATCTGCTCTGTTTGAATGTCAGAACCAGAATATGGAGGCAGGGGGAGCAGAGAGCGGAGGGTGGGTTACAACCCTCAGAAGTGTTTAAGAATTATTATACCGGTGGAAGATGAAGGTATAAGCAGGCAGAAAAAAACAATCACTTATAAGCGATTCTATGTAGATATACATGAAAAAAGTCTATTATGCAGTATAGTTTCCACCAGTCATTGGTTTGGCATTAAGGCTGATACTTAAATACAGGTGAGGAATTTATATGCAACATGTGGGTGGGATCACTGCATTTTCTATTTATATCTTGGGTTTTCTTATTTGAGCCACAGGAACAACTGTCCTCTGCAGACAAAAACATGGTGGTGCATGCTAAGATCCCAACAAAAACGGGCCAGAGACCCAAACTGAACATGCATAGCTGCTTTTATCTTTAGCTGGAGCCTCTGGGGGTTATGTGACTATAACGGTGTCTTTGATATTTTTATGCGGTTGTCCCATCACTGGAGCCCACATACCAAACTCAGCAATAATGTGTTTATCTAAAGTAATTCTGCGTGTTCATGTTTATGTATAATGAATCTCTAAATTGTTTTTAGAGATTTGGGCAACGACATTTTTTGAAACAACATGCTACATTTCCACTGGAGGCAGGAAGGACCTCATGGTTTGAAGTTCCTGCACATAAAGAAAACCTTGCCCCAAGCCAATCTCAAACCATTTTACACTCCTTCATACCCCATGTCACATTGTTGTCTATCTGTGAGGCATTCAGTGGTGGAGGAAGACATGCTGTGTCTTTTATGATTGTGTATCCTCTTTCTACTTGCCACATGTACTTCACATATTTATTTATTTTCTCGTTAGACTGATGTCATTCACCAGAGTGTGTATGAGCTTGTCCATACAGAGGACCAGCAGGAGCTGAGAAGAAACCTGCACTGGGCTTTGAATCCTCCCCAGGCTGCAGCGTCTGCCGTGTCCCACGACTCCCCCCAAGGTGACCACTCTCCTCTCTTCATGAGTTTATGATCTTGATAAGTCTTTACACTGTACACACAGAAACAAGCTTCATCATCTACTCTATTATTTTTGTTTTTCTTTCTTAAGACATGGGTTTTTATACTTTCTATGACTTGATTGAGGGTGACACATTCTTACATGTGTTCTTTGATACTTGACATAGTTTTACAAAACCGTTAAATCAGTTTGTGTGTACCCAATGCTCTGGTGGAGAATTTTGGTTCTAGCTTTTTACCTCTGAGAACAAACAGCCAGACATTATTATGAGATGGTTAAGCACACAGCATTAAGCTGTGAGGCCAGCGCCAGCTCCAATCACATGACTCCGTAATCTTCACTGTGGCTTATGAGTTGAAGTGGTCCTAGATCTGTATTTAGGTTTTAAGATGCTTATGTGTGTTTGGATGTGTGTGTGTCCCCTTTGGTGGGGAGCTTTGTATTTCGGTTCAGATCAACAGTTCTAACACATCCAGGGTGCAGCTTGTCTGAGGAACACCTGGTTGCTCAATATATTCAGAGAGATGCAACTTAGACAGAACAAAGTCCAGCTTAATATGAGTATGAATATGAATATGGAGTCCTTCACCTCAACACACAAAACATCTCAAAATGGTGAGCTAAAACTGAATTTAGGAATGCCTTTGTCATAAAATAAAAAAATACCAAGAACTGAACATTGCAAAAATGAGAAACTAAAATCAAGAAAGTTGTTATTTCAGGGGATTTTCAAAAATAAAACATACGAATTGGGGTTTGTGTTTTTGTTGCCATAGAGATGGAACTTGACAGCAGCTCTTCTTTGGTCACCTACAACCCCAAGCAGCTTCCACCAGAGAACTCTTCATTCTTAGAGAGGAATTTTGTGTGTCGCTTCCGCTGCCTGCTAGATAGTTCCTCTGGCTTCCTGGTGAGTTACACAGACTGGAGACCACAGACCGATGTTGCTTCAGGAGTATCTGCCTGCTTTAGCAAAGGTTTGGATAGAACATTTCAATGAAAGATGTACAGAAATGGAGGTACCTTTCTTCTGTGGAAAATGAATGAATATCTCACCAATTTACTATGTTTTTAGCTAAATAATTTGTTTAAAGAGTAAAATATGACATCTTCAAAATCAAAGTGTTTTAACTTCATACCTCACTCTATTCAGAATTCTTCTATTTATCCAGAAATCACTTCTAATATTGACAATCTGAGACTTCCTCATGTAAAATGGCAACATTTTCACTTTATGGTTGAGAATGTATGGAGTATATGGATATGCAGAGGAATTAATAAAGATGAAGAGTTATTATTATGGGGGTTTTAAAGAAAGCCACATTAATTTATATTCACACACAAAAGGATGGGCCTGTGAGTTTGAGAGGATGTTCTTCTCGTGTAAATCTGCTTCCTCTGTAGGCTCTGAACATCCAGGGCAGGCTCAAGTTTCTGCATGGACAAAACCAGCAGCAGGAAAATGGAGGGAAGGGCACGACTCAACTTGCCCTTTTTGCCATCGCGACTCCTCTGCAGCCTCCGTCCATCCTGGAGATCAGGACCAAAAACATGATTTTCAGGACTAAACACAAGCTGGATTTTACACCCTTGGCCTGTGATGCTAAGTAATGCCACCTTTTACTGCCTTTAGGGGTCTCGTGCCCATTAGCTGCTTTCTGTCTACTAGTGTAAATTGTTGCAGCATAGAACATTAGCATAGTGCACATTTTAGCACATGTGTGCTAAAATATGCTAAAAAATGTGTGCTATGTTTCATAGCACACATTTTAGACTATTAGCTATTAACAATTCAAAATGGCTTTCTTGCTTGGAAGATTTAAATTATGTTGTTCAATTTCCCCGGAACAAAGTTTTGTTAATTGTTTGTTTGTTGTTGTTTTTTTGGCTTTCAGAGGGAAAATTGTTCTTGGGTACACTGAGGCTGAGCTACGAGTTCGAGGATCTGGCTATCAATTCATCCATGCAGCCGATATGTTGTATTGTGCTGAGAACCATGTCAGAAGTAAGGATATATCAGTGGCAGGTCAACCAACACGAGAGTTTTGTCTACCAATGCATATATATGGTTTTCCTACAAGAAGTCAATATGCAAGCACACTGGATACACGCATTCTGTGATTACAGTCAGCGTGTATGCTTTTGGGTTTTGATGAGTTTCTGACCTTTCAGCTTCAGTCTGGTTCCACCGCATGCTAATGTTTACTTGGTTTGTCATTTGCCACATCAACTGCTTGTGTATTTACTATTGAACAGCAGAGTAAAAAAGAAGGGGATACACTGGTCATGTTGCTTCTTGAGTTTTTCATAACCAACTGAGCTGTTTACTAATGGAATTGAGTCATTGCACTTTGGAGAAACATCTCTGGGGATGCTCGGACTAGCACTGTCAATAAGTAGCTAGTAATCGAACAGAATATTTAGTCCTATGTGTACTGCAGATAGAGGACATTTGCTGACCTTTTTAATACCTCTCAAACATTAGAACATCTGTCTGATGTTTCAGTTTTGTTGCCCCTTCTCTGTAGCTGATAGTTGCTTATCAAGCTTATGGTAAGTACACATTCCCTGGATGTACTTACCATATTAATATAATGTAGCCATAGTTTCAGTCTTCTAGAAGCAGCTCATTGTTTTGATTATTATACATGATTGTTAAGTTGTGTGTCTGCAATGCTGGTGTGAAAACCTGTGTAACAACTAGTGGCGATAAAAATAGTTAATTTTGTACCAGTTTATACAGGAATGATCATCTTTAACAACTTTTTTATTGTATTGAAATATGGATTATTTTGACCCTAGTTCATGGCATAATACACAGTTTTGGAGTACTATACTTGGTTGATACTTCATCAACCAAGAATAATCTGTTGCAAATCAAATGTAGTTTATATTGAATTTGTCAGGGTATACTCAATGTCCCATGTCCAACATCAACTTTTGGTACAGACAGAAGCATATTGCTATTTTACCCTTTGCCCTATTACAAAAGTTGAGACGGTCTGGTGCAGTGTGTTCAGACAGCTTTCATGAGTAATCCTGCTGGATTAGAGAACAGATTGAGTGAAGCTGCGGAGCTGTCAGACTAAAGGATACATCCCATAAATCCACAACATGGGCAAAGCATTAGAGATGATACATACAGCAGCAATGACAACAAGACAAATACACTTGGGTTGAGACACTGTCTGACAGATGTGCAGTCCAAAGGTCTGCGCAGAATAACACTACTGGGAAAACACTCATGCCCTGCAGCTTCTAACCTCAAAAGTTTTATGTAGAAGATCTCTGTTCTATAGTGGCAGGGCCATTTTTAATCTCCAATGATAGAACAGACTTGAATGTAGTTTCACTTGTTGCCTCATTTCTATCTAGGATCACCAGCAGACATTAGAGACTGGTCACATGAAGAATCAGAAAGTTGTGACCAGAACCAAGGTTCTAAGAACCATTTGAAACCATGAAAAGTTCTAAAGCTAGGACCTTCGTTATTCTAGTAGAATATTTCAGTCAGCTTATTTAGATTTTTCTTGTGTTGACTCATTATGGTTGTGCTTGTGTGTTTAGTGATAAAGACAGGAGAGAGTGGACTGACTGTGTTCAGGCTCCTCACCAAAGAGAATCGCTGGAAATGGGTCCAGGCCAATGCCCGGCTGGTGTACAAGAACGGCAAACCAGACTACATCATCGCCACCCAGAGGCCGCTTCTGTATGTTTCTGGCTCTGTTTGTTGTTAGTTGTACACAGAAGTTGCATTCAAGAAATAATAACCATAAAAAACTTATTTAAAATATTTGCTCTGACTGTTACTTTTAAATGCATGAGTATTATTTGAACACACTGGTTGGAAAAGCCACAGCGTTAAACCTAACATGTAGTGCTGCTTGTTGTTTTCACAGTGATGAAGAGGGAGGAGAACATCTGCGTAAGCGCTCCATGCATCTCCCCTTTACCTTTGCCACAGGTGAGGCCTTACTGTACCAGTCCAACCACCCCATCGCGGGCTTCATTGATGGAAGCCAGGGGAAAAACAGCAGCAAGTCCAAGAAAAGCCGAACTGAAAGGCTGGCAAGGGATGGCTTGGATCCTGGTTCTCTTCTTGGGGCTCTCATGAGTCAGGACCAGTCTGTATATGTTTGCCAACCACTTTTTGAACCCAAAACAGCCTTTCACAGCAGTTTCATTGGAGAGCAGACACACTTCTCTGTCTCTGAACTTTCAAGACAGAGCCAGAACTGGGATGTGTCTCATAATGGTGTTTTGGAGCCAGGCATTTCAGAACCAAGCGCCAGCTTTGACCCACTGCTAGCTACCCTGGATTCTCTTACCCTGGAAGGTCAGGGTGTGGTTGATGCAGAGGATGGGAGCTGTTCCAACAGTGAGCTGTTTGGAGCCTTGGAAGGACTGGGTCTTAGTGCTGAGGACCTGGAGCTGCTGCTCCTGGATGAGCGAATGATCAGGGTGGAGATGGATTTTGACCGTGTGCCTACATTGGATGACCTGTTGACAAATGACGAAATCCTCTCATATATCTACAACTGTATTGAAGGTAGGGCTGTTTCCATAGAACATGGGAGACAGACACTTCCTAGAACAGCAGCTACAATCCCTACCACAGTGTCGGCATCTGAAAATAATCCCAGATCTGGTGCTGATCTGCAGATGCATTTTCCTCACTGTAAGCCCTGCATGGTGGGACAGACTCCTATTGTGCAGCTGTCACAGCAGATGCAGCAGAACCTCAACATGCGAAAAGGCAAAATTGGCTATGATTGGAGTCAGCATACTGACCAGATGACTAATGGAGAACTGCTGGGGCATAATCCAGCCCTCCACAATGGACACTGGACAGCTCAGGACACTCTCATCCATGCAGGATTGCATCTCCAACACACAAACTCTCAGCATATGGTTTTCAGCAACAAGGCCACAGAGCTTGATGGGCAGTTTCTCCAGCAGCAAATGCACCAACAACTCCAACATTATCAGCAGTCAATAACACAGAAGCAGCTCTTCGAGCACTGCCATGTCCAACAAAGGCCAACCACTCTCAATGGAATGTGTGACGCCTTCTCCAACTGGTCCACAACAAAACCCCAGTGGCAGGAGTTTGGTTTCACTGAAAGTCTTGGTAACGACCTCTGCCCAGGCAACAGCCAGAAACCTCATGCAATCACTTCTTTAGACTTGTGCACTAATTACGGAGTGGTAGAAATGTCAAATGTGGATTCCACTGTCAGTGGAAGTGCTTTGTGTGGGAAGGTTGGACAGCAAGATGGAAGTGAGTTTACAGTTTTATCTTTCCAGCAGCAGCAAGAAGAAGAGATCACTGTCCCTTTTACTCAGTGCCCTCTCCCCAAAACATCCCTGGAGCAGATCGTGGGAGTTGGAAAACCCTGCAGTCAGCCGGACCATAGTAACAGGATGACCTCCGAAACTGGCCACAACCCAAGTAACAATAAGGTGAGGCTGCAGATATTTTGATGCTATTGTCAAAATGTTAATCAACTAAATTTTTGTCTATGATATTCAAAGTAGTTTCAGCTGTGCAGAGGCTCAGCAAGTATATTTTAACTGCACTACAGTCAGCAATGAGAATATTTTGGTTAGGCTTAGGTAAGTGATCGATCATCACTTCTGAAATCTTTATTCCACTTAGACTAAATAGTGTAGATGCCGTGATCTGGAATTTTTCTCTGATGTTCCCTCTATCATTTCAGAACATGAAATAACCAGTACCAAGTCAGTCATTTTATCTCAATGAATAGAATCCGTCCCATGTCTGTTTCATATCTCATGGGTGTTTGTGTTCAGTTTATTATTGTGGTCAGGGCTGCACAGTGCTGCACTGTTGCCTGGCAGCAAGAAGGTCCTAGGTTCCTGGGTGCACAGAGTTTACATGTTCTTGTGAATGCGTGGGTTCTCTCCTGGTACTCTGGCTTCCTCCTACAGTCCAAAAACATGACTGTTAAGTTAATTGGTCTCTAAATTCTCCTAGGTATGAGTGTGTGTGTGTGCACGGTTGTTTGTCCTGTCTGTTTCAGTTTTGCCCTACGACCAGGGTGTACCTCGCCTCTCGCCCGGAATGTTAGCTGGAGATGGGCACCAGCACTCCTCCTGACCTCCACAAGGGTGGGACAAGGGTGTTAGAAGATGGATGGATGGATTGTGGTCATTTGTGGTGAAGGAGGTCTGGAAAATCGGCTGACAGTTCTAAAATCGGGCTGTGTGAACCAGACCTAAGACTCACAAGCTCTCCTCCTCTCGTCTCTACCACTGCCCTAATTCTTATGCACAGTGCACTTGGTCTCTATGTGGTGAAGCAGTCTTGAAGCACACCTGTTGCTGCATATTAAGCAGAGTGGGCTTGGTATGTGGGAATCACCTACCAGTCCGAGATTAATCCATTCTCCTGTCTGTTCTCTAGGCCTTTTCCCTCTTTGCAAAGAAACTTTCCCAAGACATCTGATCTTACTCATTTTGCTCGTTTTTGAGTTCAAGACGTAACTGAGAGAACCCGGTTAAAAGATTTTCAAAATAAAAGATCCTCCAGACTCAGATAATATATAGAATGGAAATATTTACTTGTGTGGCCCGGTACCAATTGGACCACGGCATTGGTTTGCGGGCCAGGGGTAGGGGACAGCAGCTCTGCACCACTTCAGGCTCTCTTTTCCCCATTACTTTTATTCTTGCTGGCATGCCAAAAGGTTTCGATTGTAAGAACATGCAAAAATTGTATCATTTAGTTTTTAGTTCACAAAACTGCTTAATGTTGGTCTCTCACATAAAATCTAATTAAAATACATTGTCTGTGGTTGTAATGTAACCACAATTTGTAGGGTGTGAATACCGTTGCTAGACACTGTGGGAGTTTTCTAGTACTCTACAAAAGCAAGGAACAAAAAACAAAACACAGCCAACAAAGATTAAGCCTTGAGGATAACAGGACCTTTAGGTCAATTGCTGATTGGTTTACATTGTGCCAATGTTAATTTCCAAAGAAAATCACAAAGAATACTTATTTCTATATATTAGTAGCAGTAATAGCAGAAGTAATATTATAAATGTTGAAATACATTGACCTTCTGCCAGTGTCTTGTTCAGTTTGGGTATGACAATGAAAAACAGAGCTACTCTGGACTAATAGGATTGCACAGCTGGGGGCTGGGCCCCAGTATGTTTTTATATATAGCAGCACCTCTGGCATGTACTGAACAGACTACCTCAGTTGGCATCAGCACTTTTTATTCAACATAGGTAGAGAACTCCCTGGAGCAGGAGCACAACATAAGGCTCATTTTACTGAGTGTGAATGTGATCAAAGGATGAAAGGTAAACGATGTGACATAGTGTGAAGAGTGAATACATTTCTCTTCAATCACTAAAGTTTCACCTGCAGGTTCATGTCTGTTTAACTCATGCAGATGAAAGGCTACATCCTGGATGCTTCCTATCCTGGAGGCTGTGTCTTGCCCAACGAGAATGGAGCAGCGCCCCCTGCTGTCAAGGTGGCCAGTTCTGAGACTATACATCAAGTACCTGACTCACAAGCCAGCAGCTTCTACCTCTGACAAAGTCATTATCATGTAGCAGGACACAGTGAAGGAGAAACACAGAGTAACTGTAGCAGCCTTATGCATACAAAGAACACTATCTTTTTCTGTTCTTCTATTTGCTTTTTGTGTTTACCGTAATCTAACTCATATTACTTCACAAGTTTGTTGTGAAGAGTCTAAGTTTTGTTAATAAGTTGAAATGAGAATGATGTCAAGGTGAATTTAGGAATGTGTTCAAATGTCATTAACGTGATTCACTAGTTGAAGCTGAATATCAGCTGACATGTGACAACTTAACAAGTTCAAATGAACAGAGGGAAATCTGTTGTCATATTTTAATTTCAGCAGATCTTTTGTGTGCATTTTCCTTGACAAGGCACAAAACTGAGATTTGAGCTATTCAGATGATAGTTAATATCAAGAATGTACAGTGATATCTAGAAAGACTAAATTTAAAGAAACACCACTTCAATAAGCTCCAGCCATCCCCAAACTGTGCAGTATTTATTTTTCTACAACAGGAAAATGCCTCCAGAGCCGCTGTGGACCTGTGTTCACTTCTTCCTGTCCAGGTGGGATATACAGACTGTCACTTATGTCTTGTTCCTCCTGGTAAAGATGTTTAAGTCCATCTATTATTGAAACAGCATGAACTCAACCTGGACATTTTAGAAAAAAAGTCTGCTTTTAAATACATTTATTTGGTGGGAAAAAAAACTGCTATTAAAAATAACCTCTTGACAACAATGGGTGGCACAATTACTGATACTAAAAAGAGTCTCTTCAGAGTAAATTTAACAGAAGCATTTGGTCCTACCATCACAAATATAAACATGTACAGTTTTGTGAACACTACTGAGACTTTTACTAGGACTGTGTCAGTCTAAGTTGGTTTAAATTTAAACAAATTATAAATATGTGGAAAAACTCCTGAGTCCCACTGTGAAGCATGGTGGAGGACCCATGTTGCTGTGTGCTGGTTTCACTGGTGGACTCTACCAGTAAACTGGTAAAACCTCATCACTGGATTTTTGATCCACCTTTTCTGAGTCGGGCATCACACAAAAGGTTCAACAGGCAAAAATACCTTGTCAGTTGCCACCTCAGTTCTCATAGCTAAACCTTTATCTGAAGAGAAGAAAGCATCAGAGAGGGCCAAGATGGAGGGTCAAAGGTCGCTCTCTAAACACTCCAGCCTTGTGAAGCAATAAAAGTGCAAATTAAGTGTTCTACAAGATCCAGCAAACAGTATTAATAGCAAGACACTAACAGTTGCTCCACAGTGAATTTGTTAAAAACAATCATTTCTTGACTCGCTGTTTGTTTCTCCAATGAATAAATGAACTCACTGGAGATTTTACAGGCTTTTCTTATTGTGAGACAATGCTGCTGAAATATACCTCCAATTATACACATCTTTACTAGCATTACAACTTTATAAATCACTCATAGCAGGGAAGTATATCTACCATGATGATGGAACTTAGATCTATAAACCTAGACGCTGCTCAGATACAGAGGATTCATATGAGTTGATTAAGGTTTTCTATGTATTTGCAGGGTAATAGTGAGACATTGTTCCCTAGAAATGCTGCTGAATGTAGAAACTTAACATCTGACAAATTCAGATAGATTTCTACACATATTTGCCATCTTCATTCTAAACAAACCATTCAAAATATTTCTTTGGTAAGCAAAACAGTGAGAGTGTCATGTTTTAGCAGTAAGAATATTCTCTAAATTTTAGAAATATGGATGGAGAAAATGCTGAATAGAAATACTGAACACTTTATTTCAAGCAGTCACTAAATGCAGATGTTATAATGCTGAGTTTCTTTTGGAAAACATAAAATATTAGTATCTGTTCCAGTGTTCTACTTTTCTTCTTCAGAGGTTGTAATTAAATGAGGTGAAAACGTTCAGGTCCACAGTACTGAAGAGCCCTTAGAAAATGGTAAGATGTAATAAACCAAATAGTGAACATAGAGTTGATACCTTATATTTACATCCACAGCTTAAAAAAGACAGAACCTTTTTTCCCTGTGTCTGTCATTAATCAGAGCAAATGTTACTGTTTAGGTCAATAAAGGTTACCAAAATTACATATATTTTCTAAATGCCAGAATTCTGAGATCATTTTTCTTTTATTTTCTAAAACTTCCTGCAGTTTGAATTACCCTTTGAACCCTAACTTGGGTCAATGGTGTTGGGTTTCCTTTCACAAACTTCTCACAACAGTTTGCTGGAGTTTTGGCTCATTCTTCCTGATAGAACTGGTGGAACTGGGTCAGGTTTGTTAGCTGCTTTGCTCTCACACACTTGTGTAGATGTACCCACAACTTTCACCCCATGAGTCTACAGGACTCGTTTCATTGTGGATAATAGTGTGGTTTTCAGCTTTAGCCAACATATTCACAAAGTCTTTCCTCCTCTGCTGTGAAGCTGATCCACACATTTCACATCAAAACATGTCGTCTCGAGCAGTGTTGTATAAAGTACTGAAATCTCGGAGTCAAGTAAAAGTATCGGTACCGCTCCAAAATATGACTTTGGTAAAAGTAAAAGTCACTGATTGAAATGTTACTTGAGTTAAAGTATTAAAGTATCTGAAATGTCTTGTACTTAAGTATGGAAAGTACTGTAAAAATGAATGTACTCAAGTAATGTAATGAAAAGTACAAGTAAAAAGTAAAACAAGGCAAATGCAGTTTGGATGACATTTTTTATATTTTGGTAAACTTGTTAAATACACTTAAAATAATGAACACAACCAAGTGCAGGCAAAATGAAACCTGCTAATAGATATACCTGCAGCATCATTTAGTTAAGAAAATTAGGTGCTTTACCTAAACCACAAGGTTAACTTAACCTGCTTTAGGTTAACTTAACCTGCTTTAGGTTAACTTGACCTGCTTTAGGTTAACTTAACCTGCTTTACAACTGAACCAGCTTCTTAGTAAACCCTCCAGGTCAGAAAATAAAGTTTTTGTAAGCCTTAAGCTTTTTGTTAACTTGGTGTTTAATGGGAGAAGCGAAACAGACCTCCGTGATGCTGACACCCCACCTAATCAAATAATCCAGCAAATAGTCTGATTGGTTAGAGCTCTGTTTGTGCAGGTTTGGTTTCCGAGATATTAAAAATGATTTTTTAGGCCATCCAAAATATATACTTTTTAAGATTACAATTACTGAAAATATTGAGTATGATACTTCATACTCAATATTTTGTGTCATGAATTTTGTGTCAGTTGGTCACAAGGCAAGAAATCTATTTCCATTAGTTTCTCAGGAGTTTGGATGTAAAATTGACTCTCCCTGAGTGAAACTCCGACACCTTGAGGAAGGGGAGACCTAGAGAACGGCTGGCCGAAATTAACGTTCATGAATCGGATCAACCTCGAGCTAGACGCCGCTCACACCGGATATCGGAAGAGCCAAAATCCAAATTGAAAACAACTTTGCTGCGTTTGTTTTAACGGCACAAACCTGCACAAACGGAGCACTAACGAACCAGCCCACTTTGGTTTGTTTTGGAGCAAAATGCGGGGATAGTGAACTCTGGATGGGCTAAAAAATCATTTTAATATCTCGGAAACCAAAGCTGCACAAACGAAAACTTTAACGGCACAAACCTACACAAACGGAGCACAAACCAATCAGACTGTTTGCTGGACTTTTTGACGTAGTGGGGTTTGTTGCAGCCAATCAGTAGGTGGGATCAAAACATTTGCGTTTCTCTCTCGCTTCTTTGTAACGAGTAACGAAACCACACATTGAAAATGTATCGGAGTAAAAGTATGCAATTAAGTTCGGAAATGTAGTGAAGTAAAAGTAAAAGTTATCAAAAATGTTCTTACTCGAGGAAAGTATGAAGTACTCCAAAATATACTTAAGCAAAACAGTGAAGTATTTTTACTTCGTTACTATACAACACTGGTCTCGAGAACACAGAACTTGCTTCATGACATGACATTTGCATGGTGTTTATTGTTCTGTATATTTGTGTTAAAAGAAGAAATTAAACCTTTGAGCTTCTCTGGATTGTACCCAAATGAACCAGACTTAAGGAGGTCCGCAATTCTATTCTGTAGTTTCACCGGGTGTTTGAGGTGTGAATTACTTCAGTTTATCTGAAATGTTGTAAATTAAACTATGGGAATCTTATGAAGCTGTGGCATCATTGTCTGGAAAAGTAAGTTCAGGAGAAGTGAAGTTCTGACTTCAAAGAAAGGTAATATATTTCTATACTTTCTCACTGTTCTGGTAATTTAACACATTGAAACATTCTTGGTGACCTTAACTGACCCAAAACAAAAAAGGTTTTAATGTCACACTGTGAGGAGAAAAGAAAGTTCTTCATCTTTTTGTACAGTCTGTGTCAGCATCAGATTTGTAGATGGATGCTGGAGGGAAGCAGCTCTGAATGTCTGGGAAAATCCAGGAAAATGGCTGAAACGTGTAGCTGAGGAGAATTATTCAGATTAGCGAAAGATGCTAAAAGAGATTTCCACTTAGTAATTCAGTTAATAATAAAGACATGCATTAACAGCATTATTATTGTTTCTAATGAGATGGAACACATACTGTATGTAGATGTTAGCAAGTCAGTTTGCTAGAGTTAATAAACTTATGTGAAATTCTAATAATATGAACAAATGTGTATATTAAGAAGTTACTGGTATGTAGATAATTTTATGTTGAGTCTCGTTTGGATCTCAATTTTTTTTTACTATATCAAAGTCATCATTTGTTTTGTATTTGTAAAAGTTTTCATGATGAAAGTGATTCTGTGACAGCCTGGAAACAGTGCCATACAGCAGAGCTTTGTGTCAGGAACCTGAGTTATAGACTCTGAATCTTTTGTAGCCACAGGAAGTTTCAAATGAAAGTGCAGTGAATCATTACTGTGATCACTCTGCTCTCTTTTTCATTTTTCCTCTTGGACTAAAACCATCTTTACAGCTGTGGGACTGCTCACTCATACTTCACCATCTCTGAATGCTCCTGTTTTTTGTTCATGTGACTGAAGCGGCAGGAGTCTCCATCCACTGTCAGACTCCTTGCTATTGATCCCTGAAATGAAAAGGTGCTATGTGTCCCAGCATCAATAAATCATTACCACATGAACTGAATAAAGTCTCTGGTATGTATCTGAAATCAACAGCTTTTTACCCCCTGACATGACTGAAAAAGACAACAGAATGTTCCCATGAAATGAAAACAACTCCATTACTTGCATTGTTTAAAGCTGACCTTAACATCTCTGAATTGACCCTGCAGTGCTGTGTCTCTCACTCTGGGATCTTGTTAGCTTCCCATCCCTCCATCTGTTGTGAACAGAATATGCTTCACTTTATGTTCTGCGATCAGCAGCTGGAAGAACGGAGAAGCTGCCACACAGAAGGACTTGCAGTCATAACATGAGGTTTGCCAGCCTGTCACTGGCATTTTACACTGACACAGAGTGAACACAGATACTGCTTCTCCACTGTGGAGCTTATCTGTGGTAGATATTTTGAAAAGAACATTCTCCAGACTCAGAGATGTGGGAGCAAAAATCCTTCAGATCTTTGGATCCAAATGTGAAATCATATAAGAATGAAAATAGAATTTTCTGCTAATATCAGCAGAAGGTCAGATGCAGGTACAGTACATTGTAATCTGTATTTTGACATTAACATTGGACAGAAGATGGAACTCAGTCATATTAATGGAACATTCAGAAGAATGCAGAGAGCTTTTCAATCTACTGACTTATTAACATACTTTCTTCATGAGTTGTAGGTTTACAGTTGGGCCAGGCTCTTGAACAGTGATATGTTCAAAACCTGTGAAATCTTTTTGTAGCCTAAGTCTGTTTTAAATTTCTCCACAGCTCCTCCCTGACCTGCCAGCTGTGTTCCTGGGACATCATGATGCTGTTTTGTACCCAATATTCTCTGAACCTCTGAGGCATCACAGATCAGCTGGATTTTCACTGACATTAGATCACACACAGCTGGACTCTGGTTAGTCATTACCAGTTACCAGGAAACTTTTGAAGGAAACTGATTGCACTCAGAGAAGTGGGGGCTGAAAACTTTACCTTTCAGTTTTTTATATTTTAAATAATGTTTTGAGTCAAGTATAATTTTCTTCATACTTCAGAATTGTATTATACTTTGTGATGACATTTCACATGAAATTCTAATGAAATATATTTATGTGTTGTGGTTTATGGTAAAGTTTAAGAGGTATGGGTACTTTTGCAAGCCACTGTATGATCCACACATGGCTCACATGGAAGACCTATATTTATTACATTTCAGCCCAATTATGAATTGTTGTGCTATTTTGTGTACTAAATACCTACATTTATCTATGAATTATTTAGATGAACAAACCACATAATTTAGAATTTTCTTGACAGCAATAACATTATTATATCATTCAATAAGTCATATAAATAAAAATACGGTAAGATATTAAAAACCTGCAACTTAAGAAAAAGGCTTTACATTTACATGTAACCTTGTAATTATCAAGGATGACAAGTGTTGTTGACTTATGATGTCATGGAACAGTTTTAAGATTAAAAGCATTCTTAGTGGTCCAGGGCGCCCCCTTCTGGTAATTCACGTGATTTGCGGAAAGGATCCGGACTTTCTTGTGCACAGTATACAACATGGTACTGACATTGCAGACGGCAACCAAACCTGAGTATAAATACTCCGGATTTATATAATACAAACATATACACGTAGATGAAATAATCATGCTTTGTTTTTGTTGTTTTGTTTGTATATTTGTTTGTTCAAAGAAAGATCATCATAAATGACATGAGGCTGAAGATTGGGAATGTTATATCAGAAAAAAATGAAGGAGAGCAGACTGTGCACCCTAAGGAAAGAGGAGCACATTTCCATGACAGCAGTGTTTTTATATAAAACGAGATAATTCAGAGACTGTGTGCCTGAGGGATGTAATTGTACATGCAACACTCAGCATGGAGACATGAGCTGTAGACTGCAGACATAATTAGATAAGTCACCAATAGGAGCCCGTCTGAAGCAGCAGGCAGAGGGGCTGCAGCCAGGAACGGATGAATCATAACCTTCATAGACACTGACCGCGTCATCTATAGAAAGTTTCTGGAAATCTGACTGACCCTCATGTCTTCAGGGAGCAGCGATTTACTGACAACCAGTGGGCAAGTTGGAGACAGCAACCATCTCAAAGAATCTGCAGCGCCCCCTAACGTGAGATAGGGGGAATGCATCATAGAGATCTGAAATTTGGTATTTAAGTATCAAGAAAAAAGTCTCTGAGAGGTATGCCCTAAAATGAACAGGGAGACGGCCATTCTGGGTCAAAGGACAAATTTTGGCCATTTTTCACATTTGAAGTTATCAAAATCATGAGTTTTTGAGCATGTTTAGGGTGTAGCCAGGTGGCAAACTTGGCATACTTGCAAAACAAAACACTATAACTTTCACATGTCCACCTCGGATATTGACATATGGCTTTTGCTTCGCATTGTAGAGTTCTAACTTGTAGATACAGCGATGTTTTGATGTAGTGCCACCTGAAGGGTCAAAGGTAACAGCAGGTCAATGTTGATTTTTTCTTAAAGGTTTTAACACATCAAACTACTAATTCTGATGTCAGACAAAAATCCATCTATCCATCGTCTTACGCGCATTTTTTTGTGAGGTCTTGAGGGATGCTGGTTCCTATCTCCAGGGGTCAATGTGCGACAGGTGGAGTCACCCTGGACAGGTCGCCCATCTGTCACAGTTCAGACAAAAATAAATACAACAGTAAAACACAAAAATCAACTATCAAATGATATTTTCATGTATTAGGAGAATGAAGGTATCCAAACCCACCCAGCCCTATGTGAAAGTAGAAGAGTTCACTTTTTTGCATTTTGGTTCAGTTTCACTAGGTGCACCCACGTCTCATTACTGCCTCATCTGTAGAACCAAGAAATCACTTGAGAAGACATAACAGACTAGTAGACCTCAAAGCCACACATCAGACCCCAGTGAAGTTATGAGGAACAAAGATTTGCATTTACTGAAGAACATCTAGATGACTCTAAAGACCCTGGGGAAATTATTGTATGGACTGATCAGACAAAAGTGAAACTTTTTATGAGTTTCGTTTCCTCTTATGTAAAATGATCAGAACGCTTAAAAAAAATTTGTAGTGGTAGTGTGATGATCTAAGGATGCTTTTGACTTTGGGGAGCTGGACAACAAGACTGAAATGAATGCTGCTCTCTAGCAGAAAATTCATAAGGAGGATGCCCAGCCAATATTCATAACTCTAAACTCAAGTTTACTTAGGCTATGGAACAAGAAAATAATCCAAAAACACACAGATAAGTCCTCCTCTGAATGGCTCATGAAGGTTTTAGAGAGGCCTACTCAAAGTTTAGTTTTAAATCTTGTTGAGATGCTGTTCTGTGAACTTAAAAAGGCTTTAAAATTCTCAAGTATGGTTGGATAAAAAAATAATTCTGCAAATAAGAGAAGTTTAAAATTCTTTCTCACTGATGTAAAATACTCATTACCAGTTTTCACAAACTCTTGATGATAGTTGTTACCATCAAGGGTGACATAACCAATAATTGCCTCATTGCTTTCTTTGGGATCTGTGTGTTAATGATGGCAAACATTTTATTCAGCTGAAATGATTAATGAGCTGTCAGTGGCGAAATTAACCAGATGGGGTTTATTTTCCATTCTTCAATGATTTCCATCCATCCATCCATCCATCCATCTTCTGCCGCTTATCCGGAGTCGGGTCGCGGGGGTAGCAGCTTAAGAAGGGAGGCCCAGACTTCCCTCTCCCCAGCCACTTCCTCCAGCTCCTCCGGGGGGGAATCCCCGAGGCGTTCCCAAGCCAGCCGAGAGACATAGTCCCTCCAGCGTGTCCTGGGTCTTCCCCGGGGCCTCCTCCCGGTGGGACGTGCCCGAAACACCTCACCAGGGAGGCGTCCAGGAGGCATCCTGACCAGATGCCCGAGCCACCTCAACTGGCTCCTCTCGATGTGGAGGAGCAGCGGCTCTACTCTGAGTCCCTCCCGGATGACCGAGCTTCTCACCCTATCTCTAAGGGAGAGCCCAGCCACCCTACGGAGAAAACTCATTTTGGCCGCTTGTATCCGCGATCTCGTTCTTTCGGTCATTACCCAAAGCTCATGACCATAGATGAGGGTAGGAACATAGATCGACCGATAAATTGAGAGCTTCGCTTTTTGACTCAGCTCTCTCTTCACCACGACGGACCGGTAGAGCGCCCGTTTCACGGCGGACGCTGCACCAATCCGCCTGTCGATCTTACGCTCCCTTCTTCCCTCATTCGTGAACAAGATCCCGAGATACTTGAACTCCTCCACTTGGGGCAGGACATCTCCCTCGACCCGGAGAAGGCACTCTACCCTTTTCCGGGTAGAGTGCCGGATGATTTCCAGTCTTGAGACCTTTTTATTTTATTTTATTTTATTTTATGTTGTATTTTTATTTTATTTTATGTTGTATTTTTATTTTATTTTATGTTGTATTTTGTGTTTATGATGTAAAGCACTTTGAAATGCCTTGTAGCTGAAATGTGCTATACAAATAAAATTTGATTGATTGATTGATTGATTATTAAACCAGAGGGTTCTTAATGGTTACACGCTCTTTGGACATCGAATTACAGGGTTTTGTTCAAAAAATGTAATTCTCAGTTGGTGCTCACATGTTTCATGTTCAAGTGGTAAACTCCACAGAACATAGAATAAGTTGAGTTGCTTCCATTCATTTTATATGTAAAAATGAATGGAAGCAATATGAAAGGAAATATGAATTTCCTTGTCTTTATTATTATTTTAAAACTGACACATACCCATCCATTTTCCGGTCACCCTTCTCCCTAACGGGGTCGGGAGGTGTTGGTGCCTCTCCAGCTGCATTCCGGGCGAGAGGCGGGGTCACCCTGGACAGGTCGCCAGTCTGTCGCAGGGCAACACAAAGACAAACAACCACACACACCTAAGGAGAATCTGGAAAGCCCAATCAACCTGACAGTCATGTTTTTGGACTGTCAGGTCAGGCGAGGAAGCCGGAGTACCCGGAGAGAACCCACGCACGCACAGGGACAACATGCAAACTCCGTGCAGAAAGACCCCAGGCCAGGAATCGAACCCAGGACCTTCTTGCTGCAAGGCAACAGTGCTACCCACTGCGCCACTGTGCAGCCCCAGACACTTACCTACTTTGCAAATTTAATTATTTTAGTGATAATGTATTGTGAAGCATCTTTACTGATAGAGCTGGACATTGGTGCAGTTGTTCACACTGCTGCTTTACAGCAGGAAGTTTTGGGTCACACATCCTGGCTGTGGTTCTCCCTGAATGGGGTAAGGCTCATTAAACCTACTCAACTACGTGAAATATATTATCCACTAGGTGGCAGCACCACACAGTCAAAGCACTGTTGTTATACGAGGAAAATGCTAATTTTCACGATGAAGACGCCTCTCTCTTTTTGTACTAACGTTGATAAAGTTGAATGAACTCACTCTATCCACACACACACATCAACACAGCTGATCTGAGATTTGAGGTGATTAAATGGATTCAGACTTGGCTACAATGACATCATTTACATCACAGAGTCAGAGAGGTTACACAAACGTGTTAGTCCTGCTCATTCCCTTTTTAGTGTAGTTTTATTTTCAGTGAAATCATCTGATGCACAACTCATGACAATTTAAATTATGGTTGGAATAGGTCATCATCCTGCAGCAGTGTGTGACCAGCATGACGAGGTGGTGCCAAACGGTTCTTCTGCATGGTAATTTGTGGTTCTCCCATGCACTACTATTAGATTGTCAAACTGCAAATGTGCCTTGTTTGTTCACAGTCCAACAAGTGATAGTAGCAGAAAATGACATTTGGTCATGGCAGAGAAGTTTTGGCTAATGTTTCATAGGCAAACCTTCACATTCAACTCCGCTGCTAAAACACATTTTTTTTAACAAATGTGGCACAATTTAAAAACAAAATATTATACAAAATATTCTTTAATTTGGCTCCAGGGGCCTTTTTTTGATAGGGAATTGACAAGAAGGTGGATTATGAGAGAGAGATAAAACACGTGGTAAAGGCCAGCTGGATGGGACTCGAAGCAGTCACAGTGGTGTCCAGATGGGTGGCCACTGCCACGCACCTATAAAATACTTTTGGGCAGGAATTTATTTAATTAATGTAGGGGAGACGGCAAAACATGTTTAGGGTAACCAATCAACTTTATCTGTAGAAATGATTGACTTCAGTCTGAAAGAATTAGTCCAAACAGTTACTTTTTCCATGATTTGTTATTTTTTATATTTGAACTTCAGGATTCAACGAGCTGGATACTGGTTTTCAATCTTTTGGACCGTTTGAGGTTCAGACCCAAAGAGTAAATAGATGAAGCTTCTTAAGTGTCAAGCAAATGAATGGACCAATTTTAGGGTACTTTCTTTGGTTTCTGGTCTAAACATAATGGCTTCTTTTATCATGTTTTTAATGTGCAGCACTTTAGTCTGACCTTCTGCTCACTTAATCTCAACACAAGCTAGCTGCCCAGACATTTTTGAAAATCCCTTGTTTCCCTAATGCACCAAAGCAGGTGTTTAGCTAATTTGCTTGCATGTACATAATGTTATACATATACAGAGTTATACATATACAGACCAGTGATGGCTGTGGAAATGAAAGGATTTGCAAGGAGCTGGCATGTATAGAATGCTAGGAATGAGCAGGTGGAGTAGTGGGTTAACAGTGGCAGAACAACAGCGGAGTCAGAGGATGCCTCATAGAGGCATTAGACAGCACATGATAGATTTTGACAGGAACTATATTGTGTGCTTAAATGAAGTGCAGTGAGAGGGTGCTGTAAATGCCTGGAATGTGGCGCATACAGATGTCACAGTGGCCAGCTGTGGGAGAAAATGAGAGTGTCCACACCAGGCATTCTGCACTGTTGTAAAGATGCAGGACAATTAACTTTCTAGCTGCCAGGCTCAATGCAAACCAAAAATAGTCCTGGTAATACTATTTTACTGTCACTCGCTGTTAGCATTGCTGGCTGTAGCTGGCCTGAATGAGCACATGGCCATTCCTGATGCTTTACCTGGTTCCTAACTGGTAAACGTCAGCTGTCACTGTCTACTTCATTGTTGTACATCTGTTACTTGGACTACCCTATGTCAGCTGATACAAAACATTTCTGGAATTATTATTTTGACGGGGCAAACGGGAGAGTATTTGAGACCTTTCATGAATTAACTTTCCCTTTTCTACTACTGTTATTTAAGTTCAATAAAGGTCATCAAATTTCTGACCTTTAGATGTTTTTTTGTGATAGCTTTATTAAATTTGAACAATTTATGTCTACAAAATATTTTGGTAACATTAACAAAATGTCTATGCATTTTTCCTAAATAAAGTGCAAAAACTTATCAAAATATCATTTGAAAGTAAATCTAAATAATCTTTTTTGAAGTACAGCTGAGAAACATAAGATACATAAGTAAACAAAATTTCAGTCTGAAACTAAAGTCTCTCCTCAACCAGGATAACGTCGATCCCATATTGATACCAACTCGGTATCAATATTATCATTTGGGAGAGCTGGAGTCCTAATTCAAGTCAAAAACGGAGAAGCATCAGTTAATATAACCCGCCATCATGCGCAAGTTTAGCTATGGTTAATTGTTATTAATATTTATTGTTAATAGATAGATGCTTTCGTCTTAGAGATTAAAACCTTTGGTAAACAGCACAGATGATGCGCTACCAATAAAGGTCAATGAATTGAAAAGGCAGAGACAGAAGAGTGAGCAGGATGGGAGGGGAGGTACAGGAGGAGGGAGGGGAGGCACAGAGACCCTGGCGGACAGCAGAGGGAGGTTGGACCGGGAACAATAGAGAGGAACGAAGCCAGCTTTGAAACAGCAAACAAACCGAGAGGGCGACGGAAAGAAAGGAGCCCAGAGGGGCTGATGGAGGGAGAGGTGCACACGGAGGACATGTGAAGAACCCAAAGGTCAGGGCTTCGCTTTCTCTCTTTATTATCGGTGGATTGGATTAAACCGGATTCCGGCATGAACCCCGCAGAAGCGGCCGAGGAGGCGCCCAGCGACCCCGACACCGATGCCTTCTACAAAACAGGTAAGGAGAACGGCTGCGGATCATCCGCAATCTGCAACAACAAAAGCATCAGATCGGGCTGGTTTTAATAGAAGCTCCTGGAGGAGCGTCTGGAGCCGGAGCCGGAGCCTGGGCAGGGGCACCGGGATGCAGAGGGGAGCGAAGAGCCGCTCCGGGCACCGGTGGGGGAGATCAGTCCTCCCCACACGAACACACAATCCTGATTCACAACGCTTACACACATGTAAACCTGGAGGTGTGTGTTTGGTTCTGTGTTGGTGAGAGCTGATGCTGTTGATGGTCTCTGCTGGAGGAACTGGAATCATGGAGGAGTGACATCAGAGAAGCAGCTGAAAATGTCAGGAAATACAGTCCAACATGCAGCTTCAATCTTCTCTCTGTGTTTGTGGGTGTGTGTATGAGAGAGAGAGGGGTGTGTGTGTTTATATTCTGTTCTTTCGGAAATAAAACACACATTATGTCTGATTTAACCGATCTGAAATCAGACTATCCCAGGGAGGATGAGGAGGAGGAGGAAGAAGAGGGTGTGTGATGATGGAGGCAGTGAGATGAATCCTCTCTGGTCCTGATAACTTGGGTCGTCAGTAGGTTCCTCCTCCTTCCTGCTGCTTTTTGTGTCCAAAGGTGTAGAAAAGGAGAGAAGCTGGGGGGAGAGGGGTGGTCCTACAGGAGAAGCTGCTACCACATGATGTCTTGTGGCTCTGCAGCCAGACTCAGATAAATCATTTAGCAGAGAATCCATTTCATTGATTGAGTCCGTCAGAAAGCAGATTCTCAGAGTTCTGAGAATCTGAGAATCTCAGAACTCTTCCAAAAAAGCTGCTCATTTTCACGTGAGATTCTGATGGAACATCTTTTCCCACCTTCAAATTCAGTGATAAATAATTAATGATGAGGGAACAATGTTGTAAACGACTAATTTCAGTGAAACAGTCAGAGTGGTGTTGTTGATGAGTTCAGGTGATGGGATTATGCACAGCAGTAAGGGAGCGTGACACACCCTGAACCTGCTGAGAAGCTCCTGATGAGCAGAGGCGCCTGCAGAGCTGTCTGCATGTACACAGCAGAAATGTAAGCTTGCTTCTCTCTTCTTGCTCCTTCACGGTTGTTGACTGTCAGCTGGCCCGCTTCATACAGACAGACAGATATGAAGTCTGTTGCTTGACTCACATGTAGGCTGAGAAAATTGAGTCGTGCTCAAAGGTGAACTCAGTGAGCTTCTGAAGAACTGGTGCGGTTTGGTATTCACAGTTTTATGTCTATATAATAATAATAATAATAATACATGCAATTTTTATAGCTCTTTTTCAGAAGTTTTACAAGATATTTTTTCTATGTACATGCACAATAGATAAAAGGAAGATAATCATTTTGATTTCAAGCAGAACTTATCTCTCATCCTGCAGCAGAACGTCTTGAACTGGATTTAGTGCAAACACAGATGACGCTGTGCTTGTAACACAGCATCTACTTTGAGTTATTTTTTCTCTTGGATTTGTTTGTTTTCTTAAATCTTATCATTGATTTATTCAGTTAGATTAACTTCCATTTAACATTAATTTATTTATTTGTGCTGCCATTCAGGTTTACTTTCCCCTTCATTCTATTCTGCTCCACATCTCAGCTGTTAATAATCTCATTTTCTTCTACCTGCTCATTCCCCAGCTGCATACCTGTACTTAGTGTTCCTGGTTCCTTGGTCATTTCCACTTCTTTCTCAGTATACTAAGACCTCCAGTCTCATCATTTCCCACTGGCTCCTTGCATTGATCTCAGATTTTCTCTGCTGCAGCTTCTCCTTTCTGTATGTATAAGCTCATGTTTTGTCTTCTGATACACTTCAGTAAACTCTCCACATGGGGTTCTGATTATCTAATACTTTATATCTAGACAAACAGTGATCAAACTTACTTGTAAAGACAGTTATCAAAACATGAGACAACTAATGTAATTAGCTGTGGACACCACAGCTACTATGGATATTCCTCTGAAATGTCTCCAGTACCAGATCTAGGTGTCCTTTTTGCCCCACAGTCAGCTGACAGTTCTTGAAATAAAAATGGGAGCTTAAAGGGGGGAGATGGGGTAATGTTTATCCACCAGCATCACATCTGTTATCTCGAAGCAAAAAGGACTTAGTGATTTAACACAAAGCAAAGACAGAAGCAGCAGCCCAGTCTGAAGGTACCAATAGAGCGGAACCATCAGATGATTCTCCTGTAACGCCCTAATCCATGAAATGCATTAATCAGCAGAATCTGATGCAGGGCGAAGCATGCTGAGGATGGCACACAAAGGCTTTTTCTGAAGTTAAAGCACTAAAGACATTTGGACAGTCTGCCTGAGAAGCATGACTCAGAAATCGGCTAGAAATAGAAGAAACTACTAACACGTTTTATCAAGGTGCCATTGAATCGATTTACATTTTTTTGTTTGTTCTGTTTTTTTCCCAAAATTTCTCCTTTTCTTTTACGTTTCTTAGTTCCATTTTTTTCATTCTAACTGTATTATCATCCCAAAAAGTGTGTTATTATCCACAACAAATAAATAAAGTCTATTCATTGTGTGTAAAACATAGAAACTCACAAATTTCAGACTTGAAAAGAAGAAAATCTTCCTCTCATAACACAAAGATATTTTATGTTTTGTTGGAATGGTGGCGATGGTGGGAACTGTTGGTCCCACTGGTTTGATTCCCGCTCTTTGGGCAGTTCACCTCACTGACCCCGCCTGCTCATTGTTGTCAGAGCAGTAGTATCTACTGTCAGTGTGTGAATGGATAACTGAATGAATAACTGAATGTAGTGTGAAGTGGTTTGGGGTAATCTGGACTTGATAAAGTGCTGTACAGTTACAGACCATTTACCATCCATAAGCACCTGAATGCTGCTGCTGCTCTCTCTTTAAAAACAGTAGCAGCTAGCTTGTATTTTTGCTCTCCCATTTGTCTGATAACTTTGTAATGTGTCTTTTCATTTTATGTATCTTAATATCCATTGTAATTAGATAGTACAAGTATTTGCTAAATATCAGTTACCTCTGAATTGGTTCAGCCAAACTTATCTTGTGTGTCACAGTTTGATTTGGAAATGAAAGTCCCTCCACTGCGTTAGTATAAAACCATAAGGAGGTAAAGTAAAAATGAATCTGAACCTCAGTTAGATCCTAATACTGTTATAATAGAGCATCTCTCACACATTGTCTATCAGCTGAAAATACAAGAAAATATTGCACAGCATGGCACTACTCAGGTGATGTCTGTTAGTCTATTAGACTGTCTGTTGTAAGAAGCTTCCATTTACAGAAACGTCACCCTATTGATTATCTCTTCTCTCGCCTTAGCTGTAAACTCAAACTCATTCATTAAACTGTGTATATCCCAGATGGTGCAAAAACGTAAGTCCTGAATCATTTTTTTAAATCACAGTGTGTGCGTGACTAGTCAGACTTATTTCTTGCACTGACATTTTGCAGAAAATAAAACCTGAATTCAGAAAATTCATACTGTCATCAGCAACTTATCCAGTTGGTTACTGAAACAGTAACCAGTGAAAAACAGGCTCTATGTCAAAGGAATGTCATGTTGGTATTAAGTGTAACTACTGAACAAATAACAGCAGGAAAACGCCATCACTGCAATGTGAAAACCCAGCCTTTTCCCAGGAAACGCTTAGTCTCATGCTAATCAGTCGCATGTAAATAGTGTTTCAAATAATCAGGAGGAAACAGGAAGTGACATCAATGCATGGATACTTCTATGCAAGCAATCAGAGAGTGTTAATCAGAGCAGCTGTCTGTCAGTAGCTGCTGCTTTTGTTACGCTGCCAGAAACCTGAATTCTTATTCTGTGAACAAAACAGCAGAAATCAGTAGAGCTATTGTGGTGTTTGTTAAAAGCAGACAGGCATGCTGGGAGATTCAGACTACTTTTTCAGCTAGTGGGGATATAGCTGCAATGCTAAACATGTCAGCATCCTGCTGACTGCTGTCAACCTCCTCTCTGTAGGATCCAGCTGGAGAAACCGCCATCGCCGTTTCCCGCTTCGTTTGGTCTGTGCACCATGTGTGTTCCTTTTATTCCAACAATAAATGGTGAATTGACACTAGCTGAGCGTACAAGTGGGTAATTAGGCATAATTTTCATGACTAATCTGCAAAAAGTCATGAGTAATATCTGTTGCCATGGGGATGAATAGTAGAGACAAATGGTGGCAGCTCCAGCAGCTACTCAGTCAGTTTTACTCTACTGAAAGTCGAAGATATCATCTTGATGCTTGGAACTGCATGCAGAGAAAGAGGACTGGGCTGAAAGTTTCTCAACGCAAACTGAGCATCTTGACTGTAACATGAATACGTACCATGCAGATGGTTTTTTAAATGCTTTTAAAAAACCTTAACAAACTCCTGTAGTTAAAATGCAGACGTGATTACACAGCTGTACAAACTACAGACAGTGTTTAGAACTGCTAATTAAAAGAAAATGTCATTACTTCCAGTGACTGCAGGCGACTGAGGATGGCAAGCTGGTGAAGATGGTTTGGATGGACAGAAAATTATAGCTGCTTCAGAAAACAGCTCTGTTGCCTACAGGAGGCATAACGGGTGGTGAGGGTTTCTTATGCAGTGGAGGCTTTTACTCTGCTGCTTGGTGATATTTTCTTAGCTCCAATACTTCTAGATTTAGGAAAACAACAGATTCGGTCTTTCCAGACAAACTCACTTCTCAGTAAAGCTTTAATAAAGATACCCATCATAAAGATAAGATAAGCATCAGGCTCTTTTAACTGACCTGTGTATAGCTTCTCTTTATTTGAGCTGCTAAATAATGACTTATTAATAATTACGTATTACTCGAAATATATTGTAATATGTTACAATATATTAATCCCCCAAAATATTTTCCAATATATCATATATTGTAAATAAATGGAATTATATATTGATGGCACATATATTATACAATATATTAATGTAATATATTGAAACATATAGGAAAATATGTTTGGCTATATGGAGGTGGCTAGTAAATGGTAGTGTACCTCATATGGGTGTTTTTCTCAGGAAACAAACTGTTGAGTCAAATTAAAATTGAAATGTTTAGATATGAGTTTGGTTCAGTGTCCCATATCTAATTCTTTAAAAAAACAACAACAAAAAAATCTTTTAAGGCTCTTCATAGAAACATGTTTTAATGAGTAACTATACTTAAAATTCCCCAAGAATATTGATTTATTGTAGTGCCTCTCATCACAAGGTATGCATTATTTAAATTATAACTTGTTAAGTTGCTTTATTTTTAAACTTTTTTTGGTTTTCCATGTCCTGGATGTATGACAACAGACAAGTAGACAGAAAAAATGAACTTAAACGTAATGTTCATAGCGTCAGGGTTTTAATAGAAAAATATTCAGATTTTATTTCATGACTTCAAAGACTGTACATTGAAGATAGCAAGGAATACAGGCAAAAAACATATTTTCAGCATGTTTAGGCATTGACTTTACAGCAGAGTTATATACCAACATTATGAAGCTGACTGGGAATGAAAACAAAAACAAAACAAAAAAAAAGAGCTTAATCTGATCCTGACTGAGCTGTTCTGCCAAAATCCTCTGTTCTGTAAGGTTCTTCTCTTCTAACAGTGGTTTCTGATTAGCTCTCTCATTAGAAAACCTACGCCATATGAAAAAAAGTTAACTAAGCTCAAAAAATTATAATCAGTTGTTATTTCGGGCAATTTAGTTATATCAAGAAATTCCGCTTGTCATTATTTTCTTTCATTTTTATCTGTCAAAGGTAATGTCCATGCAGCACATGAATTATCACCCTCCAATCACTCCGCTGCCAAATTCAAGATGGTGGTGACATAACGCAAGACTCATTGTTCAGTGAGCCATCAACATGTACATTTGATGCAGGTACAGATAAATGTTGACATTCATTTCTCACTGATGAGAGACATTTAAAAAAGGATGCAGACAAATTACAAGCTTCATAAAATGCAAAGTATACTGTACAACACAATATTCACCTTCTATCAGTCATGTTTTTGCTTTTAATTGAACTTAACAGTGAATAGGATTAGACACATCCAGTCACTAAAAAAAATGGTATCAGCCAAAATACTATTTTTATAAATATCGGTAATCGACCAGAAAACTGGAATTGGTGCAGCCCTACTTGGTAGTTCTGTTACCTCACAGCAAGAGAGCTCTGGATTCAAATCCCAGCTTGGGGTCTTTCTGCATGCTGTTTGCACGTTCTCCCTGTCAGGTACCTCGGGGTTGGGATAATTGATCTGTTTAAATTGTCTTTAGGTGTAAGTGTGTGTCTGTGCTGGACTTGTGACCTGTCCAGGAAGTGACCTGCTTCTCTCCAACCACTACTGGAAATAATCACCAGCTCCATCATGACCCTGCAAGGATAAGCATGTATAGACAATAGATGCATAGATGTAAGGTTTGATTGTTTTGATTTTGGCTTATTCTGAGTTTTCTTCTTAGGGAATATATTGAAACTCATTGAAACTCATTTGTGTAAACTGGAATTCAGAGGTTGAAATGTCACAAACAATGACCAGAAAAGAAGACCAGAAAAGAAGATCATTAGTTTATATTTATTGTGCTTTAAAGCACAATAAAAGAACAGGAAGAGAATTGATTTTTGTAGTATTTGGAGTACATATCAGAGATAATAAATGCAAAGATTGATTAAACCGGATACGAAACCCGGATAGTGGAAGCAAAATGTCAGGATTGCTGTCAAAGCTCATTTCTATGCAAAGAGCATGGCAAAGTCTTTTGACCAACCACACATTTTGCAAAGATCTGTGCAAAATGTGTTTCTTTGACCTGAGCCTGGTGTCGAGAAGCAGAGGAGGTGCTTCCCTGCGAACAAAATGACACAATTTTCACCACGCGGCGCCATCTATAAGGGCCAGTTTTGATGCTTCTGATGGAATATGTGATTCCAGTTTTTTTTTCTCCAAGAATTTTTTTTGGCTCTAGTGGCCCATATTTTTTGAAAGTCGGCTGACAGGAAAGAGGGGACGTAGAGAGCAAGGAAGACATGCAGCAAATGTCACCGGCCCCGGAGTCGAACCTGCGACTAAGGCCTGAATACGCCACCACACCTCTGGTATATAACACAGTATCTTACCCTGGACTCAGATAAAGTGCTGTTTGTTGAGGTTTGGCTTCTAGGTCTAAGAGACAAGCAGGGTAAAAGGAAAACCTCACATGCAGAGACTTGACCAGAGCCTCGTCCTGATCAGGATCTCCTCTGCAGCTTCTCTGGCTCATCAGGAGAACCATGGAGCTGCTGACATGAGCTGGGCTTCCCCGGTATTTTGGGAGCGAGTACTGCTCCTTTAAATGAAACATCAGACCTGAGTCATGTTGAAGAAACTTGGGTGGAGGAGCTCCGGATCTAAAATGGAAGGGTGTATGTAGGCGTCTGTGTGTGTGTTATTAGAAACAATAGGTTGCTGATGCTCCAGAGGGAGGCAGGGATTCCCTCTTTCCTTCCTTCCCCCTCTTTGTCTCACTTGGACTGAAGGCCAATCGCAGATGGGTGTGAAGTATACACCCATCACACTCACACACGTACGTTTGTGTGTGCTAGCAGCAGAAAGAGGGAGAGAGAAGCATCTTAAGTGGATTTGGTCTCATTACCCACCAGGGGACAGACAAGAGCGACAGCTAGAGATGGAGAGTGTTAAATAGATAAATACAAAGGATTTCCTCTCCTCCTCCATTTTGTGTCCTCTCTCTCAGTCATTAAGTAGCTGGGTGGTGTTTTACAGTGTATAGTTCATGCACTTTTATTTCAGTTTAATCAATTCCATACATTAGAGATGTGTTGAATTGTGTGTGATACCAGCTGATTGGTGTGAGGTAATAAGCCTTGATGTTATTAATGACTATGTGCAGGTGTTGGCAGTTTGTCAGTGTCTGCTTCAGTGAGGAGGAAGCAGGAAGCTTTTCGTCAGCCTGACAGCAGCACTGACTGGCCACAGAGACACACATCAGTTTTCAGTCCAACAGCCGCTGGAAATATGAGAAATACACAACCTTACAGAAAACAAAAAAATAAATAAATCCCTGGGAACTTTAAACCTGGACAGATAAATCTGGTTAAACAAACCAATATGAGTTTTTTGTGATCATTTGATTTTTATAACATGTTTTAATAATGATGTGTTCCCTTTAAATGATACCTGTCAAGTTTTGGATTTGAGTTTCTAGAATACGGGGTGAAATACAGTTGGCAGTTTGATGAAAGCGAAATAAACAAAAAGAGAAATGGTTGAAACCCACATGAATAAAAAAAAAAATCACTGACAATAACAAACAGCTTATTTAGACCCTTACAACCACAACAGTCTGGCTCCTCCTCCTCATGCTTCTCACCAGCTGGGTCACACACTGCTGTGGTACAGCGTCTCATTCTTTATCAGCCATTATTCTTTATAAACTGCCAAATCCTGGACGTAAGGAGTCGGGTGGTGTACTCTGTTGGCAATGCAGCCAACAGAATTGAAGCATGACATTTTGTCATGATTCCACAGATTATGAAAAAAGTTTATTTACTGTCCATTAATATGTAGATTAATATAGAAAAATTATATAGAGAAATGGCTGGGTGTCATCAATATCGAAATGAAAAGAAATCCTATAGATTTAGGTAGTATTTCTTAGTGGAAGTATATAAAAGGACAAGAGGACTGAGCTCAAATGAGTGAGGCTGAGAAATGAAGATGTTCAGTTAGGGGAGATGAGGTGAACAGGAGAACTTTAAGGTATTTTTCTGGAGGACTTTAGAATGAATGGTGACTTTAGAATGAAGCCCAAATTTGCCCATATCAATTCTCAATCACCATCAGAGTTTAGAGGAAACAACAACTCATTTCTCAGTTACAGTAACATTCTGTCTATCAAGGTTGGACTCTGAGGAGCAGCTGGATGGCTGCAGGCTTGAAGCATAAGAATTTGTGATGATTTGAATCATGGTACCAACTATTTTAAATGCATCTTTGATGAGGAGGAGTATAATCTTATACAGATGATTTGACTAGTCTGTATCTAGACTAGCCCTGCAACAGACTGTCCAGGGTGACCCCGCCTCTCGCCCAGAATACAGCTGGAGAGGCACCAGCACCTCCCGACCCCGTTAGGGTGACGGAAAATGGATGGATGGATGTATCTAGACTAGGTTCCACAGTCTAGATCAGGGGTGCTCAAACTTTTTGAGACCAAGATCTACTTTTTCTCTCACCAGCCGGCTGAGATCTACCTCATGACATGAAGACATAAAAATAGTAAATTAAACCCTATTGACTCATTTTCTACACCAGTTATATCAGAAATGATAAAGTGATAGAAAACCTGATGCAGTTTCTTCCTCTGTGAGATTCTGACACTGGGAGCAGGTTACTGGTTTCACAGTCAGGTTACTGGTTTCTCAGTCAGGTTACTGGTTCCTCAGTCAGGTTACTGGTTTCTCAGTCAGAAGCTGGTTGCAAACCTGAGGCCAGCAGGTGTCAGTCAGTTCTGGTAGATCTGAACTTTGGTTTAATGACGTCAATATGCGAAACTACAGACTGACAGGAGGAACCAAAGAGCTCTGCAGAGGTAAAGGCAAATCTTTTGAATTTGGAATATAATTAATTTAATTTCACATAATTATCGCGTTAGAAGCCATTTGTTTGTTAAAGCTTAATCAAATATATGTGTCCAATTTGATGTTTGTTGTGACGTTTACTGCAAATGAACAAGGTAATGAGTCCAAGTTTGTCGTTTATTGAACATTCAGAAACTCCTGCGGCTGTGATGAACCACAGCGAAGGAAAACAAAGGTAAAATAACCCGAACAGGTGATCCACTCAGAACCACTCGCACCTTTTTACTCTCTTTCTCTCTTTATCGTTAAGCACACCGTTGCCGTGGCAACCGCCTGCGCCCCGCAAGCCGAGCAAAGATTACGTTAAAAATGTTCAGTCCATTATGATATCAGGTTTCCAGGCTTTATTATTATTTAATGAAGCTACAAACGTTTTGGATCTTAGTGAATATTTTGATAAGCCTGTCAGAAGAGGAAGTGCTGCTCTCAGCGTCCTGGAGGCCTTCAATTTCTCACCTGCTGCCGAGATTGACTCAAAACCTTCCCGCGATCGACCGGTAGATTGCGATCGACCGGTAGATTGCGATCGACCGGTAGATTGCGATCGACGTATTGAGCACCCCTGGTCTAGATACAGACTGTGGAACCTCTGTATCTACAGATACAGATGATGCAAAGAAAGATTCTTTATATGATCAAGAAAATTATGGACAACCCTTATCATCCTCTTCATAAGACTTGAAAAGAAACGGAGCATCTTCAGTCAGAGGTTTCTTCAAATTCACTGTAATACAGACTGCTACAGGAGATCTTTCCTGCCAACAGTTATCACCATCCACAATAACTCCAAAGAATTTGAACTAAATGAATCACAGCAACTTTGAATTTTCCTCTGACGTCAAACAAATATTTTTGAATGTATATTTGAAGCTAAGTTTAACAACTAAAGTGGATTTGTTTTGCGCCAGATAAAATTTGCTTTAAAGTTTACTTTTATGACTGTTTAAATTTACAGATGTTGCCTCCTTTATTAACATAAAATCACTTGTTTTTGATATCACATTTTTTCTTGATTTAGAGATGAGAGTAAAGAACATTTGTTACAACATGAAATCTTTTTGTCCTGATTTAAATGATTTTTTAAGGGGTCTATAAGGTATAGAAGCAGGCTGAAACCTTGCTGAGATCTTCTCAAGAACGGAGATGAGGCTACATGTTTGCTCTTGATGTTTGTCAGTGTACTTACAGCTGGTAGCTCATATTCCAGAATACAGACTGCAGCTGCTACGAAATATGAGAGGATATTAGAAATTTGGCAATGAATACCTGCCAAGTAAAGAGAAAAAAAAAGAAAGTGCAGTTCAACAGTGTTTTATATGTTTTATGTGTATGTTTTATATTGGAACATAATAAAAAAACTCTTGCCTTTAAGAATTTGTAAGATTATTTTTAAACAAAATTTAAAAAGTTTATTCAAAAAAATTAATTGATTCAAAATTTAGGACAAACTGCACAAACTCTGTTTGGCGGAAACCTGCTTATCAAAAAACCTAAGCTATAGCAAGAGATGTTTATTAAATGTTGAATTATGGTCAAAAAAGTTCATTTATGGTTAAGGTCGATTTGATGGTGAATCAACCATCAAACAATCATCAATTCTAGCCAGTTAACTATGTTAAAAGATCTCATTGAATCAATGTTGTTTTGTGGTTGAATTATAATTATTGAACAAATAATCCAGTGTTTTTCAGCCTTGGTTCTTCAGTCGCACTGCCCTGCATGTTTTAGGTATTCTCCTCATCAATCAATTAAAGCCCCAAATTAATGTGGCATCTTTGCTCACAATGAACTCCATGCTGAACTGGACATGAATGATAAGTAGTATACTTTAACTGTCATTAGTTTGGTTTGCATGTTTGCTTTCTTTGTTCAACCCCATAGTTAAATGGATAAAATCTAGATGTCACATTCCTATGGTCCATGCTTGACATATTTATTAGGGTCCTACTGGAAATCAACAGTGTGCTTGGCTCTCAGCAATTATTCATCATTCTCACAGGCAGGGTGTGAGTATTTGCTGTGAAGAGGTGGCTCCCCTGTGGCTGGCTGAGCTGTCAGAGAGCCGATAATGATGCTGAGAGCCACTCAGAGTCGTACCTCCTTCATCTCTGATTGATTCTTTTGTCTCGGTGGCTTTAAAGCAGGACAATGTCTCAATAACTTAATGTTATCACACCTGCGGTTTGCTGTTGCTGCTGCTAATTGATCAGATGATTGGAAGATAACGATTAGTTAGATTATTGATTAATCCTGTATTATGGATAATGGTCTTAACTGTGACAATGCTGCTTGGCTTTATTCCCTGTTTTTGTTTGAGTCAGAGAAGCTTGTGTGAAGGATGCCTGGATGAGGTTTGTGCTAATGGTTCAATCTGAAAACAGCAGACTGTACAGAGGTTGTGGCTACTCAGCTATGACCTGCTGATGGATTCAGTTGGATAATTTGTAAATTGAGTTTGGACTGATTTACACACTTCTCTTGCTAACATGTGAGTTGTCAGTAATTAGCCTCTTATTCTGTACTACACAGCAGTAAAACACTTTATTGCCTTCTCTTAGTAAACAAGGAAACCGCTTCGTGTTTATGTCCATGTCTGCCAAAAGCACAGAACATAGGAGGTTTACGAAAAGCATGTGTTCTCAGCCAAATGTGATCACAACAGAAAGAAGCAGGAAGGGACTTGCTTGTTAGGCCAGTTCAGATTTGGTTTTACTGAAGCAGCCAAAGACTATTTAACAGATGTGAAATTTCTAATGACTGGTCCTGTGACATATTTGTGGCCAGCTCCGAGAGTTTATGTTCCTTATAAAGAAAAACAAACAAAAAACTATGTTAGTTTGTCATATGTTCATAATGACGAGCAGCTGCTAGCTTTAAAAACCTGAAATATCTGAGCAGTTTCAGATATTAGCTGCCTCATGTGTTCACACAGGGCTGTACATGTGAAATATACAACCTTTGTTATGCATATTACTGTAACTCTGATGCAAGAAGTATCTCAACAGAATGCTTGAGGCCACATGGCTCTCCCTCTCTTTATATTTTGTTTCTTTCATTTTAAAAAGCAAAAGGATAATTTTTATTCTTTGGTGATTCAGCAATGGGGTTATGATTAGTTACATAGATTTGTAGTTAAAACTCTTTACGATAGAATCCCCAAGCATGTATCCTAAAGTTTGTACAAAGATAGTTTGATGAAAAGTTATATGAGGGAGAACTTCGCATTATATTAAATCAGAAGCCTGATTTCAATTTCATTATATCATATAATATCAAAAGTGACATCTTACATGCAGGACATAAGCCATTACACATAATTCAAGAATGGTGCAGTCTCATCATTCGTAGTACTTTCAGAATTCTTGATGTCTTTAGTCATTTTCACACCTGATAGTTAGTTGACTTGTTTCGGAGTTCATTTTTATCTTTGGCAAATTTATCAAACAAATCCTCTTCAACACGATCATATTAAATATTGTCATATGAAACAAACATAAATAATTTAAGTTTGACAAAGTTGACTTGATTACATTTAAAAAATTAACAAAATTTTTTAAATAAATAGGGGCTCCATTCTCTTTTGTAGTGCTAATTTTGCGCACCATTTTGAATGTATTTACCCATAATGCACTACACTATACTATGTTTCTTGTTTTTGGAGTGGTCTCCGGTCTTCTTGGCGTTCACATATGCATTCCAACTGCACCACAGTTGACTTCAACCAAACCAAGACCATGGTTTTTAGGCTGAGCAGAGTTTTGTGATGTGCCTTTTTGGTGCACATCACATGTTGGTGCAGATTTGTTGGCTATACATCCATGATGTGCATCTTCTGTCCAATCACATCCAAGAGGTCATTTGTAGGACTGTGGAGGCCATTGGAGTGCAGGGAACTCATCGTTATTTTCAAGAAACCAGTTGAAGATGATCTGAGCTTTAGCCATAAACTATTGCTTGAAATAGCCATTAGAAGACCAGTGTTACCATAATGGGGTGGACATGGTCATCAACCATGTGGGATTTAAGCCGTGGTTAAATTTATATTAAGAGACATAAACGATGCACCCTTTGTATAAAACCACCACTCCCAGCCTTAAGGGTTTATACTGTACAAGGCAGGATGGATCTATACTTTTGTTGTTCCCATCAGAGTTCTCATGTACAAAGGGGGTATCCACATAAAACCTGTAATCTTTGACTGCCCAACTGCTCAGAAATTTTCAGCCTCATCAACCATAGAAGAAGTGTCACTTCCATTTTAGATTTAAGCATGCACCATGCTGATGTGAGTGAGACATGTACATAGTACTGCATGAGATTTTTCATAAGCGCTGTCAATCCAGGTACGTTGGTAAACGTGTGCATTTTTATGTGGTTGGCTTTTATGAACATGTCCAAAAGATCTGTGGTAGTCTGGCATTTGTGGTAATGAAATTGTGTATGTTCAATGTGCACTAAGATGGTTGTGGAGTGTTCTTTTCCTTTGATATCGTATTTTAGAGAGCATGAAAACAACATTCAGATATGAGGCAGAATACAACTTTCAGAAGTTATTGATCATTGCTTGTGAGTCAAAAAGGGAGATGTGAAGCAGTTTAAATAAGCAGCCTATCTTCATGAAGCTGATTTTTCTCCTCATTTGAAGTTCTTACATTAGTCAAGTCAAAATACCTTGAGGCTCGACTGACTCAGTCTGTTTTAATGACTGATCTGTTCTCAAACTCATCTGTCCAGCTTGTTGAGTGTTTATTTGTTCAACAGGCTGTTTTTTCTTGTTTCTGACTGCTTGTTGCCCTTCATTTAGCTCAAGTTGAGCTTAAAGCTTTGAAACTCTCAGACATATGAAGATTTAGTGTGTGGTTTGGCTTGAGTCACTGTGTGCATGTATTTGTGTATGCGTGCGTGTAGAAAAGTGTGTGTCAGAGTTGAAAAACACTCCAGTCCAACCACAAGTGGTTCTTTGCAAGAGACTAAGCCTACTATAATGTGTGCAGTCTGAACCTGAATTTCATTCATTTTCATAGTTGTGTTCATAGTTTCCTTGCAGACTGGATGTATCCTGCAGCTGGAACTCATTCTTTACACCCTTCTTTTTACTCTGTCTTTCCTCCATTCCTGTTGTTGGATTGTGTTCATTTCCTACATTTGCATCTTTTCCTTATTCTCTAGTTTGGCCTCCACCTTCTTCTGGCACCTGCTTAATGTGAATCACTTTGGAAAGAGCACTAATTAAACCTTATTCATCCTCTAAGGAGGCTGCACACGCAAGCACACACACACACGCATACAGGAGGAACATTTGTGTGAGACTGTAATTGAGAGAACAGAACCTGGCTTACTGTGGAGTATTTATAGAACAGAGGGAATGAAGAGGAACCATTAATCTCTAATATTCGTCCCCTTAGGATACGAGTATCATCTGATCTTCTGGGCTTTACATCTGCTATCAGAGAGGAAAGCCTCACTGTTCTGTGGCTTTTGATGTGCTTCCCAAAGGGAGTAAAAAAACATTAGTTTGTCACCAGAAAGGTTTGTGTATAACGTTCTGCTTGTTGGCTATACCTGATGCTGCACTATACATTGCTAAAATATATTTTATCTTGCACTTAAATGATCACAAAGGCAATATAATTTTTTTTTTTCATTGTTATTGGTTTGGCAAATATACTTTGGTTTTGTAATGTCGCTACATGTGCATCTTTTCCTTATTTTCTAGTTTGGCCTCCACCTTCTTCTGGCACCTGCTTAATGTGAATCACTTTGGAAAGAGCACTAATTAAACCTTATTCATCCTCTAAGGAGGCTGCACACGCAAGCACACACACACACACGCATACAGGAGGATATGTATCACTGCCTTTGAAGTGATACATATCACTTCAAAGGCAGAAATCAGAATTGTCTGAAAAGAAATCAGTGCAGGTAAAGATTACAGAAAAAGGAGAGGAAATGCAGCAACAGCAGCATCCCCGAGAGACGAATGGACTGAACTAAAGTCAATACAGAACATGATGGCACCAATGGTATTCTAAAAAGGTTGAGCATGAAAGCAGGAAAACTTCAAAGACAAATTTTTTGAATATTCAGATAAATATTCAAAAAAAAAAAAAAAAAAATATATATATATATATATATATATATATATATACCTGGGCAGAAAGAGCACTGGGCGGCCATGATGAGGCACAGAGGCCCTCATCATGGCCGCCCAGGAACAGGCCCTAAACACCAGAGCAATAGAGGCCCAGATCTACCACACCAGACAAGACCCAAGGTGCAGGTTGTGCAAGGAGGCCCCTGAGACAGTCCAGCACTTAACAGCAGGGTGCAAGATACTGGCAGGAAAAGCGTACATGGAACGACATAACCAAGTGGCAGGCATAGTGAACAGAAACATATGTGCAGAATATGGACTGGAAACCCTGAGATCAAAGTGGGAAACACCCCCAAAGGTGGTGGAGAATGCCAGAGCTAAGATCCTGTGGGACTTCCAGATCCAGACAGACAGAATGGTAGTGGCGAACCAACCAGACATTGTCGTAGTGGATAAACAACAGAGGAAAGCCTTTGTGGTAGATGTAACAATGCCAAGCGATTGCAACATCAGGAAAAAGAAGCACGAGAAACTGGAGAAATACCAGGGCCTTAGAGAGGAACTGGAGAGGGCCTGGAAGGTGAAGACCATAGTGGTGCCTGTGGTCATCGGGGCCCTCGGGGCAGTCACCCCCAAACTGGATCAATGGCTACAACAGATCCCAGGAACAACATCAGACATCTCAATCCAGAAATGTGCAGTCCTTGGCACAGCCAAGATACTGCGCAGGACCCTCAAGCTCCCAGGCCTCTGGTAGAGGACCCGAGCTCAGAGGATAAGAACCACCCGCGGTGGGTGAGAAGGGAATTTTTATATATTTGAATAATCATTCGGTAATTGCTTAAAAGGATCCAGGATTAGTTGAACACTTTGGCCTAAATATGTTGAAATTTTTCTATTGACTACAAAGCAAAGCTTATTTCAGACATGAATTTTGTGTGCTGATAATGAGGTCTTGGCCATTGAGTTTGATAGCATTGATCCTTCTGCTCTTGTTAGCACTTTTATTTTTTATTACAGCCAATTTTAGATGATGACACAGTGTGGCAAAATCTAAAAATACACCAGTCAGATGCAAAATGATAAACAACAACTCAAGTCAAGTTAGCTTTCATGTGTTTACTCTGTAGATTCCAGTACACAATGGACCATCTCATTATTGGGGGAGACAATAAACAGGAGCAACGAGGCTGTTTAAAACTCGTCTCTGAATGACAGCTTTGCCGTTGCTGGCTCTCCCACTTTGCTCTGTTCGCTTCATGTCATGAAACAAGCAGAAATCAATCCTATAATGTATGAAACCTTAGTGATTAGGAAACACTCTTTTTTTTTCTTCTTCTTCTTTCTGGTGAACGCGGCGCCTCAGAGTACTCAGCTGTCACCATGCTCTTCACACACAGACATACACACATTCCAGGTCTGGCCACTCAGTCTGAGTTTTTCCTTTCCACAGACAGCTGGTGTCTGGAGGCTGAAAGCTGATCCAGAAAGACTGACGGTTTCATCTGATCGCTGAAACACGTGTTCCATGTTTGAACATTTGCTTCCCTCTCATGCCAAGCTTCCATTCTACTTTAAGGAAAGTTCCTCTTGCTTCCTTCTGACCTGTGACCTCTTCTTAATCAGGTTCCTCTGAGATTGCGTGTCTAAAGAGATTAATATTCCAGGATCAGTGGGTGGTTTTCTGAAATTCCCAACAACTCCAAGAGTCCAGCAGGTTATTATCTTTAATTGAGAGATGAAACCTCTTTACTTGTAGTTGTCATGTATGATGAAGCGTTCTGTAGGGGATCTTCATGGGTTATTTTTTTCCAGTCATGTAATGCTGGGCATCTTGTTCATAATAAAAATAACTTCTAATAAATTGAAAAAAAAAACTAAACCTATATTATATGTCATGTTAGCATTATGTTTTTTTTTTTTTTTTACTTTACAGTGATTTCTTTTCACTGAAGACCATGGTGGTCTATGGTGCATAACACTTGCTGCTAAACAGAACAGCATGTTTCATATTTTAAATTTTAATTAATAAATCTCATCCCAGGTGGCTGGACTGAAGACCAGTTATCAGTTGCAATGCAATCCTGACCAAGAGGCAGCATAAACAGGATTAACATAAAATCAGTTCACTGTACTTCCATCATATTTTGATGCCAGAGTAAGTACAAGACTTGATGGTCTTTTGTGCTGATATTAGAATAGAATTCAACTTTATTGTCATTGCACTGTCACATGTACAAGCAACGAAATGTAGTTTGCATCTATCCAGAAGTGCTATACATGATATAAATATTTATAAACAGGTGTATGAAGATATAAACAGAGAATAATATTGACGTGCTATAAATAAAATGTTTTGTACAAATATAAATATAAATGAGAGCTATGTACATATTATACAAATTACACAGATTATACAGAATATACAGGAATATGAAGAATGGATTGTATATATATATATATATATATATATATATATATATATATATATATATATATATATATATATATATATATATATATATATATATATATATATATTAGTTGTTTTATAATACAGGTTAAATAATGGGAAATTAGATTTACAGATTATATAAAGATTGTTTATAGATCATGTATATTACAGCTACATCTCAAAAAAACGTTGGGCAGTTGGTAACACTGCTGCCTTGCAGCAAGACGTTCCTGGGTTCGATTCCCGGCCCGGGGTCTTTCTTCACAGAGTCTGCATGTTCTCCCTGTGCGTGCGTGGGTTCTCTACAGGTCCTCTGGCTTCCGCCCACAGTCCAAAAACATGACTGTCAGGTTAATTGGTCTAGGTGTTAGTGTGTGTAGGATTGTTTGTTTCTATTTCTCCATGCGCATGGTTTATGCAAGAAAAATATAATACATTTTGTGAAGAAATCCCTTTTTACTGGTCTTATGTGATATTACAATTCTTTTGATTTAATGTACATAACATCACAGGAATTACTGTGATATTTTTGAGTGCTGTGTTGTTTCAGCAGGACAGAAATATCCTCTTCTGGCTTCTTTTGGACAAGAAATCTTCATGTGTTTTATTAATATGAAAATAATTATATAATTATTGCCATTCCAAATAATGTTTGTTGTAGCCTCTCAAAGGAACCTTATTTAAAACAATGAGCCTATGTTTTCCAACTATTAGCATAAATGATATCTGCACCATGGATTTCAGTCAGCACCTGAACTATCCTCTAGTCCTTCAGTAGTAGTATGTTTCAGTTTTGTGGAGCCACACGTGTGTTAAAAGTGTAACAAGAGAAACCTTCAGTGTCAAAATAATTCTTGTTGGAGACATGTCTTCCTGTTAAGACACTGTTGTTTTTGTGTGACTACTCTGTCTTAAAGCCACATTTTGTTGTGACAGATGGCCGCTCACACTGAGCTGGGTTTGGAGATTGCTGCAAAGACAGTCAGTGGAGCCTTGTTACCTGTTGGCATTAGAAACTAAATTTACCTACATTATATTATAGCTAAGAATGTGACTGAATATGAAGTGGATCTAGTTATATAAATGAATAGATCCTGGACTGTGGCTGGCACACAAAACTCATTTTATATTCTTGTAATAGCTCTAGTTACAAAAGTAATTAAATAAAGGTTTGGCATTTAAGTTGAAATTGTGTGCGTGTTTTTTTTAAAGATGTTTCCATTTCCATAAGATCTCTTAAAGGTAGACCCTGAAACAAAGACCTAACAGCTAGAAGTGCTGGGTCAAAACCTGGTTCCAAAGGTTTGGCACATCTGCTTGCAGTATACCTTTTACACTTTTTACTTTGGCATCACCTTTGTCCTCATAAAGTCTGGGATTTAGATTGATCTAATTTTGGAACACAAACATTATTTGCATTATTTCTTGATAAGCCTCGAACTCAAGGGCTCCTTCGTATAACTGGTTAACGAAATCAGTAGTTATTCCATGAAGTAGATGTAATGACCCTTTAAACCTGCTGAGTTTCTTCAAAACTGCTTTTACTCACACTGGTTACTGCTCTCTGCATGTGTTGGTGTGTGTAAGTGAGATGTGCTGAGTCAGCACTCTCCAGATGGGATCTCTTCATGTATCTGGAACACAGCACAGATGATGTCATTGCCTCCAAACACAAGCTTTAATTTGATTGGTTCTCTTTGAATGAGTCAGATGGTGACAATCCTTTAGAAATCCATGTAGCAGTCAGCTGAAGAGATTTGTTAAAAGAGTTTCTGTTTTCTTCTAGGTTTCATTAATGTTTTATTCTTCAAGGGGAAAATATGTTTCAAAAAATTATTACCATAATCAAGTTGTGGAACAAGATAATGTAATAATTTCCTTTAATAACTTATCATTGATCGCATTTTAATTCCCAAATAATATTATGAAATATTTTTTCAGTTCCAATAAACAGAATGTCTATAAGCAGTATTTTCTACCTTGACTTAGAGTAGGGATGTCAAAGTCAAGTCCACCGAGGGCCAAAAAAACAAATTTGCTACAAAGCGAGGGCCGGACTGGTTCAACCTTTATTAAAATATATTGAAATGATTGCACATAGCCTATTGAACCAAGACCTAGCACAGTGTATATTATTTAATAATTAAATGAATAAAGCAATATTTTGTTATGGCTCTGTAATTTCAAGGGAAAACATTTTCAACAGGCAAACAGCAAAAAATTTAATTGTTTTGAAAAACAAAATATGTTTCTTAATATCAAGATAAATGCATAAATTAAAGTGCATGCAGTATAAACTGAAAATGCATTATTGTGCTGTTCTATGTATTCTTGTCTTTGTGTGTTTCTAATAAGTTTGATAGGGCCTTCTTAGACTTAATTACTTGTTACTAGTTACTTGATTTGGAAAGAAACTAAGTTACATTAAAAGTAACTGTTTTAATTACTTTCAGCAATTGCTGACAACACTCTGCCACCTGTGAAAATCACATTGATCTTTGTCAATACTTAATTGCAAGTTATTTTATAATGGCAACATCAACAATATGTCTCCAGTATATGGTTGAACTGGAGAAGAGATTATTTAATGGTTACAACAGTACAAAAAACTTTAGTAATTTGTGGGTGTTTTGTGTGGTCCACTATTGTATGAAAAACTCTTAAGAAGGATTTTAAAGCCCCCATCCAGCGCCGAGCCTCCAGGTTGTGCGTTACGGCCTGTGTTTGCTGTCAGAGCGCAGCGCACAGATCTCCTCCTGCAGATAGCTGCACAGATTAGTGACACATATTAATATTAATAATTATAATGACGTTCAGTTGCACAACTTCACGGACTTGTTTTCACATTTATTGCGCTGTTTATATTAGTCTAGATGTTTGCGATTTTCTGGAGAGCAAAGGCATTCATTCAGAGATAATATATTAACTTGACATTAACAAAGACATAGTGGGACGAATCATCCGGGAAATGATGGACTAAAACTAATTGGATGTCAGACAAATTCTGGGTTTATGTCGCTTATTAAGTCCAAAAACCGCGACTCATTAAATATGCAGCGACTTTAGAAAGTAAAAACAAGAAAAAACAAGCCCAAAGCCGCAATAAACGGAATTGGCGACCGAAAGTCAAAATAGTTTCTTTGCAGCAACAAAACGCGCTTCTCCCTCCATTGTTTCTGTCGCATAGAAACTGCAGTTACTCCCCAAGGCGCATTAAGGAAATAAAATGACAAAATAAAATAGTAACGCAAAGTGATTTCGATAAGTAACTGTAGTCTGACTGCCTGATGATAAATAGAAACGCGCTAGATTACTGGTTACTGAAATAAGTGGACATCAGTGTCTGCCTCCCTCCTGGCCTGAAACCCTCTGTTCTCAGATCACTAACCGTTCAGCCATTTTTGAGGAGGGAACCTGAAAGTTGATCTCTGCCCTGATTGCTGATGAACAATGAAGCCGCTTGTGCTGCAGTGACTTTGCGGGCTACTGTTGCATTGTGGGGAATGTAGTGCTGGTGCGTGCAGAACACCGGCGGGCTGCTGTGGCCCGCGGGCCGGTTCTAATAGTAATTAAATATCATCCAGGGGGCCACAGATGATTAATTCGCAGGCCTTGACTTTGACATATGTAATTTGGAGGAATCTTTGCTTCCAGTTGTTCAACCACACATATCCAAACTTTGCAATTACATTTAAGTTCCCTCATGTCTAGTAAAAGAACATTTTCATACTTTTATAAATCCTACTTTTAATAAAAACAAAACAACAAAAAATATATTTTTCTGAATAACATGGTTTCTGTAAACCTTCAGTGTTCTATCACTGAATTTTATTGTTTTTAAATCCTGTATGTGAGAAGTGTTTTTCAATACTTCAACACTCAGTCTGAATGGTGCATAATTACACAAAGGACAAGTAAAATAATGTATTTTTACTCCTGGTCTACTGTGCTGTTTCAAGGAGAGGCTGCCATGTTGCTCCATCAGCCGTTCTGACCACCACCATTAGACAATCCTGGAGAATGCTGGTAGACAGAGTAGAGGGAGCTCTACTGATCCTGGTGGTGGACAAGTTGATATCGAGAGGGTTGAGTACCAGAGGTGGTTTGTAGGAGGTAGAGCAGCTGAGAACTTGATCCATCAAGCAGGTGAACCTAATTTCACGAGGCAGAGGACCTCTCAAGAGGGTCAGGTCTATTAAAGGAATCCAGTCTTAACCTGAGAGCACAAAGAGCTCAGTGTAAGCTGGAGCAGAGATGACACATACTTCAACTGAAGCTACAAGGAAACTCTACGAGGAAGAAGCCACAGAGAGCTCAACTCTACCAACCAGGTCAATGAGCCGACAAACTGTAGAAATCCCCATCAGTCTGATTAGGGACTGACGGGCGCTGTGTGCAGACCTTCCAGGCGCTGTGTGCAGACCTTCCAGGCGCTGTGTGCAGACCTTCCAGGCGCTGTGTGCAGACCTTCCAGGCGCTGTGTGCAGACTGCACACCTTCCAGACAGGTGTGCAGACTGCACACCTTCCAGACAGGTGTGCAGACTGCACACCTTCCAGACAGGTGTGCAGACTGCAGCAGGGAACCGCTGTGGAGGGAAGACTCACACAGAACATCATCACGAACCCATCACATTCATTTCAGTGAGTCGACCTGAGAGATGAAGTATTTAGTCTTCATGAAAATTTATACTTCCATAAAGGAGTTTTATATTATGCACACAAAGTAGTTTGTCATTCTGAAGTGCTGTTTATGTTAAAAGATTTATGGCAAACCTCAGCTTACTGTGTGAACTGCTAACAGAATGTCCAAAGTCCTCCTTAATTCCACTGTGTCAGAAAGTGTTGGTGCTGTGACCTTTGTCAAGTGTTGTGAAAGTGTGTGTGAGTGTGTGCTACATTCCTAATTGTTTAATAGAAGGAAAAGATTATTGTTCTTGGCATGAAAGCACCAGTGGAAGACAGTGAGCTCCACAGACTTCAGCTTTGGGAAGTGAGCTGAGTTCAGGGTCACTCACACACACTGCTGTCTCTCTCCTCTTTGCATTGCGTTGTATTTGCATTGTTTTGTTGCAGTGACTGTCCCTTAATGAGAAGGCTCCTCCCTGCAGAGTATACATCATCATGTGCTGTATGTATGTGTATGGCTGTGGGTGTGCCTATGTGTATATCTGTGCCTGTACAATGCCTGGAAAGCACTGCATATGTGTGTGGTTTGTGTTACAAGAGTGATGGATGTGGTTTTCCTCTGCAGGGAAAACTGGAGCCAAGGCCATTAGCATGCCTGTGTGCGTATTCGTGCATGTGTGTGCATGTGTGCACGCACACATATGTGACAGATAAACAGAGACAGAGAGAGAAGATAAAGTCATCCTGCTGCTTTTGAACCATATTTGCAAGTTATATATTGACATGAACATACATATTTTTAATGTTCATTCAGATGTGCTGCTGAGGCGCACATCATCAACAGAAAGAGAAAAGGGCTGGAAAAAACGATAAAGCCGATGAATTAAAATGAAGTCGATAATTTTCATTTATCATGCGATTAATTGATTTATTGTTTACCTGCTCCTGACCTTATGATACAAACAAATGTGATTTTATCTGCTAATTTACATTAAAAATGCATCAAACCCTGATGAAGACAATCACTCTTATGTACAAGAATGTACTTAATTTGTGTCCTGGGTCTTCCCCGGGGCTTCTTCCTGGTGGGACATGCCTGGAACACCTCACCAGAGAGGCACACAGGAGGCATCCTGACCAGATGCCCAAGCCACCTCAACTGTCTCCTCTCTACGTGAAGGAGCAGCGGCTCTACTCTGAGTCCCTCCTGGATGACTGAGCTTCTCTCTCTTAGGGACAGCCCAGACACCCTACAGAGAAAACTAATTTTGGCTGCTTGTATCTGTGATCTCGTTCTTTCAGAATGACCCAAAGCTCATGACCATAGATGAGGGTAGGAACTTAAACTTAAACTGGTAAATCCAGAGCTTCGCCTTTTATCTTAGCTCTCTCTTCACCACGACAGATGGGTACAGTGCCTGCTCACTGCAGACGCGATACTTGAACTCCTCCATTTGGGGCAGGACATTCTCCCCGACCCAGAGAAGGCACTCTACCCTTTTCCAGCTCATTTATTTACATAGCTATGTAAGCTCATTTATTTATTGAACACATTGATCAACTCTCTCTCTTGGTTTTCTTAGCCAGGATGTTGGACACACACAGAGACACATCCATTATCTGTTCACCCTTATCCGTAGTGGGGTCGTGAGTTGCTGGTGCCTGTCTCTAGCTGCATTCTGGGCGAGAGGCTGGATACACCCTGGACAGGTCATCAGTCTGTCGCAGGGCAACACAGAAACAAACCATACACACACACACTCACACCTAGGGAGAATTTGGGAAGACCAATTAACCTGACAGTCATGATTTTGGACTGTGGGAGGAAGCCGGAGTACCCGGAGAGAGCCCACACATGCACAGGGAGAACTCCGTGCAGAAAGACCCCTGGCTGGGAATCGAACCCAGGACCTTCCTGCTGCAAGGCAACAGTGCTGCACCACTGTGCAGCCCCACACAGAGACCCACATACAATTAATACACATGCACAACAAAGTATTGATGGAAATGTTATCTAGTTGGTTAGATAACTAGTGTTGGCAGACTTTGAAGATGGCTAATAAGTTGATTCGTGACAATAACGCTGTCACATTACTCATGATTGACCCACACATACACATTTGTGAGGTAAAAATTTAAAATAATAATTATTTGTAAAAGTTCTTGCTGTTTAAAACATTATTATTCAGGGCTGAGACTTAGGACTCAGTGTGTATGGTTCACAAAAAAATGTGTCCCTGACAGTAACAGTTAGCAAGAAACAAAGATTCCGATTAAATTCCATAGGAAATTAATGCAGATAATTTTCAACCATTCACGGAAGAATGGGATAGTAATATAAAACATGATATTTATTAAAATGTATAAAATATAAATTCAAAAATTAAATTGCATGATATCAGTAAGATATTTTTTGAGGAATACCTGGAATATGAAGTGATAAAAACTTTTCATTACAACGATATTGCAAAAAGTTGACCTTACCGGGTCAAAAAGGACCTACTTGCACATTACAGGATTAAATCATATTGAATGCATTTACATCTAAACAGCAACACTGAATATGGTAACTTGGTCGTCATGGCAACATGTGAGGCTTGTGAGCCTTTAGAGGAAGCAGCTGTTACTAGAATGTAGACAGCCTCACCTGTTACCTTCTAGTGACACATGATATGAATGTGGGTTTGTGGAAGGATAGTGACACATGCTGTAATCTTTCATGCACGCACACAGCACTTCTAATTTCCATCAGACAGAATTGGTTCTGATCCTGGAACAGGCCTCTGTGAACAGTTTGAAATTTTGGCTGCTGCCGTTCTCATCTGAGAAATGAAGCACTAATAAACTCAGCAGAGGACTTGTCACATTTGTGCTAATTTATCTGTGCTGGAAGAGATTCCTGCAGACGGTCTGAACATCCTCAGAGTCACCTTCCCTGCTGAGTGACGTCTCACTGCGGAACAGAACTTTAAGATCCCTTATTTCCAAGACAGTTCAGTCCTTTCCGTGCTGCTGTGTCATCATCAGATGTGTGTGTGTGTGTGTGTGTGTGGGGGGTTTACGATGTGGTGTGTGTGTGAGCGAGTGAGACAGAGCAGCTTTTACCTGTGTACATAATGGAGAAAGTAGAGCTAATAGCTCCAACAGGGCTGCATGCTGACTTGTAACATCTACATGTCTGGAAATGTTGAAGATGAGCCCCCATGCACACTGTGACCTTGCTGTTGTAGAAATCATTAAGGAGAGACTGAAAGAGAGGAGGTTTATGTCAGAATACGGGGTTCTGACATAAAGCATATTTAAACACTGGATAGAGGAACACAGTACTAATGTAAAACATAGGATCATGTTTGTTGGTGGTGACTTTAAAATCAACTGATTAAATCCAAGCAAGCATAAATGTACAAACATTATATCCAGTACACTGTGACACATTGTTTCACAGTGTTGTTTTCACAGTAGATTAGTATGTGGATTATTAGTGAATGGCAGCAGCAGCCACTTCCCAGTATTCACATTGTTTAACTGTTACAGCAGAAAAAACACATAGTAAAATACTTTACACACTTTGAATCAGAGCTGTTGTAAATACTACCACGTTATTACACGTTATTAAGGGACACATGGATTTTGCTTGGTCGTGGGTCCACAGTGGGTTGTGACCCTTCTCCCTCTGGTCAGGCTGTGGTGTCAACCTGCACTGTGTGTGTGTGTTCACTTGGGAAATTTCACTGTTTTGGCCATGGGCTGCTTTAATCTCTGTTTTGCTGCCATGCAAACAGCAGTGTGCGGGAGTGTGTGTGTGGGTTGAGCATCTGCGATGAGGAAAACAGAAGTCTTGATCAAAAGTGGTTGTGAGTGAGAGGCAACAGGAGGACCGACTGGCCAACGAAACAACAAATCATGTGTCTGAGTTGTTCTCTGGTGGTCTGCTCCTTACTCCTCAAACTGCTTGGTGCTCCTTTCATGAGTACATCACAGATGTACAGTGTCCTGTCTGCATTATTTTCACATGTATCAACATGAAATCCAGTAAAGCCCTGTCTATGAGGATGGAGTCATGCATTATCTTTTGTGACTACTCCATGTTTTGCAGGAGGTCTGAGTTTCTTCATCTTTGCATGTCAGATAAGATCCATCACCTGGAAGGGTTAGAACATGAAAAGTTAGATTTAAATAAACCAATTAATATTCATTTTCTCTAGCATCCTTGGACAGTCCTCATATTAAGTTGTGACTCATGTGCACTTCATTGCTTAACAGAATTCATGTATATTTAAAGACTTTTTATCAGCTGCAGAGTGACAAGCCAGAGTCAATCAACAATTCTCTCCAAATGAATGGCTGTCATAGAATATGTGGAACTAACACTGATAAGTGTTAAAACCACTAGCACTAAACACAGTGTTAGTGTTGGCTTTACACTAAGTGTTAGTGTAAAGCGTTAGTCTTTGCATGTAAACACTGAATGAAATATGGTACTTTCTAAGTGTGCCATTACTTTTCCAGATAAACTGTTGATGCAGTAATCTGTTGGAACTTTTCAGTTTTTATGGCCATGTCAGATGTTACTTGTACTGAGTGGATCTGTTGTCACAGAACTTAACTGAAATCGTTAACATCCAGATTTCTTCTTCTTTTTTCTTTTTTTTCAAATATTGATTATAGCAGTATACAGTGGGTAAGCTGCACAAATTAGAGGTTTTTCACGTGAAGCTAATGCTTTGTTGTCTCTGTGCTTGTTGTGGAGATCAAAATAAGTTCATACATTGTGAGGATTAAAGCGGGAACCAACATGAAACTGTGAAGTTTTAATGATTCTGGTTTTAACATGTTGTTTTTTTTGTTGTTTTTTTTAAAAGTGAGGTAAAACACATTAGCATTCTCTGAACACTTCATTCAGTGGCTTGTCCATCCATCATATACATACAGTAACTGACAACAAGACTTTTTCTGGTTTACACACAGTCCAGTCCATATTATACCTATTTGCATTCCCACATTAAGTTTCTATAAATATCTATGTTTATCTCTGTGTGTGTGTGTGTGTGTGTGTGTGTGTGTGTGTGTGTGTGTGTGTGTGTGTGTGTGTGTGTGTGTGTGTGCGCATTCCTTTCTGCAGGTGCTTGCAATGACAGTTGGAAGCATTTACATATTTGCATTCTGCTCCTATCTCAATTAGAACAGCCACCAGGACAACTGCACCTACACTGGAGTAGAAACTAAATGACTCAGAACTTCAGAATTTTTCTGTGACATAATTCATATTAGTTAACTTATGTTCTTTTCAATTCACTTGAAACATATTCACAAAAGCTAAAACCAGATATTCACATACATTTCCTAAAAAACATACTTTTTTATTGTCTAACTTTAAAATGAGACTTTTAAACAAGTTTTTCTGTTCTAACTCAGTCAAGTTTTGATACATTTGACTGATGAAAACTTCATGAGTAACACTTCTTTCTTCATGTGACCATCTTCATGAGACCACTTCTTTTCTTAATGTTCTTAAAGACAACATTGACATAATGAAAGTAAGGTGTAGATATTGCTATCAGATTAACTTCACCATAGATGTTTTCTTTTTCCATGTTTACATATACAGTATCCATTATATGGTAACCAGTAACAGACATATGTTACTGTTCTGAACAGCGCAAACAGCTGGATAAACCTGACCTTCCTTAGCATTGCAGCTAAAGAGCTAGAGCTAGCTGTTTGTTTTGTCTTCTTCAACAGAAACATTGATTTATGATTAAATGTATGATTAAAGTCCATCATACATCTTCAGTTAACAGTTGGTTGAAAGATCGACACTTCTACTTGTATCCATGGCAACACACCTGGAAACAAGTGAGATGCCACAAGACAATACACTAAATGCACAAAATAGTGCAGTTTTTACTGCAGGGTCACCTTATATAGTTTTAATGGTGATTTAATTTTAAAACTGGAAGGCGAATCACAAAAATAATATGCTACAGCTAATCATTGAAACCAGTAACAATTTCATCTTCATTATATTAAAGATAGTTTATAAAGCTATAGGAAAAAGAGGAAAAGTAAACTAATCCATCTCAGCCAGCGTACAGAACTGCAATAGAATCCGTCCTTGGAGTCCCTCCAGTTGCTCTGACAGATCATAAACATGTTCTGGTTCCTCATGACCTTTTGTTCTTAAATGGCTGACCCTTAACTCTGTATGATTAAGTGTATTATTAAAGCAGTGATGCTTTTTTAGTCTATTAACAGATACGGAAGCCTTTTTCCATTTCACTGGGTCAAAATGATCCCAGTCCACAAAGGTGCTATATGGATGAAATGATGAAGTAAGACTGAGACGATAAATCAGTTTTACTGGCTGGAGCTTAAATGCAGCCAGAAGCAGCTTTTGGCATGTTTTTTGTCTTTGATTTAAAATGTCTTTCCTGTGCCTCTGACGTCTGTTTCACTCGCAGAACAATAGAACATCATTTAAAAAAAAAAAAAAACTTATTTGGTCACATGGTGACTGGATTCCACATGAATTGTATTTTAATATCACTGTGGGGAATTCATGTCATCCTGCTCTGCTAGCTATGAGCTTTAAATGGCAGTTGGGGATTACTTCTGAAATAATCAGGTGAAATGAGAAGTCTCTTTTCTTTTCTCATGATCAGATATATTTTGTATCTACACTCTAAGTTTCAGAGATCTGTGTGTTTGTAAAGCTCATCAAGCCAACCTTTCAACACTGAGTTATTATCACAATTCAAAAGAAAACTGAAGTGTGAGTGTTTGCCCAGAAAAGGGACTAACAGCTTCCTGTATGCTTCTTTGTTTGTAGCGTGTGTGTGTATGTGCAAATACGCATGCATGGACACACACAGAGGACCTTGTTACTTTGCTTTCCTCCTTCAGTTGAAGGGCCCAACGTGTTTTGCAGTGATACTTATCCTGCTTTGATTGTGACAGAATGTGTGTTCAGCTGTCAGCTGAGTCTGCACCCTGGAAGTCTGGTATTTGGGTCCATATTGGTCAGCTTCTTCTGTCATATAACAGCTACTCATGTTTTCAGCTGGAATGACATTTAGCATAAAGCTACTCAGATTCTTGAGAATTTTTTTATTAATTGAAATGATCCCTTTTCACTACAGGATCAAAACAACATGTACAGTTCCAATTATTCAAATTCATTCACCCAGATGTTTTAGCATATGTTGCTGTATGTTCTAAAAAGGTTTTATGCAAACTGAGGCTTATGAACCCTTATTGACTGTAACTGGGGATATTCTCTTAATTTAAAGAACATTTGGTAAATGGTCTGTACTTGAATCAAGTCCAGAAAACCCCAAATGCATCACTTTACATTCATCCATTCATCCATTCACATTCACACACCTATGGTGGCAAGCCACTGGATAGTGGTTAGAGCTGCTCTGTGCAGACTGACAGAGGAGCGGCTGCCATGCACCAGCACCACCTGTTGGGCCCTGATATCCACCACCATCAGGCAAGATAGGTGAAGTGTTTTAGCCTAGACCACAACAGACAGGGATGGACCTGGCTACCTACCTATTGCAGGACAAAATCTTACCACTGACTCAATTTTAGTCTTTAAAGCTTTTGAAATTGTATGGAGGCTCATTAGTCCGTCCTGGAAAGATGGCTCCACCTATAATAACCCAAATTATAATAACAGTAGCAAGTATAACTTCTGTCTTCAATTGGAGATGGAAGCTATGCACAAAAATAAAACAAATAAAAGCAAGATTATCAGCGTTTTATATGTATTAATATGAAGGAACACTTTTCACAATTTGAATCATAAATGAAATGCACCCTGCTCACCAGAAATCATATCACTTGTCAAATTCATACATCCTATTTTGAATCCAGTAGTTTGTGAAACTCAGACTTACTTTTGATCCCTGCCAGTTTTGCACACTAATACACCACATAAAAAAATATGTTCCTGAAACATTGAGAGCACACATTCAATAACAGCCACTGTCTCCCTCCTCTTCTCTCTTTCTGTGTCCTGAGAAACATTCTGCTGACTTAGTGTTCTCAGTTTGGAATGTGTGTTTGACTTGTCCCACACATATACCACCATGCACTCATACTCAACGACACCCTCTCACACTCGTGTACGCACGCACACACACCTACACACACACCTACACACACAGCAGGTTCTGGACATTTGGGCTTGTTTTCATCTGAGAAGAGGAGGAGGCAGGGGAGGTTGAGAGAGCATGGACACAAAGGAAAGAATAGGAGAGAGAGATTTCATAATATGACAGACGGGCGACCAGATGAACTGAGCAAAAAATCAAAAGAGAACAAAGGAGTAAGATTGGAAACAAATTGTTCTGTCCTGATTCTGTAGGAAGGTTGGATACAGCATTTATACCCAAATTATAATATTTATTCATGTCAAAAACAATGTTATATTCAGAAAGTAGTATGAGTGTGTGACAGTTATATAGAGAAGCAAGAGTTGAATCCAAGTGTGATTGCTCTCTCACAGGAATGTTGATCTGATAATGGGATTAATGCTGAGCGTTTCTCTCTCTCGTCTCTCCAGGCTCCCTCAGGCCTGAAGGCATAAAGGCGTCTGATGTTTTGCCTGTGCTGAAGGAGAAAGTCGCCTTTGTGTCGGGTGAGTGTCTGTCACTGTTGGAAGTCAACCAACAATGACTCCAAGGAACTTCGACATTACACTTATCACATGTGTATTATGCTCTGAATTATGACCATAGAATAAGCTAATATAGACATCCACATAATGATACTGCACAGCTCTACTAAGAGTAATCAAAGGTAAACTTCCACTTAGAATATCTGTGAAAACATTTCTCAGCATTGGAGTTAGATTCACGCTTGCTACGTGAGGAAACATCATCCTGGGCTCTCCACAACATCACCTTTATTTTTGGGTTCTTCTCCCTTCTGTCTGGCTGCTGCTCCTACCGAATGCCAATACAAGCAGACCCTGAACACTCCCGGCCCACAGGCCGTCTCACTCCCTATAAAATATTTCCACATAGCAAATAATATGTCATGACAAAATAAGTCCCCGGATGTCCCAAAGATGTTCACATTCTGACATGTCTTGGGAGGAAACAGACGGAGAGTTTCATTTAGAAAAAGGACAATGGGAGTTTCTGCAGCAATCACGAGAGCCTGATGTTGAAAGAGCTGCTTGTGTGATTATTGCTGGTGAAAATGATCATCAAAAATGTTTGGGAAAATGGAAAATGCCTCCCTCCTTGAAAGGATGGATATGTGATTGTTAATGGAAATATAGAATATTTGGCAAAAGAATGAGTTAACAGATGACTTGACAGACTGATGGGATAAAGTTTAGATGGATGGTTTGACTCAGCTTTAAACTATTTTATTTTAGGAATAGCTTTGTTACTCCTAAAATAAATGTGTACTCAGTATTGTTGCCTGAGTGCCAAGGTGAGGCCTGACAGACTTTTACAAGTTGGTATGATGTTGATATGATGTTATTTAAATGCTATGTGTATGTACATATGTATATGAAGAGAGAACACATGACAACACCGTAGCAGTCTGTTTCTTCACCTGCAGAAAGAAAAGAAAAATATAACCATATCAATAGACAACATAGGTATGTGTAATAATAACTACAACATCACTGAAAACACTCTGTACAAGTTAATGCAAGATGTATTTAGTGCCCAACATAGAGTTTATGTGAAAATACGTGAATCTAAACATAAAGTCTTTATAAGGATTGTTTGGTTGCAGTACATTCAGTGTTGTAGTAATGCATAGTACAAAAAGCCTGAATCAACAAGAGAAAGAAGTGGAGAGAGAGAACAAAATAGAGAGAGGCTGCATGCCAACAAGTATTCGTCATCAAGATTCTTTCATAGATCACTATGACATTTTCTCCTCCAACCCCCCCCGGCTGTCTTTCTCTCTCTTTTTCACGATTGAGTAGCACTTAGAGAAACACTGTGGTTTGTGTTTCTTACGTTAATCTGAGCAAGCCATCTCTGCACACATCGTTTATCACATAGACTCAGAGAGTTTACGTTTTGGATGGTTTTGGAAAAACATGCCGAGTGTCTGACCTAGCTGTCAGGACAATCCGGAAGACACTGTAGAGCTGTTACAGGGGAGCCATGACCTGGTTACTGTAACATCAGCAGGAACCAGGGAGTAGTCCTGACCACTGGAATAATACTTTTGAACTTTAATGGAACTGACTTTGCCACCAGCAGGTTGCTGTAGATTTCTAGGGACTCGTCTTTGCATCTGCAGCAATTACTGTTGCTAACATTTCCACCAAGTAGCAAAATGGAATTTTAACTGGACTGGAATATAAAGTTTTAGCTACTTTTATTAGATTTCAATACTGTTGTGTGTAAGTGTTGTTCTCTCAGAGGTGACATGTAGTGAAATTGAAAGAAAACATGGATTAAGTCATATAAAGAAAAAGCAAATTATGAAAACATGCATTATTGATAAACCTCCTGATTTATTTAGGAGGTAAAGCAAACAGCATCTGTAGCTGTCTGAAAACAACATGAGGAAGTAGTAGCACACAACCTCAGGAATCTAACTTTTGCACACATGTATACATTTCACTCTGACCAAGACTTAATCATGACATCATGTTTACAACCCTGTTGTGATCGTAAAACTGTGTACTTGGGTACATGTTGAAGTGTTTTTTTTAACTGAATTATCTTTGCTAGCTAGTTTAGAGCTCAGTGAACTTGATATAAATACACTCTTGGATTTGTCTCCATAGAATCTTCCATTGCTCATCACAGACCTTGAAGATCAGAGTGATCAGCTAATTAATCATAGATCATGCATGATCTGTAGTGATGTAGTCAGAGGTAACTGAACTTATTCTTGTGTTTCCTCTTGTGCTTCAGAGGAACTGAACCACTCTTCAGTTCAGACCTGATCCAGGACCTAGGAAACCTCATTATTTCCCAGCAGGGGTGCCCTGATAAATCAGCCAATTGATAAAATGGCCAGTCGTTTTATTGACACCAAATTCTTTCATTTTGGGAGATCAGTGATCAGCTGATACTTACATGTGAATAGGCCTGTCGCGATAAACGATAAGTCAATTAATCGAACGATAAATTAAAACTATCGACCTCATTTTAATTATTGGCTATATCGTTTCTTCCTGCCTTTTTCTCTTGCTGTTGATGACACCAAATGAAAAAAAGGCTCAACTCCGGTGCTCTCCACTTCCTCCCTTCCTTATTTCCTTAGTGTAATGCCCAGCGCGCGCTGCACCATCTTATGTCGCGGATTGTCGGCCCATTATCAAAACCTGACAGACACATTAGCCGACAGAAATCCTAGGTATAACGAAACGAAACGAAACCGTGTTGTGTCCAACAATGGACACAACATAATAAGTCCAGTTCACTAATTTTGAAACCAGGCATTGATTGATTCCTTACTGCAATCTACCTGCAATGCATGTAGCTAGCGTCAGTCTGACTGAATGAAAATCATTATAACTATTTATGTCACGTTAACGAAGAACAGCTGAAAAGTTACCGGGTTTTCTGGTAGAAATTTCGCTCCAACTTCTCCCCTAGTTATTGATATTTTCTTTGCACGAACTGTTGAATAAATATTCATGTTGTTTCCGATGTCCCATAGACTTCGGGTTGCACCTTGTCAGCTGTTCGGGATTCCCTCCGTGTTTCCCCTCAGAAAGCAGGAGGGGAATCCGCGCTTTCTGATTGGCTACCGGTCACATTCAACAGGCTGGGCAAATCCTTGGTTTAGATCGTAGCGGCACAACGATCTACCGTAACACACAACACTAATGACAATCTCAGAACAAATAACGTTCTAAGATTGTCGTTCGGAGTAAAAAAATTCTGTAGTGTGAACTATTGCATCAGGCAGTCGGATGTCTTCTCTATTTAAATCTAATACCATACCATACCAACTTTATTTATAAAGCACTTTAAAACAACCACAGCTGATACAAAGTGCTGTACACAATAAAAACAAATAAAAACTCTTACAGTTTAAAACAAACAAACATACAATATAAAACTAGATCTCGCTGGAGTTGAAAGCCAAGTAAAACAAATGTGTTTTAAGACGAGCTTTAAAAGTGGACAGTGAAGGGGCCTCTCTAACCTGCAAAGGCAGGTCATTCCATAACTTAGGACCCACAACAGAGAAAGCTCTGTCCCCTCTGAGCTTCCTTCTAGATCTTGGTTCCTCCAGGAGCAACTGATCTGCAGACCTGAGAGACCGATAAGGTATGTAAGGGTGAAGAAGCTCAGTGAGGTAAACTGGGGCAAGATTATGTAGTGATTTAAAAACAAACATAAGAATTTTAAAACGGATCCTAAAATATACAGGCAGCCAGTGAAGTGAGGCCATGACAGGGGTTACATGCTCTCTCTTTCGAGTTCCTGTCAAAAGTCGTGCAGCCGCATTTTGAACCAGTTGCAGATGTGAGAGCAGTGACTGACTCCCAGATATAGAGAGTTACGATAATCCAGTCGAGTCGAAATAAAAGCGTGGATCACTGTTTCAAAATGCTGCCTGGAAAGAAAAGATTTCATTGATGCCAATCGCCTCAAATGATAAAAACTGGATTTAACCACAGCTCTAATTTGGCTGTCCAATTTAAATGATTACTGAAGGGCAATATACTATACAGACTTCATAATCTGCACTCTTTTGGTTGAATGCAGTATTTATTTCCACCGGTTTTATGTTGTTTAGTTTTTATTCAAGTACATTTATTGTTAATGGAGACTAAGAATCTATTTTATTTTTGGTTTTGATTGTTTTATTTATTTTGTGTATCAGTCCGACTGTTAAGTGTTCTTTTGAAAGTAAAGTGTATCTATCTTTGGCAGGAAATCGCATGCCAAAGTAATTTCCATTAAATCAATGTAAAAAGATCTTCAAACAATATTATCGTTTATCGCAATAATTTTTTGAGACAATTTATTGCCCAGCAAAGTCTGTTATCGTGACAGGCCTACATGTGAAGCCAATCTTATTCACTGATCTTATGTCTAAGCAAAGGTCTAAAATCAACCAAACTGTGCAGTGGGAGGTTTGACTGACCGAGCCTCACCAGGTCATGTCTGCACGTTTTCAGTTAACTATTGCCAACTCAGCAACTTTCTTACCATGTTTAGCAACATTTCAAACAAAAAAGAGCATTGGCAAAATTCGAATTGGTAGGTCAGAGTTTTTAAAGATTGACGCACCCCTAATTCAAGTGCAAGTTCCATTTCCAAAACATTCATTATCTTCTTGCTTAGTAAATATAAAATTTGATTGAAATACTTTCTAAATACTGAACATTGCTGGTTGCTGAATTTTCCAGGAGGGCGAGATAAAAGAGGAGGACCAATTCTGACATTTCCAGCCAGGAGCAACCACGACCGAATAAAACAGGAGGACCTAAGGCGGCTGGTCACCTACCTGTCTACTGTCCCCAGGTACCCACAGTCTTGCTGGAAACACATATGCACACCATGTTTTTGTATTTTGCTCTTGGACATTTCGTCAACCTGGCAGGCAGATCCTAGAAAGAAGAAGTGTGGGTGAGGAGTGTATTGAGCCCTGTCCAGGTTGTAGAATCAAGTGCTCTTTCTTTGGCCAGCTCTGCAGCAGAAGGGGAGCAGTGCTTGATTTGCATCTTTGTGAAAGCAGTGCTCTTTGAGTCTGTGGCTCCAGCCCAGTCCGGGGATGCTTGGGAGAAATGGAAGGTGCAAAAAAAAAAAACTGATCAGAAACAGGTCAAAGACAGTCTGCAGCCAAGATCTGTGGAATCTGAAATGGGTAGATTTTTGACTTGATTTTGATTTCCTGTTCACTTGACTTGTGAGAGCAGAATGAAAGCAGATTCTTGCTGATGGTGAAAGGTGATCTCAGTCATCCATGGCACTGATATCCCTGCATACCTCTGTAGGAAAATCTTTAAAGGAAAAATGAGAAAAGATGTAGCATTCTGTATGTTATATCCAGAATATTTAAACTTAAATAAAGAGTCTAGTCCCTCTTTGCCTACTCACCTCAACGGCTGATTCCATGGTGAAGAGAAGAGTTTGTGCCTTCCTGAGAAAAGTGGTGAAAGATTTGCTGCTGTTACATTAATATTAATATCAGCATGTTTCCATTCAATTAGTAGCCGAATATTTTAAAAGACACTGATATGAAATAAACCTGCGAATTAGTAATGATGTGGATCAAAACATGAAAAAGTCAATTATTTGGAGTGGTCATCTGAAAGTTTAAAAGATATTTCTACCAAATAAGAAAATGTGTGTGAACATTTGAACTGGAATTATTTTAAGAATTTTTATTTCATTGCATTTAGCAAGTAGATATGATGATGTTACGTTCTGTGTAATATATGTAAATATCTGGGTTTAACAAGTAATTTCAGCTGAAATTAAAACTGGAGAAAAGGCAGGGATTGGTATTTTGTGCCAACAAAATGATTTCCATTGAATAGATGAACTTACGGTAAGAAGATGAACAACTACAGGATGAATTGGCAGGAAAGGATTTTACAGAAACCAAAGTGTCACCTTTAAATGTTGAAAATGTTTTATTCTTCTGTCCTCCACTTCCTCACCAACTTCTGCTTAACTGCTCCTAAAAGTGGAAAAAGCATTTCATTCATCTTGGTGTGAATCATCAGTAGGACCTGTCATTTTGTGCTTTCAGATAATTTCTCTGTCAATGCAGGCTTTTGTTTTGCTGATTTGAATTTTCTTTGGCATGTTGTGCTTTTGTCTGTTCAATTTAATTACAGACAGGCACATTATAGAAACATTTTGGTAAATGCCACTTGTAAAAAACTCAAACCAAAGATAGACATTTTACTGAAATGTGACTTTGATAGACCAGACTTGAAATCTTCTGAAACTTTAAGTGTATTTTAGTCAGACCAAAAGTGAGATTTTATTTTGTCAACAAACCCTTTGAATAAGTTTAGTGTAAAACAGAGGATGTGGAAGAGCAGCTCATACCCTCTAGACAGAATGCTGTGGACCTCTTTCTCTTCTAAATACTGAGGCGGACTGGTTGGAATGCAGGGTAGAACTCTTGGATCTGCTGACTTCTGTCAGACAACTGAAAATACCTTATCACCGGATCTTTCAATTACATAACAATCCTTCAATCAATCAATCAATCAATCAATCAATCAATCAATCAATCAATCAATCAATCAATCAATCAATCAATCAATCAATCAATCAATCCAATTTTATTTGTATAGCACATTTCAAATAAAATGTGCTATACAATAAGTCCGGCAATGCGGACTTACTGTCCGCATTGCCGGCAATAAGTCGGGCTTGTTCCCAGTGAGGGTTGGACTCCGCCAGGGCTGCCCTTTGTCACCGATTCTGTTCATTACTTTTATGGACAGAATTTCTAGGCGCAGCCAGGGTGTTGAGGGGATCCGTTTTGGTGGCCTTAGGATTGCATCTCTGTTTTTTGCAGATGATGTGGTCCTATTGGCTTCATCGGGACGTGATCTGCAGCTCTCGCTGGAGCGGTTCACAGCTGAGTGTGAAGCGGCCGGGATGAGGATCAGTGCCTCCAAGTCTGAGACCATGGTCTTGAGTCGGAAAAGGGTAGACTGCTTCTCCGGGTCGAGGGGGATGTCCTGCCCCAAGTGGAGGAGTTCAAGTATCTCGGGATCTTGTTCACGAATGAGGGAAGAAGGGAGCGTGAGATCGACAGGCGGATTGGTGCAGCGTCCGCCATGAAACGGGCGCTCTACCGGTCCATCGTGGTGAAGAGAGAGCTGAGTCAAAAAGCGAAGCTCTCAATTTACCGGTCGATCAACGTTCCTACCTTCATCTATGGTCATGAGCTTTGGGTAATGACCGAAAGAACGAGATCGCGAATACAAGCGGCCGAAATGAGTTTTCTCCGTAGGGTGGTTGGGCTCTCCCTTAGAGATAGGGTGAGAAGCTCGGTCATCCGGGAGGGACTCAGAGTAGAGCCGCTGCTCCTCCACATCGAGAGGAGCCAGTTGAGGTGGCTCGGGCATCTGGTCAGGATGCCTCCTGGACGCCTCCCTGGTGAGGTGTTTCGGGCACGTCCCACCGGGAGGAGGCCCCGGGGAAGACCCAGGACACGCTGGAGGGTCTTATGTCTCTCGGCTGGCTTGGGAACGCCTCGGGATTCCCCCGGAGGAGCTGGAGGAAGTGGCTGGGGAGAGGGAAGTCTGGGCCTCCCTTCTTAAGCTGCTACCCCTGCGACCCGATCCCGGATAAGCGGCAGAAGATGGATGGATGGATGGATGGATGGATGGATGGATGGATGGATGGATGGATGGATGGATGGATGGATGGATGGATGGATGGATGGATGGATGGATGGATGGATGGATGGATGGATGGATGGATGGATGGATAGCACATTTCAGCAACAAGGCATTTCAAAGTGCTTTACATTATAAACACAAAGTCATGCAACATAGAATAAAAAAAAGTACATTGTTCCATATTACATTTCAAATAAAATTCTAACAGGTGTGTTTTTAGTTGTGATTTAAAGGAAGTCAGGGTTTCTGCTGTTTTACAGTTTTCTGGAAGTTTGTTCCACATTTTTGGTCCATAGATGCTGAATGCTGCTTCTCCTCTTTTGGTTCTGGTTCTGGGGATGCAGAGCAGAGCAGAACCAGAACCAGAACCTGAGAGTCTGGCAGGTTGATACAACAGCAGCAGATCTTTAATGCATTGTGGTGCTAAACCATTCAGTGATTTATAAACTAACAACAGTATTTTAAAGTCTATTCTTTGAGCTCCAGGGAGCCAGTGGAGGGACTGTAAACTGGTGTTATGTCTCTTATCTTCCTGGTTCTAGTGAGAACATGAGCAGCAGCTTCTGGATCAGCTGCAGCTGGAGGATTGATTTGTTGGACAGGCCTGTGAAGACGCTGTTACAATAATCAATGCGACTAAAGATAAACGCATGAATGAGTTTCTCTAGATCTGGCTGAGACATTAGTCCTCTAATCCTGGAGATGTTCTTCAGGTGATAGAAGGCCGATTTTGTTACTGTCTTTATGTGGCTCTGGAGGTTCAAGTCCGAGTCCATCACTACTCCCAGGTTTCGGGCCTGATCGCTAGTTTTTAGTTGTAATAACTGAAGCTGTGCATTGACTCTAGATCTATAGCTCTAGATCTATAGCTCTATATCTATAGCTCTAGATCTATAGCTCTAGATCTATAGCTCTAGATCGTTCCTCTTTAGGTCCAAAAATAATCACTTCAGTTTTGTTTCAGCTGGAGAAAGTTTTGGCAGATCCACACATTTATCTGTTCTAAGCATTTATTCAGTGATTGGATGGGGTCGAAGGTCACCTGGTGACATGGTAATGTAGAGCTGAGTATCATCTGCATAGTTATGGTAGCTAATATTATTTCCTATTATAACCTGAGCTAGTGGAAGAATATAAATATTGAATAAGAGGGGTCCTAGGATTGAACCTTGGGGTACCCCACATGTGACCCCACAGGTCACATGTGGGGAGATGTTCTCAGATTTCAGGCTGACTTCTAGTTTCCAGCTGTAATAATTAAAGCTGTGTGCTGACAGCTTTATCAATGAGTGGACATGTCCACTCATATATTTGGTAAATGCATCTACACAGTGCTTGTATGAGTTCCTGGTCACATAGTGACATTGTAATGTACAGCTGTGCATCATCTGCGTAGTTATGGTAATGTTTTTGTTTATCTGCAAAGAAACTCTGCTACTTAAATTTCAAGTCTGATGTAATGGCAGGAAAGGGAGAAGAAGTGGCGCTTTTGGATGTGTAGCTGTTGCAGCATATCCTCTCCTGCTCTCTGATGTTCAGCTTTGTGGTCTCCTCTCACCTGCATGATGATTCTGTTTCTCCCATCAGTGAGGATGTCTGCAAACGGGGATTTACTGTTATCATCGACATGCGAGGATCGAAGTGGGAGCTAATCAAGCCTCTGCTGAAGACACTGCAGGAGTATTTCCCAGCTGAGATCTGTGTGGCTCTCATTATCAAACCAGACAACTTCTGGCAGAAACAGAAGACCAACTTTGGAAGTGCAAAGTTCTCCTTTGAGGTTGGATAAATGAGCTGCTGCTCATACACAAGATTATTTTTATTTTCCACTGAAGTTGCAAATGTGCACAATGTTTTACATCCTTAAACTTTGTTGTGGCACAGCAAGCAAACAACTAGCATGTGAAGCTGTAGTTTAAGATCTTATCAAAACACAAAGTCTCAGATTTACAAAGAAGCTTCCTTTGCTTCATAATCTGCCATTTTCAGCTTTCACAACTTCTCACATGTACGACACACACACACACACATATATATATATATATATATATATATACAAATGATGTGTGTGAGTACATATACAAAGCAGAGGATGCCTCGCAGAGCTGGCAGAATCTAGTCGCAGTGCATTGTGGTTCAGCATGAGGCTATATGTAGGGTGCCCTGATTTATTGGTGCAGATTTTCTTAACTTTTTGAGATCAGTGTTCGGCTGATTCTTATATGTGAAGCTGATCTTATCCACTATCTTATTTCCCTCGGCAAAGGTCCAACAATTAACCACAGTCCTCTTCTGCTCTGCAGTGAGAGAGGTTTACTGACCGACCGGCCCACCAGGTCATGTCAGTGTGTTTACAGTTTACAGTAGTTACTGTGAAATTAGGAAATATTATCCAATTTTTACATGTTTTTACTGAAATCATTTGTAAAGCAATTAGTCCCAGTGCAGTATCAATATTTTTCTGGAAGGAAACTTTGCTGTTTCATTGACCAATTCCTTTTTTCGATCTCCTGGTCTGTATAAGCAGACCAGTATGGTTTCAGTAGAAGGCCTGGCCAAACTGGTAGATCCCTCACAGCTAACTGAAGACTTTGAAGGCTCTTTGGACTACAACCATGAGGAATGGATAGAGCTGAGGGTGTCTCTGGAGGAGTTTATGTCCAGTGCTGTTCACCTGCTGTCTAGACTGGAGGACCTTCAGGTACATAGCTGACAGATCCAGTTCTAAAACAATTAAAAGCCTTTTTTTAGCCAAATGACAAAGATATGTTCTTTCTTACAGGAACTTCTGTCCATGAAAGACTTTCCTGCAGATGTAGAAGGATCTCGGCGGTTAATAGAGGAGCACACACAGCTGAAGAAAAAGGTACAAAAGTTGATCTACCTAAAAGTGCAAATACTATTACTTTAATTAAACATGCCAACTAAATTCCTCCCTCTGACACCTTCACAGTTTACCCTCATGTTTAAAGAAAGTTCTGCCTGTCATTACATTTGGTCTGATCTGAATAGTAAATTCATCGCTCTCATCAGGTGTTTTCCCCCAGGCTTTAAAAACAGCAGTTATCAAACTGATAACTATCAGATAGACTCCTTCTGTCAGACTGATAAGAAGGAATAATGTGAACAAATCACTACAGCAGAATTACAGGTTGATTTCCAACCTCCTATTCATCAGCAAAATTACTGAAAAAGCTGTTTCAGCAGTTACATAGCTTCCTAATGACAACCAACCGCTTTGATGTCTTTCAGTCGGGTTTCTGTGGTTACCACAGTACTGAGACTGCCCCCGTCAAAGTGTTCAATGACATCCATATAAACACAGACTGTGGAAGAACCACAGTGCTGGTTCTGCTGGACCTCAGTGATGACCATGACATAATACTGGAACCATGGGAGAGTTGGGTCCCACTCTCTGGTACAGCAACTAGTTGTAGTCTAACCTAAAGAACAGGGGTTTTTTATGCCAATAGAAAATTTGTCAATGGAGCTGATAAATGTGGAGCACCCCAATGTTCAGTCTTTTATTTATTATCTCAATGCTCCTGCTAGCCCAGATTCTAACAAGTAATAGGATCAGTTACCATAACTACGCAGATGATGCACAGCTGTACATTACAATGTCACTATGTGACCAGGAACTCATACAAGCACTGTGTAGATGCATTTACCAAATATATGAGTGGACATGTCCACTCATTGATAAAGCTGTCAGCACACAGCTTTAATTATTACAGCTGGAAATTAGAAGTCAGCCTGAAATCTGAGTGTAGTGATGAACTCTGGTCTGAACCTATAGACAGTTCAAAGACAGTTCAATCACCTGAAGAATGTTTCCAGGATCAAAGGACTAATGTCTCAGCAAGATCTAGAGAAACTCATCCAGTCATATGGAGCACATCACTCCACTTCAGTTGTCCTCACACAGGCTCCTTGTATCTAAGAGAACAGATTAAAAAATCACTGAATGCCTTAGTATCAATATAAATTAAAAGCCTTCCAGACCTCTCAGGTCTTCTGGTTCTGGTTCTGGTCTGTTCTGTTCTGCGTCCCCAGAACCAGAACCAAATACAGAGAAGCAGCTTTCAGTTTTTATTCTCCTCTAATCTGGAACAAACTTCCAGAACACTGCCAAACAACCAAAACACTAAGTTCCTTTAAATCACAGCTATACATTCATCTGTGTAGAGTGTGAAGCACCATAAAATACTTGTTGCTGAAATGTGCCGTACAATTGGACATGCCCTGCCTTTACGTTGTAGTTAATACCGTTTCAGGTGCTTAAGGCTCCAGTGGAGGAGTTAGACCGGGAAGGCCAAAGGTTGCTTCAGTGTATTCGATCCAGTGATGGATTTTCTGGAAGAAACTGCATCTCAGGTTCTGCTGACTTTCAGAGTCTGGTGCCCAAGGTAAGAATTTGACAGCAGGAATGATCCCTTAAACTGGGAATATATCCACCTTACAGTTTAAGCTATATTTGCATTTACTCATAAAACTAGAGGCAAGACACAAATCATACTGAGAGAACTTTCTGAAATGAGCCAGGCAGAAAATACAAGTAAATTAAAAGATTTTAGCGAGTATAATATCTTAATGAATTTGGTAATTATTTTAAAACTTTTAAGTACCTGACTCTAAAGTATATTGATTTTTTATTTCAATCTCACTGAATAGAAAAAGAGGCATAGAAATAAAGAATGTATTGCTACATTTATGGAAAAGATTGCATTCATGTGGCTCATCTATATAGGAAGAGATGATCTGTAAGCAGCTGGGTAATAATTCAACATATTGCAGTCAAAAATATGTTATTGCCCAGGAAACAATCAATCTGCAGATATAGACAATGAATGTTATGGACACATTGTCCTCACCCAAATATGGTGGTGTCCTCTTGTTTTAGTGGGCGTGGCTTACAGAACTATTTTTGTTTCAGAAAATTGTATTGTATACTAACTTATTTGCATTGAAACCAAATGGCCAAATTTATTTATGTTTCAGTGTTTAAAGATTATTTCAGATTTTCTGGCTGTTAATCATTTAGTTTATTTGTTTTAGACATTGGAGAGAACAACACATTCTAAAGCCTTACAAATTTGCCTTTTGGTTGGATCTGATGAAATTAGCTCAGTCTCTAATCAGATAAAGAATATGACCTATATTATTGGCGGATAAGTATAAGTAGTGACACAGCCCCTTTAGAAAAAATCTTGTCATGACACAATAATGGTAAAAACCCTCCACCATTAACCCAACTTAACATGTTACACCTCCTGCACATCTGAATAAAAATATGTATTATGTCCAACAACTTCCATGATTTCAGTCTTTGGTCAACAGAGTAATGAAATGTCGGGATACACAATTGTTGTTAGTGTCAATATAATTGTCCTTTATACTTTCCCAACCAGTGAACCGCAGCATCTTGTGCAGAACAACCAGACTACTGAACAGTTTCTTCCCCCGGGCCATCAGACTGCTTAATGCCACATAACACACACACACACACACACACACACACACACACACACACACACACACACACACACACACACACACACACACACACACACACACACACACACACACACACAAACCAAACCACCCCCCATGGACATGGTCAACACACGCACTTTAGCTTTGTTTGCAATACTGAACTTATGGATTCTATAGCACCTTATTCTCAGCTCTTATATATTTTTCAGCCATATTGTATTTATTGTGTAGTATAAGGTTTTAGCTCTGTTGCACTGGTAGCCAAGTAACGACATTTCGTTGTCAAGATTCACCTTGTGTTCTCTTTGTACAATGACAATAAAGGAAGTCTAAGTCTAAGTCTCTATTTACAAATATTGGAATCCGAACCTGTCTATTGGAGACAGGTTTTGGAAAGAAATGCTGAAATGCAGCGTTTGGTTTTGACAGGTGGCCAGTCTGCTCGATAAGCTCCACTCCACAAGGCAGCACCTCCATCAGATGTGGCACGTCAGGAAGCTGAAACTGGACCAGTGCTTTCAGCTGCGCCTCTTTGAGCAGGATGCTGAGAAAGTGAGTCTTTGGTCAAATATTTAGCTCAGCACTGGATCCAATTTTACATTGGAGGTTTTCATCACTTTTAGAGATGACACAAAGGTAGTATTGTCAATTAGCCAAAAAGGAAACAACATTCTGGAATATTTCAGATTAATAAGAAATTATAAGTTGACATTTATGCCTAAATAGTCTCTAAAACTTTACTCAGACATAAAGAAGTCATGATACCTTTTGGTTTCATGACAGCCATTTGCTGCACTTCAGAGCTGATCACATTCTGCTGTACAATGGTGGTAATTGAGACCTGACACAATATTATAATGGAAATCTATGAGAAGTTTATGTAGAAGGAGTGTGTTTGTGTTTTGAAAGTGTCAGACGCACATATCCACAGACAGGCAGGCGTCAGCTGACCTGGTGTACATGTAGCCATGATAAATATTTACTGGAAAGCAAACAGGCAGGAGAAACGGCTGCTTTGCTTCGCATTGTCACACTGAGAGACTGTAGGGATGTTAACACCAGTTCAACCTGAGGGTCTAACTGCTCTGATCCATCAGGGGATCACTGATCAGACCTGGCATTTTTTTTCATTGCTATTACAACACAGGCGAATATACTGAACTATAACCATCTATCTGAGAAAATGGACGTACAGTGAAGTTTGTCTCTAATTGAAAAGAGGTTTAGGTTGTGGGTTTTTTTGTTTTTCTTGTTCAGACCACAGTTACTGTAGCACTTTACTTACCATCTGCCCTGCAGACATGCCAGATGAGTCAGAGCAATCGCCTGGGAATACTTTACATGTTATGAACAAGAATCTGAAATGTCTTATCATGGACCAGCTCTCATAGAGAAATGATTGAATTGAGGAGTTATTTGTGTCGTGTTTCCCAAGTGTTTTCCTCTGTGATTTATTAGCTGAAATAAGATCACACAACCCCCAATACTTCTTCCACTGCTAGTTTGCTAATTATCCACTGCTTCCCCAGTGCTTCACTGGTCCTTCCTCAGTTTCCCTAGTGTTTCCTGAGTGTTTCATTAATATTTCCTAAATGTTTCGTACATGTTTCCCCAGTGTTTCCTTAATGTTTCCTTAACATTTCCTCAGTGTTTCCCCAGTGTTTCCTCAGTGTTTCCTTAATGTTATCTTAATGTTTCCTCACTGTTTCCCTAGTAATTCTTCATCTTCTTTGTTTTCCCCTGTGTTTCCCAGGATAGTTTTCAGTGTTTCCTCAGTGTTTTCCTGGGGCTTTTGTAGTATTTTCCTGCTTTTCCCTTGTGCTTCCTTAATGCTTCATTAGTGTCTTCCCAATGGTTCCTCAAAGGGAGAATATTATGGGAGCACGAGTGTAGCGCTGGGGTAAAACATGCAACCGATGTATGAAGATCTCAATTCTTGTTGCAGTTCTGGCCCCTTAACCTTTGACTTCCCCCTCTCTGATGACCTCCTTTCCTATCAGATTAAAGTAAACAAAGGCCACCACTGAATAATCTAAGAAGTAGTGCCCTTTTATCGCACAATAAAGTAATTACTGTATGTTACCTCTAGTTGTATTAAACTGCTGCATAAATAAAAAAATAACTTAAAACAAAACTGACTTCACATCATAGCTGTTTGTGATCCCTTCAAAACTGGTTTCTAACTCTTTAAGAAGCTCCTGTCCTTTCTGACACTGCCCCTAACAAAGCTCTCCCATGCTGCTCCTTGATGCCATTTATAGCTTTTGTTAAAAGTGTTAGACTGAGCAGTAGTTTGTATGATGAACTCAGCAGATGAACTCAGGAAAGGCGCATCTAGGGACAATATTCATTTGCATAATACCTATTAGATTTAAAGTTACAGGATTACATTCGATCAACCCACTCACTGAGTTGTTTCAACATATCTTGTTATGTAAATACAGGTTTCAACCTGCTTATGTTCAGTATAAAAACTTGATTTAAATTAGTAATTTGCACATGAAACAGTTACATAAAACAAGCAACATCAGAATTCCATGTCTTCGAGAGATTTTCTCCAGGTTCTTCCAACTCTCCAACTATTTCTGTAGTTCTACCCCAGAGTTTTTCCATTCATTCTCCAGTGTTTTCTCATTGTGTCTCCACTTCTTCTTACAGTGCTTCTTCTTTGCTTCCAGGCGTTTAGACTCCATTCATATCTGTTGGAACTGCACTGATATAGTTCTGTGTGTGTGGGTTTGTGTGTCTGTACAGATGTTCGACTGGATCAGCCACAACAAGGAGGTGTTTCTGCAGAGCCACACAGAGATCGGTCGTAGTTACCAGCATGCTGTGGAGCTGCAGACACAGCACAACCACTTTGCCATGAACTCCATGGTAGGACCTCATCACAAGCTTTATTTTTTCTCCTAAAATTTGATTCTGAATGTATGAAGATGACATAGAATTGTTAAAATGTTCTTCCCAGAATGCCTACGTAAACATCAACAGAATCATGTCAGTGGCGAGCCGGCTGGCTGAGGCCGGACACTATGCTTCCACACAGATCAAGCAGATCTCCAGTCAGCTGGATCAGGACTGGAAAAGCTTTGCTGCTGCCCTTGATGAACGCTCTACCATCCTCGCCATGTCCTCTGTCTTTCATCAGAAGGCTGAGCAGGTGAGATGAGAACTGTGTGAGTGATTATTGGCAAAATAATCACTCACACAGTGATTATAAAACAGCTAATCAGCTGTGTTTGTGGAGTACATAGAAAGCCTTGCAATGGCTACTACATCAGAGCTGGAACCATTTCTTTTGCAAACAAGCTGCTAATATCTAACTCTCCAATCACCAAGGCTCTTTGCTGCAAACCTGTGTCCAGAATATTACATAAAAATGGGACATTTTTTACTGCTTGATTATATTTAATAGATGAAAGTGCTTCACTGCTGATTCTTGGAAGGTTGACATGGCAACGGATTAAACTATTTGATTCCTGCTGGGCTCGTGACATTTTATTCTAGCGTACGTTTGGATGAAGAGGACATAGAAGAGGAGCAACATTGGATGAGTGAGACTACAGAGAGGACAACAGTTAGAACACAGACTCACAGGAAGAGACATCACAACTCAAAACCAAATGAATTATTAAATAGAATGTTTTGAATATTCTTGCCATTACAGCATGTTCCATTCCTTTTTTTAAGGTTTTGTTGGCTCTTGCGGCATTTATTTGAGAGTAGTCAGACAGAAAAGTGGGTAATGAGACACAGGGGAAGACATGTGGCAAAAGTCATCAAGCTGGGAATTGAACCTGCAACAGCTGCATTGAGGACTAAGACCTCATAATGTGGGTTGTGCTTAACCCCTGTTGTGAAGGGTGGAGACAGTTAGAGAAAAATCCCATTCCCCAACTATTCTTTTTGAATTCCAACTAATTAGATCCTGAGAAGACCAGTATGCGTTCAATGGAGAGCAGAACCCCTTTAAATATGACATGCAGTTCAACAAACACACATGGATTTATAATTTAAGGCTTTAATCTGGTTCTTCAGTTCCTGTCTGAGGTGGAGACTTGGTGTAAAGTGTGCAGTGAGGGCGGGTTACCATCGGAGATGCAGGAGCTGGAGATCGCCATCCATCGGCACCAGAGCCTGTATGAGCAGGTGACCCAGGCTTACACCGAGGTAAGACGATCACACAACCAAGACCCTTCAAACTGATTGTGAGCAACAGATAAAGTCATTGCTCCACTGCTGCTCATAGAAGCTTGTTTTCTTTAACTTCTTTATCATAAATGTATACAAACACACTTTAATGTCCAGCTGCTGCTCAGGAACTGCAAGCTACTAGATACCAAAGCACCACTTTCTCTAATAAAACACACTGGAAGTGACTTTCTCAACAAACTGTAAATGCTCAGCCGCTGCACTGACCCTTCAAGCTGTCTGAAAACACTCCACTAAATTTAGTTCTGGAGCACTCCCACTCTTCCCTGTTCTTTGCTGCCGTCTGCTGTTTTATCTTTAGACAGGCTGTTGTTCAGTTTATGCTTATCTATAAAAAGATAAGTCTGTATATATATACAGACATCAAATTCTAGGCACAGCTTCAGACTGAGGCAGTTAGGCTTGGCAGATTCCTGCTGCATTGTTGAATGTAGGAGTCGCATTAAAATGGTTCCATGTCTGGATTTGGTGTCTCTTCTTTACGAGATAAATGAAGGAAGCCACACATGACTTCTAATGGAAATAAAAGTCACGTTGTGTCTGCATGTCATGTTATAAAGTTGTATAGATACTGTAAACACAACTTTACTTATTTACTTCTCCTAGTTCTGAAAAAAATTTGACAATCCAAGTTAGATCAGTGTTTAGTATTTTCTATTTTGATGACATCAGGATCAAATGCAGTCCAAGGTTATTTTAAAAATGGCGTAATTGCCCTTTACTTATCATTCAGAGATCAAGCTGTGGTGCATGTAGCATTGTTTGAAGTGAACACTTAGCCACATAATGCTTTCCAGTTTTTCAGATCTGATCTGTTGCCATTTCTTTTTTCTGAGCACATGTTGAAGTTCAGAGAGACTTCTCTAAACTTGATGTGACCAAATCATGTCTGCCAGCTCCAAAAGGGAAAACCAAACACTTCTTCCTGTTTTACTTCTTAACAATTCAGTCACAAACAGCAAGTCCAGTTTAACACACACTATCGAAGTGTAGGTTTATGTCACCAAAGTCACAACCAAACATCAATCAGGTAGCACTTTGTGAAATAAATTTCATATTAACGACACATACACTGCCTGGCCAAAAAAAAAGCCGCCACCAAAAAATGGTCACACTCTCTAGTATTTTGTTGGACCGCCTTTAGCTTTGATTACAGCCCGCATTCGCTGTGGCATTGTTTCAATAAGCTTCTGCAGTATCACAAGATTTATTTCCATCCAGTGTTGCATTAATTTTTCACCAAGATCTTGTATTGATGGGAGAGTCTGACCACTGCGCAAAGCCTTCTCAAGCACATCCCAAAGATTCTCAATGGGGTTAAGGTCTGGACTCTGTGGTGGCCAATCCATGTGTGAAAAAGATGTCTCATGCTCTCTGAACCACTCTTTCACAATTTGAGCCCAATGAATCCTGGCATTGTCATCTTGGAATATGCCCGATCCATTTGGGAAGAAAGAATCCATTGATGGAATAACCTGGTCATTCAGTATATTCAGGTAGTCAGCTGACCTCATTCTTTGGGCACACAATGTTGCTGAACCTAGACCTGACCAACTGCAGCAACCCCATATCATAATACTGCCCCCACAGGCTTGTACAGTAGGCACTAGGCATGATGGGTGCATCACTTCACCTGCCTATCTTCTTTCCCTGATGCACCCATCACTCTGGAACAGGGTAAATCTGGACTCATCAGACCACATGACCCTCTTCCATTCCTCCAGAGTCCAATCTTTATGCTCCCTAGCAAACTGAACATGCCAATGATTTGACCCTTCTTGAACAGACTAACGTCTTTTCCACGACCACAGGATGTGTCTTTTGCCATGGTTGTTTAAGAAATGAGGAGTTACTCATTGCATCAGCTGGGGTTAAATAACTTGTAGCCAGCTGAAAGATAATCGTCTATGCAGTAATTATCCAATAGGAGGCTTGTACCTATTTGCTTAGTTAAATCCAGGTGGCGACTTTTATTTTGGCCAGGCAGTGTATTTGGCATGACATTACAGTTTAGAGTTTTTTCCTTTCTGTATGTGAGCGGTATCATGTCTGTTTCCATGTCCAGGTGAGTCAGGATGGGAAAGCTCTGCTGGATGTGCTGCAAAGGCCTCTGAGTCCAGGCAACTCCGACTCCCTCACAGCCACGGCTAATTACTCCAAAGCGGTCAGTGGATCAACAACAGATAACCTTTCAGCATTTTTACATATAATCTAAACCAGTAGGTGTAATCGCTCAGGTTCACTGCATCCTGGACGTGGTGCATGAGGTTCTTCACCATCAGCGGCGTCTGGAGAACATTTGGCAACATCGAAAAGTCCGTCTACACCAGCGACTGCAGCTGTGTGTGTTCCAGCAAGATGTGCAGCAGGTATACACTCAAAAAGCTCTCAGTCACCAACATAAAGGATAAAGGGCAATGTTAATCTGCTTTTAACTTGACACGGTCAAGGAAAGTTAAAGGTCTGGATTTTTCATTCCAAACTCCAACATTAACTGGGTAAACTCATACATTTGTGCAAGATCAATCATAGGATTCGTATTTAGTGGCATAAGTCCTGTTTCTGTAATCCAATTCACTTTTTTGTTGTATGGGGTCAACTAAGTTCTCCCTCCTGCATTCTAATCCAGGACTTCTGGACAACGTCACAGTTCCTTTGCAGCTCATGGTTCTGCCTGAGAAACATGTACATGTTTGATGAATCCTCCCAGGTTTTGTAGCAGCTCAAGGTTCAGAGATTGAGCCGGTAGCTTCATGTTAGTGCTTGTTGGTCTGGAACTAAGATCAGAGAATTTCCTCTTAGGTAAAAAGCAACATGACCTTCACAGTGTACTGCTGCTTGATTTTAATGTTTGATGGAAAAACTGTCTGCAGATCTCAGATCCAAATAGAGCAAACTTACTTTAACTGGTCCTCTTTAGGGGAGAAAATCAACTTTGGTGAACTCTTACCTCTTTTGCCCATGTTATTGTCTTTCTTCAGGCTAAGGTTTCTAGAGGTTTCTAGTTAGAAGCTGAGCAAAACTCAGGTTCTAATTGTTACATTGCTGTAGTGTTGACCTGCCTTGATCATTGGCTCAGCTTTGGACATTTTCCTATTCACTGATCCACTACAATGTTAGTTTTCCTTTTACTGCCATGTCTTTATGGTTTTGGTTTCTCTTCATTTTAACTGCTCGGCTACTCATTTTCTGCACTTCCTCGTGTCTGCTCTCCTCTGCAGTCAGCCTTTGACCCAAACATTGCTGCTGTTCTGAACAGCACTTGGATTGAATCATTTAACTCTAACTTTCCCAGAAATGCATTCCAACCAGTCCGAACAACATTTGTTGTCTTTTTCACCTGTTTGACTGTTTGATTAAACTCCACTCTGTTTTTATTTGGAACACACCTCATTAATTTATGGTTTAATTTCACAGAATCAGCAGAATTCATGTCATTGCTGTTGGGTTTTCTATTGCTCTACTACACCTACTGGTAAATAATTGTAGATTATATGTAGAAGTATTATCTCACCCAGTTACAATTATTGATCTAGTTAGAGATGTTGGACTGCTATTATTTTGAACACCCCTGTAATTGTTGATTAGATCAATCAGCTCGCTCTTTGGGATGCGAGAGAGCCAAAAAGCTCTCGTCTGTGGTTTCACTCTCCTGAGTTGGACCTTGTGCTGACCCACTTGGATCATGTTATGCTGTGTGTAAGCATGTGGTGGAAAAAAGTGTAGATGTTAGCTGCGTGTGCAGTGCAAAACAGATGAGCATCAGCACGGTGCGTTCATTCATCCCTGCTGTCCTCTCCTTCTGCTCCCTGTTTAATATAAAAATTCCTGAGATAAAACATTGACTGCTGCCCTGCTACTGCTGCTCATCCCACACAGACACAGAGCGAGAGGCTTGGAGAGGTGTGAGGCCACATTCCTGAAGCCTCTGTGGATATTCAGGAGCTCCAGATTTAATATCACAGCTGTATTTAGAGTCAGTAGAGTGGCTGTGATTAGCTGGAGTGGACGAGAGTGAGGGGTGTAATGTGAATATGAAGTAATAAGAACCACGTACATGTATTATTTGTAGTGCTGGACTGTGTCTGCAGAAGTTCTTCATATGAAGTGATGTAAAACAGTTTGATGTATTCAGTAGGAGATGCAAACAGAGGGAGGAGCAACAGAACACCAGATTATTTTCAAAGTTTGATGTTAATTCCAGTAAAAATGTTTCATATGAAGATCAACTCTTTTCAGACTGAATGTTGTCTTAACCTGTGTCTGATCCTGCCTGGGCATCAGTAGCATGTTAAATTGCCTCTCCAGACTCTCCTCAGGCTAAGGAGCTGCTGACTTAATTTGGATTTAGCAGAAGTGCAAATAATTGAAATTTATTTTAATTAAATAGTTGTGGGTTTAAATAGCAAATCACTAACAACGTCTTCTAGTAATATATATATACTTACCCAGTAATATTTTTACATTTCCTTTCAACTTAACATCTTTTAATACAAAAACACAATGGACCGCCCTGCCACCTCATCCATCAGGCTTAGCAAGATTTCTCGGAGAAAGCATGAGCAGCATCAATAAAAATATCAATATACTCAGACTAAAAAGCCTGTTTTATTGCTTAAGTGCTTCATAAGTCTAATTAGTATCAGAGGTAAATTGATACTAATGGCGTGTGGAATGTTTAAATTTACAATCTCTAAGTAATCTAACATTTGATTGACAGCAAAAACTCAAGGAATCAAAGTTTTTGTACAACTAGATATAAATTCAGGCTTTAAGGGGTTAAGAAGCTGACAACTTTACTTTGTAAAAGTGCAAAGTTTTGTCACCACAGCTACAATTTGATGCTGCGAGTTTAATCTTTGAGTTTGTTCACAAATATATCTCAGTAAACTAAAGTTGTAACTGCTACATAATTAAACTATTCCCATTTACCCAGAATCCACTAAATCTATTCTGAAATGCTGTTAGAGATGCATGCCTGTTTTTCTTTCTAGAAAATCCTTTTGTGTGTTCAGTGGAGGATTTGGCAAGTTTTCATGGACAGCTCCTATGAAAAACTTGCCAAATCCCAGGAGGATGAATAACTGACTGAATAATTGAATAGGGTAATTAATGCACAGGTAATTAAACAAAAAAACTAATTAATCATATGCCTATTTATTTGGGCATTTATTTATTTCTGCATTTATTTTTAATTATATGAGATTTTTCAGCACAAACTGCAGATTTGTTCCTTTTAGTTCCTAGGGTGTGTGTCCAGTGTGATCTGCAGGCCAGAAACACCACATGTTAACACCGGCGCTGCTGTCATCTTCATTCCATATTATTTATTCATTCTGTAGTGTTTGTTGAGTGAGGAGTAAGAATCAGCTCCAAACTACAAATTTAGAGATGAGTCTTCTGACTTTGGCACCTTGGTGACATTATTATGAGACCTCAGAGAGAGGCTATTAAAGACAAAGCCACTGACTGAAACAGAGAGCAGAGCTGTCAGCAGAGCGTTGCCCGTTCTACTTGTCATGTTTCACTTCCTACCAGCCCCCAGGGAGATGCACGTAAGGAGAGACGTGCACAGAAAGTCAGACAAGTTAAGAAGTGAGAAAGAAACTTCATGCCACTAGAATATATAACTCAGTGAAACAAAGGTTTTCCACACTGAGTTGTAGCAGTGCAGGATAAATGTGACCCTGGAGAGGAGCAGAGTGAAGCTGAGACAGAACATGTAATGTTGTTTCAGAGTCCTGCTGCAGTCAGCTGGCCTCCTACCTCACACTGAGCTCTCCATGTCACTCTGCTTCTTCATGAGCCCAGTGCGGATCAGAGTTGTGGTCCTGTGGAGAGGGAGATCGTATCGTCAGCTGATCATCCAACACACATGAGAACCAAAGAGAATTCAGGCAGGTGGGATGGATGGAGGTGGGACATTTGAGTGAAAGAGTGAAAGGGCAGACGGTCATGAGACCTTCAAATAAGATTTAAAAACCCTTGTCACTTTCAAAAATTAATAAAAATGTTCCTTCTATAAAAGTCTCATTCAGAACTTAATTGGCTATGCATGTATTATGATTAACACACTGAGCTGAGTTCAGCTTAATCAGTCGAATCCTAAGAATCAATCAATCAATTAATCAATCAATCAATCAATCAATCAAATTTTATTTGTATTGCACATTTCAGCAAAAAGGCCTTTCAAAGTGCTTTTCATTATAACAAACACAAAAACACAAAGTCATGCAACATAGAATCAACAATCAAAACATGACATTAAGTCGAGTGCCATCATTTAATGTGCCATTGATTACATTTCAAATACAACTCTAAACATGTGGCTTTTTAGCTGAAATTTAATGGAGCTCCAGATTTAATATCACAGCTGTATTTAGAGTCAGTATTTCAGCGGTTTTGCAGTTTTCTGGAAGTTTGTTCAAGATTTGTGGTGCATAGAAGCTGAATGCTGCTTCTCCTTGTTTGGTTCTGATTCTGGGGATGCAGACCAGAACCAGATCTGGTGGGTTTGGAAGGTTGATACAACAACAGCAGATCTTTAATGTATTGTGGTGCTAAACCGTTCAGTGATTTGTAAACTAACAACAGTATTTTAAAGTCTATTCTTTGAGCTACAGGTGGAGGGATTGTAAAACCTTCCTGGTTTTAGTGAGAACGCAGGCAGCAGTCACAACTTTTACTTTAATTGGGGCAATGGAATCAATGATATATGAAACTTTAGACTGAAAATCATCGACCAACTTATCTACATCATTATAGCTGAAGGGTGAGGAAGAAGAGTAGATTTGATTAAATGTTTCTGCTGTGTTTTCTGTGAAAGAACGTTTTGTGACAGTAGCTGTTTGTCCAAGTGGGTCAAAGAATAAAGAGCCTTCAAAGATAACAGCAAAGTGATCCGACAGGGCAACATCAGTTACAGAGACATTGGAAATATTCACACCCTTACTGATAACCAGGTCCAGTGTGTGTCCTTGAGTGTGTGTTGCTTGTTTGACATGTTGTGTTAAACCAAAATTTTCTAAAATATCAGCGAGCTTTTTTGCTCCTCTGTCTTGCAGTTTGTCCACATGAATGTTGAAATCACCAACAATTATTAAACAATCATAATCAATGCATATGATTGATGGATCATTCAAGTCAGTAGAGACATTTTCCACGTATGTTGGAGTTTTGTATAAAGTTAGTGTCAAAGTTCATTTGTAGCCTTTAACCTGAATTCCAAGATACTCAAAAGAGGTGAAATGACCCAAAGAGATTTTACTACAGTTTATGGTATTTTATAGATCAAATATAATATAGAAGCCACGCCTCCTCCTTTTTTATGTTTTCTATTCTCACTTAAAACATTGTAGTTAGGAGGCGCTGATTCAATTAGTACAATTTGGTCATTATCGTCATTCAACCATGTTTCTGTCAAAAACATAACATCAATATTATACTCAGTGATGAAATCATTAATTAATAGAGCTTTAGCACAGAGTGATCTGGTATTTACAAGTGCTACTTTAAGTGACTTGGAGGCCATAAGATTTTCAGGCTGAGGCTCCTTTAGGCAGGGAATCACTCTGAGGTTCGAATTAGGATCGCAGTATTTTATATTTCTGTTTTTTGTAAATTTTCTCGTAGTGATCCGGACAGGTAATGTCCTGTTCTGCAGTGCCGGGGGCCAGATACATTCTGGAGGAAGACGGGTGTAAAGATAATATCTAGACCCTGACCTCTGACCTCAGAAACACAGAGTGATGGATCCTCTGTGAAGTCAGGTGGCTTAAATGAAGTGAGGTCTGCTATCTGAACGCTAAGGAGAGACGTGCCGAGGCGAACCTGTTGATTCATTCCATCTGTAAATTTAAGAAACTCTGGTCCGGAAGACATTTCTTCATTGGTATCTATTGAATCCTGTGAATGATTGGAGGAGCAGAGAGGCAGGGGGGAAGGAGGGAGGGAAGCAGTCGCTCGGTCTCCAGTCGATTTATCAGGTTGTTTTGGAATGTCGTGCTCCTGATCCGGGGAGCGTTCCATCCTAGTCACACATCCTAGAGCCTGTTCTTCTGACGTGATGATCCTGTTGCTGTCCTTGTTGATAAAATAGAAAAGGTTTGCAGTGAGTAGCTTTATCCCATGTTTATTAAGATTGCGTCCTCCTCTTCCAAAACGGTGAAAGCGCTGCCGATAGATCCAGAGGTTATCGATGAAGGTCACTGAGCTGGTAGAGCAGCTTTTAATCAGCCATTTGTTGATCGTGAGCAGCCTGGAGTGTTTTTCATCTCCCCATTGAGGTGATGGAATAGGACCAGTGAGAAATAACTTCTTAATTTTCCCATAGTGTCCAGAAGAATGTTAAAGTCCTTTTTCAGAATCTCAGACTTTTGCTTTGCCAGATCGTTGGCTCCGACATGCACAACTAAAGTCTCAATATCTGGCTGATCAGTGGTTAGAGAGAGCAGTTTGTTGGTTAAATCAGACACACTGTCATCAGGAAAATACATCACTCTTGTTTTCCTGGGATAAAAAACATCACTGATTCCATTTACTGCCTCATCTCCAACAATAAGCACTTTTGGGATACCTTTTGTTTTCCTGGTGGTCGCTTTGTCCTTTGGAGCTTTGGGGGATTGATGTGTTGGTCTTGCCTCACTGTTGATGTTTGAAGGCGAAGCTTCACTCAGAGGCTCAGGCTGGAGTGCAGAAAATCTGTTTTTCAGTGGGATTCCCACAGTCAGAATGTTTTGTGGCTCGTGTTGGTTGCTTTGTCTCTGGGAGCGGGGTCGATGGAGGCGTTTTGGTTCCAGCTGATTGTTTATCCTTCTTTGGCGGAGCAGGCGTTGAAGTTGAAGGTGGGTTTCGACTCAGAGCCGGCCACGCTGAGTCGTCCAGGTGCGGGGTTCTCCCTGATAGTCGTCTCGTCGGATCCGCAGTGCGGGACTCCCGTTTCGGCTTGGTACCCAGAGCGTTCCAGGGTGAGCTGCTCGGTGCAGGGTGCACGACCTCTCCGTTGATTTGAGGAAGAGTTGTCTCATTTCCACAGGTAGCGTTGATCTCAAAGTTCACCTCCAGCTGTTTGATCTTCATTTCTATAGACTGAAGTCGTTGTAAAATACTGATCATGTCCCTGGGGTCAGCCGGAGGCATTTTGTCTTGGTTTAACTTGGAGGTAAAGAAAAGTAGGTAAAAGTAAGAAGATCCCCCAGTCCTTAGGTTTGGAGTAATCTAGTTAAAATGTCAATAATGTAAATAAAAACTGTCGCTTTAAAAATAATTCACAGGCAGAGTTATCAGGAAGGATGAGAGAGAGCAGGATGAGCTGCTCCTCCTTCAGCTGTCACAGCGTGATTTCTCCGCTACATCTGTAGAATCCAACAAAAGTGAAGTGGACTTGCATAAATTATGGGTGTCTTATTTAAGATTATGATAGACATTTATTTCCCAACTAATGTTGTTAAATTACAACTTTCAATATTTCAAATCAAATGCTTTTCCATCCATCCATTTTCCGGTCACCCTTCTCCCTAACGGGGTCGGGAGGTACTGCTGCCTCTCCAGCTGCGTTCCGGGCGAGAGGCGGGGTCACCCTGGACAGGTCGCCAGTCTGTCGCAGGGCAACACAAAGACAAACAGGACAAACAACCACGCACACACACACACCTAAGGAGAATCTGGAAAGCCCAATCAGCCTGACAGTCATGTTTTTGGACTGTGGGAGGAAGCCGGAGTACCCGGAGAGAACCCACACACGCACAGGGAGAACATGCAAACTCCATGCAGAAAGACCCCGGGCCGGGAATCGAACCCAGGACCTTCTTGCTGCAAGGCAACAGCACTAACCACCGCACCACTGTGCAGCCCTCAAATGCTTTTTTTAAATATATATTCCAATAAATTCCACCAAATTTGCTTTAAATTCCTATTAACTCCATGAGAAAGCTTCCAAACTCAGGAGATGTGATGGAATAGAATGAAATAGAGATAGAGTGACTACAGTGCCCCCTAAAGGAAATGTAAATAGAGTATTTGAAAGAAAGTACATGGATGCTCAACATATGTTGAATAACAGCAAATAAACAAGCAGCTGGATGTCGAAAATAATTCACAAAATCAAAATGTGTAAAAGAAAACAGTTATGACACCGGGTTTGTGGTAATACTGTTCACTGGAGACTGTCTTTTTGTGTAGTAAAAAATACATGATAAAAATGAATAAAATTGAGTTGAATAGATGAAAAACAAATTGTTTCCATCATGCAAAATACATTTTGAATTTAAAATTAATTTAAACTGCTTAACATTGGGGCTTTGATGGAGCGGGTCAGGACAAGGGGAGTAAACAGAATGTTAAGATTGCACAAGTGTTAAACTGTCTGGAATGTGTGCATCTCTTTACATTTGGGGTTCCTGGTGACTTTGTGTTGGGAAATGATCTAAATAGAAGTGTGTCTTCTGTATCGTGCAGGTTTTGGACTGGATAGAAAACCACGGGGAAGCTTTCCTCAGCAAACACACAGGTGTTGGGAAATCCCTCCATCGAGCCCGAGCCCTGCAGAAAAGACACGATGACTTTGAAGACGTAGCACAGGTGAGTTTGTCTGCACTTCAGTGATTGTGTGGTTGACTATGTACAGGTATCTTGATTTTTTTAAGTGATCTTGGTGTGTTTCAGATCATCAGACAGTTTTCAGTGTCAAACAAAAATTGATTATTAAATTGAAAAAATAGTCCCTCAATGAGGATTTTATTCATGAACAAAACAAAAATAGCCAAACCAATCTGACCAAAGTGAAAAAATAGCTGCCTTTTGCTGAACCGCGAATTAGCAGTGTTTAACCATGTGATTCTCAAACTAATTGAATTTCACCAGTCAAATCCAGCCCTGATAACCTGTAGAATCAAGAAATCACATATTTAGAACTTGACTTCACAAAGTGTCTGGAAAAGAAAGACATCTGGAGTCATTTGCTTCACATCCAATCAAAGTTCATGATCCATTGTGTTAATAAAGAGACACAGCGATCACTGCATGATGGGGAGAGTTCCAGGCAAAAACCACTACTGACCAGAACAACACAAATTCCCATTTGACATTGGCTGGGTTCTCAGCTCTAAAAGAGGCACAGAACTCATTGGAATACCAGAGACAATTCATCTTTTCCAAACCACCGGGATAACAGTGACGAGAGAATGTCAGCTGTAACAGAGACCTGAAACTATCCATGGAGAATGTTCCTTCTTCAGTTGCTGCCTTAGGCTTCAATCGAGTGGTATTACTCAACAGAACAATGACCCAGAAACCATCAGCAGATCTTCCACTCAATGGCTAAGAAATATTCCTGATTGCAGTCCTAGAAATACTTGTTGCCAATTATCACTTATGCTTAAAGGAAGTGCCTCCTAGCATAGCACAGCAACTTAACATTCTTTGTGATATCTTTTTTTCACATATTGCAAGGTTGGTAAATCTGTTAGCCTACTTCAGGCTGACAAGAAGGTTCTGGTTAAGTCATTTCCTGATTTTCTGGGACAGGCTGTGTTCTTTCCTGGCTGTCGTTTAATATGATTGAACTCAGCTGTCCAACAATGTGACTGTCACAGTTTATGACTTGACAAAGGATTTTCATAGAGGGAAACACTGATCTGGATTTTCTGGGCACAAAACTAAATTTTGTCTTTACTCAGTTTTAACTTGAATAAAAGAACCACCGATAGAATAAATCTGTATAAATAAATGTCATGGAAATGCTGATTTAAAATATAAAAACATTTTTTTGACTGCAGTCTGTTTGTAATTCCCTAATTAAATCTGAATACTAGAAGTCCATGTGCCTGCTAGCAGGAAACACACAGGGCTAGATGTACATGACCATAAATGGTCATGAGGTTGTCCCAAAGATGTTCTTAATTTTTCTTCCCAAGTCCTTCATGTAGGAGCCAAGGACCCGAGGTCTGAACCAGAAACACAAAAACAAAGAAACATGTTGAAGGTTTTAGTGTGAATAAAGTGTTACGAGTTTCTTCAGCAGAACCCTCAGATTAACTCAGTTTATACAACATCTGCTTCTCTGCACAGCTTAAACACACACAGGTGTAGAATCTGTGTTCTTACTTGATATTAAAGCAAATGCAATCAGACAACTGACAGTCTCGATAGAAACAACCATCAAACGCTTCCATCAATGAACGTGTGTGTGTGTGTGTGTGTGGATAAGCATGTGCGGTTATGCGCCTGTGTGTGTGAGTTTGTTTTTTATCTTCTCTGTTAGGAATAACCAAAGACATAAGTCAAAGGCACATTTTTGGTACTCTATCTTTGCAGGAATTTTCCATTGACTTCCATTCATTTCCACAGCCATCCCCTAATCCTAACCCTTATCCCATCCAGTACATACTTCACTCTAAGCCTAAACAAAATTTACTCATACCTTAGTCCTAAATCCTAACCTCTAAACCAAAAGCAGCATTTCCATTTGTGGAGACCAGACTTCAGTCCCCACAAGGACCCCACAACTGAATATGTGTCAGGAAAATGGTCCCCGCAATGCCTCAAATACATGGCACCCATGCACACACACACGTACGCCCACGCCCACACATGCACACACACTCGCATGCACATCCACAAGCACGCATGCACAAACTATGTGCTGATGCTACTTTTCATTGTTTTTAAATGAGAACTGACTCTCAATCAACTCTGAATAGATGAAGGTTAAATTAAAAATCCCCCAGTACTTTACTATGTGGTTAAAATAATATTCTCCTAATTTTTATATCTTTTTAAAGACTTTATTCTTCATAGCCCAAAAAAGATTTTTTATTGAAGTGACAGGATATTTCTGTTCCATCGTGTCTCTGAGCCTCACCAAGATTTAACCAGCTGTGGTTCAGATCATAATATTCACTTGTAGGTTATAATATTTTCTGTACAATCCACCTAGCATTTGAAATATCAATTGTGACAGATCTGAAGAGACCGTTTCCTTTCTTACCTCCATTTACTCCTCAGCTCAGGCTAAAATACCTCCAACGTCTGAGCCATGGAACATTTCCTGAGGTCCTCCTCCACCTACCAGTCTAGACAAATTACTAACCCAGTTTTTCTGCTGATTACAGCAGAGAGTTCAGATTAGATTATATTCCTTTATTTAGGGGTTTATTGAAAGCGAAATTTTGATGCTGCTGCATTGCGGAAATTGAATCTGACTGGGAGACATTTTGTGTTTTCCTCTGTTATCCATTCTCAACAGAGCTGCATTTGAGCTATTTTACAAATTCACCATTTCATCTGGTTTTAAATCAGAGAACACCAGCACTGGTAGCTTGTCACTGTTCTCTGTTTATATATCCAAGTGTGTGAGTCCATCAGCCGGTAAGAGAATTAAATTAGCAGGGAATCATTTAACTGTTCCAGAAGTCTAAGTCGAAACCCCAAATCTGCCTTGGATAAAAAAGTTCTGATACTGCAGTGCATCCTGTTGGATCAGTGTGAGAGAGGGAGAGTTCTGACTCTGGACATAAATGGGACAAAGCAACTATCTGGCAGGCTATAATTCGATACTTAAGCACCACTTCATGCTTTTATCATTTAAATGTGATCACTTATCAATTTACCGGCAACTTCGAATGCAGCACCGTCCTGCTGCGACCCGCTTCCTACCTTCTTGCTGATGTAGTGCCAAAATTTAAAACCTGAGTCACTCTCTCATCTGCAAAACTTGCATAACTTTACAGTTTAAACTGATGTATACGCTCAGTAGAAAGTTCAAAGCACTCATCACAATGAGGAAGAAAGGTTCTTGTGACTGCATAAGCCGCATGGTTATTGGTGTGAGATGGGCTGATCTGGGTTTTACAAACTCATGATCTGCTGCGATGGCACATTTGGAGCAGATGGGCTACAGCAGCAGAGGATTAATCACCAGCAGTTACCTATTAAACTGCTTGCTGATTCTATGTCATGGGTAAACTTGATTGTTAGTCTGTGATCTAAAACTCACTCTGTTACCTAAAACTCACACTATGAAATGAATCATATTGAGCTAACGAGAATGAGACGGAATGAGTTTTTAAAATTACTTTCAAGGCAGCTTCAACAGCTTTTGTTGTACATTTTATTCCTTTCGCCACACTCTCAACAAACTTTCTTTTTCTGATTTCTTTTTATGTCTTCAGACCTTAGGACAGTTCTTCAACTATGCATGGTCTGCAAGACAACAGTTTATATTGTTGTCTGTTGTCTTGCAGACAACAATATACACTGTTATAAGCACACCCACATCGTTTGGGTGTGCTGTGGTTATAATGCACACACCTCTGCCATCACATGGTGACCACAACTCGCTGGTGCTCACAAGATAGCAGCCACCTCAACAACAAATACTGTAATGTTTTAATATCACAAGACCTTGTACCCTGAGATGTTGTTACACCCCTCCTGCTTACTAATGTGACACCATCTGAAAAAAAGTCCTCAGGTTGTGGCTCATATTGCTTCGTGTGCACACACAAACCGATTGCCCCTGTCAGGCAGGAGAAGGTTTTTTCCTAAAATGAAGGTCACGGTGTTGCAAATAAATATTGTTTTGATGATGATGATGATGATGATGATGATGATGATGATGATGATGATGATGATGATGATGATGATGATGATGATGGTGGTGGTGGTGGTGGTGGTGGTGGTCCTTTCTCCATCCTTCAGAACACATACACAAATGCAGACAAGCTGCTGGAGGCGGCCGAGCAGCTGGCACAAACAGGAGAATGTGATCCAGAGGAAATCTACAAGGCCGCCCGACACCTGGAGGTGCGGATCCAAGACTTTGTTCGGCGAGTGGAGCACAGGAAGCTACTACTCGACATGTCTGTCTCCTTCCACACACACACCAAGGAGGTGGGGCATGAGCTTTAACTTAGGCTGATGATAGTTTTCTGTCACAAAGTAGTTTTGAGTGTGTTGAGGAACTGATGGTGTGTTTGTGTGTGCATGCCTGGGTGCAGCTGTGGTCGTGGATGGAGGAGCTGCAGAAGCAGCTGCTGGAAGATGTGAGCTGTGACTCGGTGGACTCGGTTCAGACTCTGATTCAACAGTTTCAGCAGCAGCAGACGGCCACACTGGAGGCCACACTCAACGTGATCAAAGAGGGAGAAGAACTGATGCAGCAGCTCAGGTAACACACTGCAGTCAGAGAGGAGAGATGGGGACTGGAAGACACTCTGTATAATACCAGAAACACCCCGCAGAGCTGTGGGTAAGACACTATTATTTAGTATGCCATTGAAAAGTCAGATATATCATTTGTGTCATAACACAAATGATATAGAGTTATATTAATAATGGTTTTCTTCTTGGTTTCTGTTTCTAAAAAAAAGAAGAAAAAAAAAAGAAAACAAGTTTAAATCATAAAGTAGAAAAAGACAGAGTGAAATTATCAGTGTACTTTCCTTGTGTCACTAAACCTATTTCCAGGTTGTTCAGTCTTTTGATTCTCATCCCAGTTATCCTATTCCTGGAAAAAATCATCTTATATAAATTTACCACAAACTCATTTTGGAAATAAAACCGAACAAATTCTCTTTGAGCTGATCAGGTTTTCTTAAAGCAGAGGAAGAACATCTCAGATGCTTATGCTGCTGTGACACATCATTCTGTTCACTTTCTTCATTTCTTTTTCTTGCAAGCTTTTCTGAAGAAAACATAAAACAAATTCTTGTTTTTATTGATGATCTGATTAAACAATTCAAACTTTTGTATGAGGAAATGTTTCACACTAAATAGAAGATACTGCCTTGATATATTATTTTGTTACATAGCATTGTTATTGATGTTATTAGATGTACTCTTATTTGTGGGAATATTGGCAGGACTTTTGTTTTCATTCTTTTGCTTAATACAAAATAGATAACAGAAGTTGAAGTTGTCTTGAAAAAAATCACAGCATATTTTTTAGAAATTTTAAAAGCATAAATATCTAGAATCCAGAAACATCCAGTCTGAAAGAGACTGGCCTGTCAGTTCAGGTAGATGGCATTGTTTGTTTCCTGATGGCAGATGGTGGATTGATTAGAACTCTGGGAGATCTTCAGAAATTGGGATATTACTGTAGGTTCAATCAGCTTTAATCTTCTCCACATCTCCATCCCTGAAATGTCTGCTGTGATGTTAATGTTTTGTGACTGTTACAGAACAGCTTGGTTCATACTGAGTTTTAATGGCACACTTATGGATTTACTGGATTTTATGTTCGGGTAAAGGGAGGGAATACAAAAATGCTTCACTCTCTCCAGATTTTTATTCAGTTAAAAAACTGAAAGCCACACATCATTGTTCTTCTATTTCAGGATAATTTATCACTTTTTGTTGTCTGTGTCAAAAAAGACCTAGTAAAGTACACTCAGGTGTGTGGTTGTAACATGACGAAAAAACAATCAAACAATAATAATCTGCACTAATACTGTTGCATCACAGCATCTTTCCTGTCTGGTGAAATATCCTAACATATTCAGAACAAGTATTCTATGAACTTCTCCGAGATGGGATTCCAAAAGCTTTTTGAACAGTTTTGTTCAGAGCTTCTCACATTTCTTGTGCCCCCGTTTTCGTAGAGATGCAGCCATGTCGACCAGCAAGACGCCACATTGCAGTTCCATCGCGCACATCCAAGGAGTGCTGCAGCAGCTGGATGAGGCCCAGGGCCAGATGGAGGAGCTGTTCCACGAGCGCAAAATCAAGCTGGACATTTTTCTGCAGCTGCGCATCTTTGAGCAGTACACACTAGAGGTGAATTACGCAGAGCATTTCCATTTAACAGCCTCGTTTAGTTAACCACCAGGAGCCTGCAGGGTGAACACAACTCATCAGTTCATATGTTAGCGCTAATTGAGTTCTTAAACTCAAGTTTACACGAGTCAGATGAAGCTTTCTTTTTCATTACAGAATCACTCATTCTTCATTCATCTGGTTTAGTTTAGATTAGATTAGATTAGATTAGATTAGATTAGATTAGATTATTATTATTATTATTATTATTATTATTATTATTATTATTATTAGATTAGATAAATTAGTTTAGATTCACCAATCCAATATTAATATCTGTTTTGGTCCCGATACTGAAACAAATTCTAGATTTGGCATCGGTAACAATAAGGGCACATCTATGTTTGCATGCGTTATTATTTATTTTACAGTATATTTAGAATTCCTCATTGCACTTTGTAAACCATTTGAAAGATGATTTGTTCCAGGTTATTTCTTACGTTTGACCAAGGTATTCAACTGATTATTTTTTGGCAGTTATCATTTACTTTAAATTGGCTGTTATACTTCTAATTGTCCACTGACTGAACAAATTAATGTTGTTGGTTTTAGATGTTTGACCAACACCTGTGAACCTTTTGGTGTATTTCAGTGTTCTGTTCTTGTGCAGCGTTAGCAAATAAATGTGTAATTCAGTCTGGGGTTTTTTGTATCAGATTAGTTTTGACCTGTGCTAAACAACTGATATTTGTATTGGTATCAGAAGTTAAAAAAGTGGATCAGTGTGTCCCCATTTTATTTGGGCTGACTGACTGACTGACTGTCCGTTTAGGTGACAGCAGAGTTGGATGCCTGGAACGAGGATCTGTCCCGTCAGCTGAGCGACACCAACCGTTCGGGTGGCAGCAGCAGCAGCAGCAGCGGCAGCAGCTCCTCCTCAGGCGGGGCAGAGGACATAAGCCTGGCAGAGCAGCGGCTGAAACGGCATGCAGAGAGGAAAACTGCCATGAACAACATGACCTACGAGGTGATGCAGCAAGGTCAGGACCTCCACCAGTACATCATGGAGGTCCAAGCGTCAGGTAAAGGATGGACATGCTTTCTCAATGAAATCCACACTATACACATTATAGAGAAGTTTCTGTAGTTAATCTAGGTTTGCAGCCCGTTGCTTAACAAGTTCCAGTCGTCACTCCTCCACCACCGTTTGTGTTGAAAGGCTGCATGTGGTCTTTGGTCTCAAAATGTGTGCTGCAGTTTACACAAATATTACTTTATTTTAATTTGGGCTGCAAAAATCCACTTTAAGGTCACCTGGTTTAATCAGAGCAAACTTGGCAAACTGCAGCTGAGCTACAATGAGATTTCAGTTGCTATTCTACCTTTCTCTTCTAGCTGTAGAAACAACACATTCGATCAGATCTCTTGCTGCCGTTGTCAGTCACCTCTGAATTTATGTTTTGTTCAGGGATTGAGTTGACAGGAGAGAAGGACATGGACCTGGCCTCTCAGGTCCAGGAGCTGCTGGAGTTTCTCCATGAGAAGCAGCAGGAAGTTGACATCAGCACGCAGCATACACACACACGTCTGGAGCAGACTCTGCAGCTACGCCACCTACAAGCTGAGGTTAAACAGGTAAAAAGCATTATTTTCTACTTTCAGTTGGTGTGTACCAGCTGCTGACATTTTGCAGATCTGTGTATGCAATGTCTGGGTTTTGCTCTGATCCCACGCCAGAGGGCACTAGAATAGAAAATCCTAAAAAGGAAATAAATCAACGCTCCAGTGGAGAGAGTTGGGATGGATTTTGTTATTAGCTGGAAATGTCAGGCTAGTTCATGTTGGAAAAATGACAAGAACAACACCCCTCTCACCCCCCTTCCTCCCAGTACAGCTAAGATGTTTCATGTGCAGATGGGAACATGATGTGTGCAGACAGGAAGCTCACTGCTGCTGCAGATGGAAGCAGCTGAATAATAGATGAGCTTTAAGGCAACAAGCTAATAATGTTCATCTATGCTGCTTTCTTCTGATCTGGTCTGTAAAACCCTTCATGGATTTACTACAAAGTTCCAACTCAACATGCTTACAGAAGCTGAGGTCCAGCATGGCTCCTGATCACTGTGCTGATGACAATGAGATACAGACATCTCCATGTCCTCACATAACCTCCCTGCAATCTGCACTGTGGGCTTCTGCAATCCTGCATTGAAAATAAAAACCAGACTACGACTCTGTGATATTGTTTCATCACTCGGAGAATGCAAGTATGGAGAAAATGTCACTATTTTTGGTGATCTTATTAAAGTGAGTTAGAGTCACTCTGCACTAACTGAGTTTAGCAACAATTAAATGAACATTTAAATGTTAAAATGTTAAAATTTAAATGTTCCATAAATTAACATTTATGGAACATTTAGAGGAAGCTAACATTGTTTTGAATACTTAAGGAAATTATAGCCAGAAAATTAGCTTTGGATTCTCAAAGATAAAACTATAAAATTAATCAATCTACTTAAAACTGGTGGGAATTGTTTTGCTCTTCCAAAAAATAAATAATAACACAAAGCAGGTGGGAGATGTCACAGAAGTGGACTCCTTCCTCTCTTTCTTTAAGACGTGCCTGATAAGATTTCTGTTCAAGTAAAATGCCTGAACTCCATTTACAATTCATATTTTTATTTTCTAAATACAGATTTTAAAGACAACTAAAGAACATTTAAACAAATGCTTCACATACATATATGAATATATAATTTCTTTCATTTACAGTTACATAATCTTGCTTCAGCCAGGTTTCAGTGAATCAGAATAAATCAATCTGATTACCTCAGATCAAGTCATTAACTAGCAAAGTCGTTGAGGAGAGAGATCTGATGTTCAATAAACATCATGTAATCATCTTCATCTTTTTGAGATCTTCATGATCTGTTGTTTAAAAGAGAGCAAATCAGAGAAGGTGGTTTTGGTTGAATGGATTTAAGTCCAAAACTTCTTTCTACTAGTGAGAGCAATGAAGATGGAACCTTGTTGGGTTTTCCTGCAGGATAAAGATCCCAAACAAACTGCTCAGGCAACAAAGAAGTGGCTCTGTAAAAAGCATTTCAAAGTCCTGGAGTGGCTTAGCCAGTCTCCAGATCTTAACCCCATTGAAAATCTGTGGAGGGAGTTGAAAATGTGTGTTGCCCAGCAACAACCCTGAAACATTAGTGCTAGAGGAGATGTGCGTGGAGGAATGGGCCAACATACCAATAACAGTGTGTGTCAACCTTGTGAAGACTTACAGGAAACATTTGACCTCTGTTATTACCAAGAAAGAATATATAGCAAAGTACTGAGATGAACTGCTGTTATCTCAGTGGGCTGAGTGGATAAAGTCTGTTTGAAATGGGGATGGTCGGTGGTGACATGTTGGCCGGGTTCTGGAGCTTGTTTGCTACGTACCAAAACCCAGTCGGGCTTGACATCCCGACCACACAGGTTCTACTGAAGGACTGCTAAGTGGGGAATCTGTTCTGGTCGGCCACACACCGGCTAAGCAGCCTAGGCCTTCTGATGGTTTTTCAATAGCACAGAGACAGGCTAATAACAATAACAAATAATACTAATAACAAGATAGAACAGAGTATTTTATAGAAATCTTCACATATTTTGGAGTCTGTAGCATCACTTCTTGGTTGGAGACACCATGATGACCTGGTTCCTCCAGCTAGATGCTGCTATTAAAGGCTTGACAAGTGCTTTGGCAGGCTGGGCCCCAGTGTTCTCTGGGAATGGAAAAATATTTGGCTTCTGCTCTGTTTGTGGCTGTAGAAAAACAAATATAACAAAAAATAAGAGCTGCAAACACTGTAGGAGACTGCACTGGGTCATACACTCACCCTCTGCTTTACTAAGTCAGGACTAGGTGTTTGTGTTATACTCACATTGGCCACAAGAGGGTGGAAAGTAAGAATTTCAATGTCATGTCAAAACATTTGGATCTGGACTGAATTCAAGCGATTTCTCCCCGGTGGATTGAAATATGTGTATGCTTCATAAAGAGAGAACATTTCACTCATTAGTTTTTCAGCTCTGGACAGAGCTTGTTTCATCCGGTCTATATACAGGCTATAATAATTCTTCTCAGTTTTTATTACCAAAAAGGTAACTTGCTAATGAGTCATAACAGGATGGAGCAGGAGACGGAGAGACAGATCACGACTTTATCTTCAGCAAGGAGCTCCGTTTAGTTTAGGCAATGTTCAATGCTGTAACACAATATTTCCCAACCCTGGTCCTCAAAGCACAGCAACTTGGATAAATTAGATGGTCCCCTGCTTCAACACTCCCCATCCAGATGACTGCAATTCAGCAAAACCATATTAATGAGCCATCATTTGAAATCATGAGTGTTGAAGCAGGAGAATGCCTAAAACATGCAGGGCAGTGTGCTTGGAGGACCAGGGCTGAAAAACTCTGTAGTATGTTGCAACATGCTGTACTTTAAGTCTGGATTAAAAACCCACCTGTTTGGAGTTGTTTTTGACACAAAATGCATTAAGAATTTAATGACGACACTTGACTAAATGTAATGTTTCAGTTGTCAATTTTTTGTTCCATGACTTTGCGTTTTTGTGTCTTTATCATATCAAGCACTTTGAAATGCCTTGTTGCTGAAATGTGCTATGGAAATAAAAATCTATTGATTGATTGATTAACATGCTTAGAGTAGAGTAACATGCCATAACATGTTGTAACATGATGTAAAATGCTGTCGCTGTGTCTTCGTGGCCCCGCAGGTATTGGGTTGGATCCGTAATGGTGAGTCCATGTTGAATGCCAGCATGGTGAACGCCAGCTCTCTGTCTGAAGCCGAACAGCTGCAGAGGGAGCATGAACAGTTCCAGATGGCTATAGAGGTACACACACTCACAGATCCTAATTACAGTTACTTAAAGCGGGACCATTCTCCTTGGGCAGTAATTATTTCAATGTGTATTAGACTGAAGAGAAGCAGATGAGGCACACACATCCCTGGTTGCTCTGTTTGTGGGAAACCTTCCTGATCACAATAGATGCTTTATTCTCTTCTTTCATTTCCAAACTGAACATATGATCTGAACCTTAACCAACAACCAGCTCACACTCTCAGAGGGAATGTCGCCTCTTAGTGCAAGATCAGTCATCCTGTCCCCCTTTACAGTAGCAATAGGAAAACAACCATACACATACACTTTGTGATCTATGTTTGAACCAATAATCAATAATTATTTTATTCTGCATTGATCTTGAGGAATAACAGATGCTCAGTCTCTCTCACATGCATACACACATATGCAGGTGCACACATGAACCATTCATATCCAACCCATTGTGTGTTGAAGAACCAAGATGTGAGTCAGAGAGATAACAGTCCTTTGGTCTTTCACACAAACACAAACAGATGCAATATATTTCTGATTGTAAAAATGTTTGTTCTTCAGTTTTTTACACTTCAGTGATTCAGATCAACAAACATTGTTGTGAAATATTCTAACTTCACACAAAGATAAATTGTGCAAAACAAGATGCACTTTTCAAATTTTGGTTATCCAAACAAATCATGCTCTATGGAAAGTAAGAAATAGCCCTTCCTTTACAGAAATCATGAATGAGCTGAGATTAACCGCAGTGTTTAGAAAGCTGTGTTCAATTTCCATAGCCACACCAAAGCCAGTCCTTAAAAGTCAAGAAATGATCTAAATAGAACCTTTCTGACAGCATGAAGTAGATGAAGGAAAAGAGCTCAAAAGACAACACATCTGAAAAAATTCAGAAACAGATTAGAAGCAGTCAGATCATCCTTTTACTCAATGTTCTACGCATGTTTACAGTGGACTCCACAGCCACCCAAACGGCTACAACCCATGAATACTTGAGAGCCTTTTAAAAACACCTCCAGCTGCCTATTTTAATAGTTCAAACAACATGTACTTTAATACTCACAATGGAAGCTGTCTTGGCACTAACTTCTAACTTCTTTATCTTTGTTCCTGTAGCTTTAGCCAATCAGACCAAAGAAGAAGGAATGGCTGCTAAGCTGGTTTGCTAACAGCCAATAGTGTCACCTAGCTGGAATTTCAATTTCCCTGCTCTTTTCAGATATTTTAGCAAAAAATCTACAAATATGCAAGTTTTCCACAAAAATCTTTGAGATACGTTCCACAGCAAAAGTAGGCAGTCCAGGGGGTTGAATACAAACCACTGATATAACTCTGCCTGACCCCATGACCAATCACTAGTGGATGTAATAAACCTGCAACTAACAGCAGAGGCATGGCTTCATCCTCCAGTGTCTGTTATTTGAAAGAAATCTGTTGATCAGCTGAATCTGATTATATTAACAACAGACTGAGGATAATGTGAAACTACTTTGTTAATGTGAATCCATGTGGACAGGCAAGGAGAATCATAACACACAGCTCAGCCCTTTTGAAAAACAAGGCCAACTGGGACACAACCGGCTAATTACTTAGTACATTAATGCAAACTCACAATGGGGACACAGGTTCTGAACCAAAACACTTGTTAACAGTAACATCCCACGGGTTGTGCTGTGGTGGCGCAGGGGTTAAGCACGTCCCATGTTTGGCGGCCACGTCCCACGTTTGGCGGCCTCAGTCCTTGATGCGGACGTCGCGGGTTCGACTGCTGGGCCCGGCGACCTTTGCCGCATGTCTTCTCGCCCTCCTTCCTGTCAGTCTACTGTCAAAAATGTGAGGCACTAGCGCCACAAAACCTCTTCGGAGGGGAAAAAAAAAAAAAATCCCACATATTCTCCAATAATTAAAAGTTTATAAATGAAACAAAGTAAACAGTTTTTCATGTTATTTAAGATGTTCTTAAACTCAACACCATCTGTATAAAAACATAGATTTAATTTTTTTATTCTCAGTCCATGATATTTGATGTAAACCATAATTATTATGTGATTAAAATGCTTATGATGTGTATGAAGGTGCATTGCAACCTCACTGAGAGCAGATCTTCTCTCCTCCAGTCTCTCTTTCACGCCACCTCCCTCCAAAAGACTCATCAGAGCGCGCTGCAAGTGCAGCAGAAGGCTGAGGTTGGTCCATTATTAGAAAAAGTGCATAAAATGATGCATAATTTTAAGTCATGAGTTTCCTTCCATTCCAGATGATGCTGCAGGCAGGTCACGATGATCCTGAGGCGATCCGAAGCTGTGCTGAGAAGGTGGCTGTCCACTGGCAGCAGCTGATGCTGAAGATGGAGGACCGCCTGAAGCTGGTCAATGCCTCTGTGGCCTTCTACAAAACATCAGAGCAGGTGGGCTGCAGACCTTCACACACTCACATAGCGTGTGTGTTCTTTCGGTGCCATTTTAAACTGCTGCTCTGGATCTCCGCAGGTGTGCAGCGTGCTGGAGAGCCTTGAGCAGGAGTACCGGCGGGATGAGGACTGGTGTGGCAGCCATGAAAAACTTGGGAGTTCAGTAGAGAGTGAGCATCTGCTGCCCCTGATCAGCAAACACCTGGAGCAGAAGGAAGCCTTCCTGAAGGTGAAGAACACATCAGGCTGCTCAGCTACCTCAGCTTCTAGAGATACAGTTGATACCAAATATTCACATACACAGAATAAAAAGACACACATTTGTCAATGACTGTCTGGAGTTAAATCAGACAATTCCCTTGTTAGTTAGAATGACAAAAAAAAATTCTATTTGCTAAATTCCAAAAAATGTAGGGAGATTTTATTGTAACTTTCTTCAAACTCATGTGGTCAGTATCAGAGATAATGGTCTTTTAAACCATATGATTTGGATCAAACCTTTTGGAGTTCCTACCACAAACTTCTGACATGTTAAATGACACATCTGATTTAATTAAACTAAAGGTGTATTTTAAGGCCACATCTGAAACGCACTGCTTTTTTGTTTGACACAATGTGAAGGTCAGAAAATATTAGCCAAGATATCAGGAAGAGAATCATGTAGTTGTGGGTAGATTTGAAAAAGCATGTTTGAGAGAGGCGGCGTACAAACTGATCCAGTTCCACCAGTTCTGTCAGGAGGAATAGACCAGAACTCCAGCAAACTACTGTGACAAGGTTTGTGGAAGGAAACGTAAAAGGTCTGACAGTATTTTAAAAGACAATTATCACTGATACTGATCAAGTAGATGTAAACTTTAGAATTCAAGGAAAATTACAAAAAAATGTGAGAAAAAATTTTTTTCTGGAATTTTGGTCATTCTAACTAAGTTAAAAACAGAAATATTTGATCTCATTGTGAGAATAAAATGTGCTTGCATCTTTTTATTTAGTGGATGTAAATTCCTTGTTTCAAGTGTTCATCCCCGAGTTCCTCCTGCAGAGGTTCTGGTGCAGAACGAATCCTGTGGATATTTACTGGTGTGTTTCAGGCGTGCACGCTGGCTCGGAGGAATGCTGAGGTCTTCCTCAAATACATCCACAGAAACAATGTGAGCACACCTGGAGCTGCAGGCCATGCTAGAGGACCTGAGCAGCAGGTTAAAGGTGAGCTCTGCTGTGGTGCCACAGGGCCCTCCGCCGGTGGAGCGGCAGAAGACGCCTCTCTTCTTTCAAATAAGACTTAAAGTGTTGAGATGTGTCATGGTCAGCGTGTTTTTCTATGCAGCCATTCTGAATGAGCTGCTGCAGAGGGAAAACCGGGTTCTGCACTTCTGGACATTGAAGAAACGCAGGCTGGACCAGTGTCAGCAGTACCTGGTGTTTGAACGGAGCGCTAAACAGGTCAGAACTTCTTCATTTGGGTTCTTCATTAGGGAAAAAAAGGAAAGTTCTGAGGTGAGCATATTTACTCAGTTAGGAATATATCCCACGCTGCGGAAGAATTCTGGCCCGATTCTGGGTTCCACCACTGCTCACAGTTTGTATCTACTGGGCTTATAAGAAAACTGTTAGTTTTTCAAAAACATATTGAAGGTCTGAGCTTGCAGAAAGAGAGAGATGGACTATAGGTATAGTCCATCTACAAGTATAGTGTGGATGGATAGTGTAAATGGATTACATCTACACTATAGATGGACCGTCAGTGCCCTGGCTTCTTTCTCATGCTCTCTTCTCATCAACTTTTCTAGAATTAAGCTCTGTGGACTGAGACAGCTATGAAAGAATGTCTGTTGAATCATTTCTGAGTTGGTTCGTTCTGTTTGGAAAAACGGTCCTGCTGAAACAGTGATGATAAATAGTATTCTGCTAGTAGACGTTTGTACTCCAAATAACTCGTGATGTCAGTTCACTCTGTTCAGACTCCTGGGCTCTTTGGAAGACAAACTGGCTCACAGAATGACAGATCCTCCACCATGCCTAACAGTGGGCCTTTCTTCAAGTCATAATTTGTTTCGCCTGCGAAAACGCTCAATCTGACCAACACACACAGTCACAGTTAAAATGCGTATTTAAATTTGAGCTGGTAGGACAGAGATATGTCATGTTACGACACAGGAACACATGGTCGCCACTGAAACATAGTGACACTGTTTGCTGTTGCTCAAACAGCAAACAGTGTTTGATTTAATCACTTTTTAAATCAGTGATTAAAAAATTGTGCTTCTGTGTCAGGTCATATCTATACCCCAGGGAAACAAAAAGGTTTAAATGAGTTCTCCCTGGAATAATAGGAGAACTAAACGGAGTGAATTATAAATTCTGCAGTTACATTCATTTAAAATATATTATTTGAGGCACCAATAGGGATGCCACTTGGGATTTTATTAAAAGTAAATTATACCAATAAATCGGACAGATTTCCTTAATTTTTGGAGATCGGTGACCTTCCCTGTGAAGCTGATCTTATCTACCTCGACAAAGGTGTAAAAATAGCCACTGCTGTGCTCTGATCCTGTGAGAGGTTTGACTGACGGACCCGCCACCACGTTATGTCTGCACTGTAAAAAAGCGGATTTAGTTCAGGCTTCATGCTGTGCTTGTCTGTTTGCTCCCAGGCTCTGGATTGGATCCAAGAGACAGGAGATGTTTACCTCACTACACACACATCACCTGGGGACAGCAGTGAGGAAACCCAGAAGCTGCTAAACAACTACCATCACTTCAGACTTTCTGCTAAGGTAAACAGTATCCTTCACAGGAAGAAGATTTCCCTTTCACAAAGCATTCAAAACAAGTGAGCTGATTCTGGTTCTGAGTTCATGACATGTGATTTGAGACATTTCTGGTTCCAAATAAACATGTAAGATGCTGTAAAGTTTGTAATCCCACTCTGTAAACCTCCAAATAAAAGGCTCAAGTCCAGGTTGGACATCAACTGCTTCACAGCAGCAATGCGACTGGTGCCAAACTTGGACTCAGTGTGCACATTTAGTTACACTCACCAGAATGTTAGTGATTGTAACAGAGTGTGTCCCTTCCACCCTCAGCAAACCAAGGAAAAGGTAAAGCTTCTGATCCAGCTGGCGGACAACCTGGTGGAGAAAGGCCATGCCCACGTGTCGGAGCTGAAGCGCTGGGTCAGCACAGTGGACCGCAGGTACAGAGACTTCTCCCTTCGCATGGCCAAATACCAGGAGAGCCTGGAGAGGAGCCTGGGCATCAGCTCTGAGGTGAGGGGTCAGATAGCTGCTCACTGTTCACAGAAAAAGATTGGAAATGGCTTCAAGTACTGAGAAAATGTTTCCATGTTCAGGACAACAAAGACCTGGAGCTGGACATCATGCCTGCGAGTTTGACCAACGACCCTGAGGTCAAACTCCGCGATCCAAACCACGAGGTTGATGAGGAGAAGAGAAAGTCTGCCAGGAAGAAAGAGTGAGTTCAGTTCTCTATTTTTAATCATCTATTCATTCACAGATAATCAGATGACTCTCTGTGAGTTAGCGATCCACTTCATATCTTACCATCAACTGATTCAGTCCCAGCACCTTGAAAAGTTTTTATATCTTTAACATTTCTCATATTCTGCCACATCACAGCTGCAAATGTCACTCTATTTTGGAGATTGAAATAAAAGATCAATGACACGTTTTAAAAGTAGCTTACAAATAAATAAAAGAGATAACTGAAGAAGTGTTCTCTTTTCTTTTTCAAAGCTCTCTGTTCTCTCTCTTTCTCAAGGAGAGGAGGCTCCTCTTGGTCTCTTCTTCTTATCACTTCTTAGTTGATGTGATGACAAGGATTTGAATTTAAATGTGGTAAAAGCTAGGAAAATAATTTGAGGCTGAACAAAACCAAGCCAAATTCCAGCTGCATACATAGTGAGGACGTAGAACTTGTCGACCGATTAGACTGTTTAGGAACAACGATTAACTAAATGTTTTTAAAAACAGAGAATCAGTTGTTGGGGTTAACAGAGGATTTGACTTCATCCTTCTTTATAGAAAATCTATTTCTCCTCTTTTCTGGCCAAACAATCCTTCAGTGTTATGTTGATCTATTACATAAAATCACAGTACCATACATGGAGAACTGGTTGCAAAGTGAAAGAATGTAAAAATGTTCAGGGGTATGAATACTTTTGCAAGGGACTGTATTAAGGCATGTGCACTTTGATGCTGCATCTGTTGTTAGCGGGATTTAGATCTCATGTCTGCCTCAGGTTCATCATGGCAGAGCTGCTGCAAACGGAGAAGGCCTACGTCAGGGATCTCCAGGAGTGTCTAGAAGTGAGGAGAAGTGTTAGTTTTTCTTTCTTGGTGCTTACCTGTTGCCATCACCCTGCTGCCTCACTTCTGTGTGTGACAGACCTACCTGAGGGAGATGACCAGCGGTGAAGAGGAGATTCCTCCAGGCATCGCCAACAAGGAGCAAATTATTTTTGGCAACATGCAGGAGATCTATGACTTCCACAACAAGTAAGGCCTGTGCAGCATCTGTGCAGAGCAGCTAGATGTGGAACTTCAGAATCAAAGTTGTCTCTTTGGTAGCACATAACTTACCAAGAGTTTCAGGCTTTGGACTTTGGAGGGTTTTTTGAGATAAAAAGTTTTCTGTTCCCTTCCTTTTATACTCTAAAAACTTCATGGGTATCTTCTTCTTCTTCTTCTCCTTCTTTTTCTTCTTCTTCTCCAATGAACCTTTGAGGTTTGATTTCCCAAACAGTTCAAGAACTCGCCGAGCTGCCTGGTGGAAGTTTTCTGATTTAACTCTGTACAACATCCAGAAACTTCTGTTGCTCCTGGAGGGAGTTCTGTCTTTTCTGCTCCATTTAGACATTAGAAAGAAATCTAAGCTCAGATCAATCAGCAAACTTTTCCATGAAGGTCCAACACAAAAATAGCTTAAACTCAGCATAACATTTGTTTTTTGTTGAGGATCTCTGATGTGTTGCAGTGTCAGTGGTGTGAAATGGCTGATCTTCATTCTGTTCCAGTATTTTCCTGAAGGAGCTAGTGAACTATGAGCAGCTGCCAGAGGATGTGGGCCACTGCTTCGTTACCTGGGTGAGACTCCAGTGTTTCAGGCCTGACGTGTGCTTCTACTATTTGTCCAAGTTTGAAGCTCTGCCTCGTTATTGAAACTGTCCCTTTTCTCAGGCTGATAAGTTTCACATCTATGTGGACTACTGCAAGAACAAACCCGACTCCAGTCAACTTATCCTCGAGCATGCTGGCAGCTTCTTTGATGTGAGTAAAACCTGGAATAACATTCTAACTCATCCTTGAGTTAAATATGAAATTTGTCAGTGCCTCTGATTCAACCGATCCAGATTCATCCATTGTTGATATTGTTTGATTGCTAATGATGTTCATTGGACGATTCCAAAGTTCTGGCTCTTGACCTGGTGCCATCCTGTCAGTGCGCAGCCCAGTCTGTACCCTTTAAAATGACAATTTTTGGTGTTCTCTTTTGGTTTTTGTCTACCTTCATTTAGGTGGACTTGTTTTGTGGTATACTCAGAAGTTTACATATACCTGGGCATGAATGGCATATTAGGTTTTGGGTTGGATTGTTTTCAGAGTAATTTGATGATAGAACAAACAACTTCAGTTAATTTTAAAAGCAGAATTTACCCCCAGAAGTTTAAATTGACATCAGACAGGTGCAACATTCTCTGTACAGCCCCATTAATATTTCAGTTAATGCTAATTAATAAACTGCTGAGACATCACATAGACTTTGCAGATGTCAACAAAAATAAAAAAATAAAAAGCTTCATTCTGTTTAGATATTTAAAACAGAATCTTAACCTGCTTTTATTTATTTTTTTATTCCAAACTCAGCTTTGATTTAAATATGGAATCACTCACCTGTTGGAATATCCAAATATGACCCAAATGTTCACTCAAACTCATACCTCAGATACTACCATTAATAAATCAAGCTACACTGTTGCACCAATTTTTTAATTAATTTATTTTTTTAATTATTATGACTTGGCTAACTTAACAACAATTCTTATATTATCCAAAGTTTAACTCATGAGGCGTCAGTCAGATTTGTCATGTCCAGGGGAGCTCAAGTCCAGTCCTGGAGAGCTACCATCCTGCAACTATGAGATGCATCCCTGCTCCAACACACCTGAATCAAATGAATGGCTCGTTACCAGGCCTGTTCATAGCTGAACCTGGTCTACTGGAGTCAGGCTGCAACTAAAAGCTGCAGGACGGTAGCTCTCGAGGACTGGACTTGAGCACCCCTGGTCATGTTGACGTGCATGAGAGCAAACAGAACAGAATGAAAACAGAAGAGGCATTGAACCTGCAGAGGGCAGTAGAGAGAAGGTGAATATTTTTGCTCATCAAGAGTTCTTCAGGAAATGGGTGAAGTTCAGTCAGAGATTCTGTCCAGAGATTCCAACTGGATTTAGATCTAGACTTTGACTACTCCATTTTAACACATAAATATGCTTTGATTTGAACCCTTATATTTTAGCCATATCTATGTGTTTTTAGGCCATGGTGCTGCTGGAAGTTGAACCTTCAACTCAGTCTTAGTATAGAGTGTGGCAGCCTCCAACAGACTGGCAACTGTCTGCTGCCAGTCTAGAGTGTGGCAGCAGACACAGTTTGATCCACACTGTGTCTGCTGCTGATTGTTCTCTAACAAACCTCTAAAGCCGGAAACAAAACCACATTTTTCAGTTATTAGTCCATCCATGCATCCGTTTCCTTCCACCTTTTAATTGCTCTCTGTTTGGTCTCGGTCAGTCAGATAACATTCGACTCAAAGGTATTTAAGTTTGAAAAGTACCAGAGGTAAATAAGCTTTAACTAGACATCACAACATTGTGTCAACTTTAGTTCATTCAGAAGGAAAATTGTTTTGTAAAACTATTTATGATACTTTGTGTGCATAAACAGGACATTCAGCAGAGACGTGCACTGGCAAACACACTCAACTCCTACCTCATCAAACCAGTCCAGAGGATCACAAAGTACCAACTTCTTTTAAAGGTACCTGCAGCAGCTGCAGCACAGCCTCACATATTCACGGCTCATACAGACGGACAGCAGAAATGCTCTTCTGCTCACTAGTACCATCCTGTTCCTGCAGGAGCTGCTGTCTTGCTGTGAAGAGGGTAAAGGGGAGATCAAAGACGGCTTGGAGGTGATGCTCAGTGTTCCTAAGAGAGCCAATGATGCCATGCACTTAGCCATGCTGGAGGGTAAGGCTGCTTACGCTCTGTTACCGAACAGCTTCACTGTAGCTGATTTGATCTGGCAGTCAGGCTCTGCCTCTGCCTCTGCCGCAGGCTTTGAGGAGAACCTGGAGGTTCAGGGTGAGCTGATCCTGCAGGACAGCTTCCAGGTTTGGGACCCGCGCGCATTGATCCGGAAGGGCCGGGACAGACACCTCTTCCTGTTCGAGTTTTCATTGGTCTTCAGCAAAGAGATCAAAGACTCAGCAGGAAGAACCAAGTACCAATACAAGAATAGACTACTGGTGAGCAATGAGTGCAGTTTTATGTTGGACCTGCAGGGGTCACCTTTCCACTATTGATTGATTTGTTCACTCCTCGGTTGTTTCTGTCTTGTTTGCAGACAGCAGAGCTTGGGGTAACTGAGCACATAGAGGGCGACTCGTGTAAATTTGCGCTGTGGGCAGGAAGAACCCCGTCTTCTGATAATAAAACTGTGCTAAAAGTAGGTCAAAATCATTTTAACACCGTAATGCTGTGAGACATCATCATGCTCCCTTTAACACAGAAAACATATCTCCTCCAGGCATCTAGCATGGAAGTGAAACAGGAATGGATAAAAAACATCCGTGAGGTGATCCAAGAGAGAATGACTCACCTGAAGGGGGCGCTGAAGGAGCCTCTTCATCTGCCTAAAACACCTGCACTGACTAAGCCCAGGAACTTCACTAAGAGGTCAGCCAGCAGCTTCCTTTCCACCTGAATGACAATGAAGCTGCTGGCTTCATTTCCAGCAGCTTCATTTCTTATATATTAGCTATATCTGATAATCTCAGTAATGATAATATGAGTATGGATTATTGTTGTGATAATAGCAAATAATAGGTTAAGTCTAATACATAGTGAACAGATCCTCTGTCATGTGGCCTTTTGAAGCCACAGCCCTTTAATCCTAACACTCCTGTATGTCTGGCCTCGTTTAGGGAGGGAGGAGACGATGGAGACAGCCAGGGAGATGGCAGCAGCCAACCAGATACCATCTCCATCGCTTCCAGGACATCCCAGAACACCATAGACAGTGACAAGGTGAGCATGTGCGTAAGGAGTCGGCTGACGAAGGCTGGCTCTGTAACGAGCTGATGACCCTCAGCTGGGCCTGCACTACAGGGTCTCCTGAGCAGCTATCCTGGGCTGCAGCAGGGGCATAGTGTGTGTCTGTGGTAACAGGACTGACTGTGCATGGCAACACTGTGGCTGGGTTCTCGGAGCTGCATGTTTCAAAAGTACTGAGTAATGTGAATATGAAGCGCGATGAAGACTCTATTCAGGTTGTGTTGCGGCGTGTGTGCCGCTGACTCTGCGTGCCAACCAGCCGCCCACTTCCAAGTAAGAGGTGCACGTTGCTGCATTTACAGTGTGTGCTCAACTTTAACGTAACTAATTTAATCCTTTAAAATTGGTTTGGAATAAAAAGTAAAACTTGTTGTGTTGTAAAGCTATATAGGTTTTTAATAAATGACATTTGAATAATTTGTAATTAGTCTTAAGCTATTTAACAAAGTGTCAACATCCATAAACTGACCAAACGGGTTGTTTGGTCAGAACTTATTCAGGATTTGAAACGGGGCCCTGACCTCTTTGTACTATTACTACTACTACTGCGCGCACACTCACGCACACACAGTCACTGGAGTTCTGCTATAACGTGGCCTTTTCACAGTGCGACCCCACGCCTACACACAGACTTTCCTAAAATGTCAGCAGCCACCGAGCTGCCATACACACTCACACACACCCCTACACACACACACACAAAGAATGGTCCCAGCAGTCCAGCTTGTGTTGTTTTTACTCTCTGTGTCTCAGTCTACAACTGTTCATTTTGTCCATTTCTACTAAATAGTTTTTAGGTCTAATTTGTAGCATGAGGCAACTTTCCTCATTCTTGGTGTTTTTATTCGGCATCGTAATAATGGAACTTCGTCTGCGTCTCTTCCCGGTGGAATAATGAATTTCTCTGCCACTTTGTGTGGGTGTGTTGTTACTTTACTCTGCTTTATTGTTCTGTGGATTTGGAAAATTCCATCTTCCTATTCTTGGATCCACCTCTGATGTTTTCCTGAAAACCAGTTTTGGTCTGAACTTTGTTTACAGAGTTCCTGTTTGATTTTTGCCACCGCAGTTAAAGCTCTGTTTGTAGATGGATTGTGGTGAAACAGTTGTGACCTCTGTTCATCCATGATGCTTACTTGCTGTGTTGGATGGGAACATTTAAAGCTCTATGTTTTATGCATATGTTCTCAATGATCCTTGAATCATATTTTCAGGTAAAGATATAAAGGTTTTGAACTGCATCTTTAATTTTGGGGCATTTCTTAAAGAAGAAAAATAACTATTTTGGATTTTTTTTTTTTAAAAAAAGGTACAAAAGAATTGTGTAATGTACCTTATGGAGATGTTGTAATTGTAATGACTATAAATAAAATGACAAGCATGCACATCCAACAACTTCGAGATTGTAAAATCTAATGGCTACAGGCAGAAAAGATTTTCGTGTTGCACTTTGGCAAAACGAGTCTCTGGCTGAAGCTGCTGTATCCAGCCAGCATGTCATAAAGTGGATCATTGTCCAAGATGGCCTCCATGTTGGACAGGATCCTTCACCACTAAAATGTTTACTAGCAAAGGATTTACTCATAACTTGGAAGGTATAAGACGTATGTTAGTTTTACCTGTAGTTAACTTGCTGATTGAGTTGTGATGCTTTTATTTTGAAGGGACAATTTTCTGTTTAACTATCAACACAAAGGCAACTTAACAACAATGAATGGACAGAAGATAAATTGTAACAGAGCTTCTAATATGTATATTATTAGCGTCAGGTTTGATAAAGACAAAAGGTTAATTTATTTCGTACATAAGTACTTGTTTTAGATAATGTGTCATTTAAACTGTGCATTTGCTGAATTATATGTCAAAACTAAAGTTATCTTGCATTATGAATGTCATTTTAAATTAAAATCAATAAAGTAGTACTTTAGCCGCTAAAGTTTAGCGTATGCTACAACTAGCGGCTTGACTTGAAACAACACTTTACAATAGTCTATTAAAGGCCTTTCTGTCCAACTTGGATGAGTAGAGTACAGGTCAGGGAAGGTATTTCCCTGACCTGTATTTCTTCATTAAAACAAGAATTCATTCTTGTTTTAATGAATTGATTTCAGTTACTTCTGCAAAGTTCTCTGAGTGTACACTCTACACATTTGCACCAAGAGGTAAGATTTGTGTAATCTTTGCTTTTTTTCTGTAAAAAAACCAAAACAAAAACTGTCAGAAAAAACTGTCGGATGGTAAATATCCTGTTAATTTGACCCCTGCTGGGTCTAAGAACAGTCTGCCTTTTATGTAGTGTAAGTACTTTAATGTGATTGCACACTGTTTAGCATAATATGATTTAATAGGCATCTGAATTGGTTATTAATTAAATGTAAAATAGAAATTGTGTGAAAATATGTTCTGACTGATGATAAATGTTTGGATCCCAGATTGTTTGGGTGATGGAGGTAGTAAATCTGGGCTGCACAGTGGCGCAGTGGATAGCGCTGTTACCTTGCAGCAAGAAGGTCCTGGGTTCGATTCCCGGCCCGGGGTCTTTCTGCACGGAGTTTGCATGTTCTCCCTGTGCGTGCGTGGGTTCTCCGGCTTCCTCCCACAGTCCAAAAACATGACTGTCAGGTTGATTCGGCTTTCCAGATTCTCCTTAGGTGTGAGTGTGTGTGCGTATGGTTGTTTGTACTGTTTGTCTTTGTGTTGCCCTGCGACAGAGTGGCGACCTGTCTAGGGTGTACCCCGCCTCTCGCCCAGAACGCAGCTGGACATAGGCACCAGCACCTCCCGACCCCATTAGGGAGAAGGGGGATGGATGGATGGGTAAACCTCTTGCTATTTTAGTTTGGGACCTCGAAAAGAACAAGTAGCATTATTTTTATTTGAATGGCAGGTGGGGGTCAGAGAGCCCAACAGGTGGTGCCGCTGCATGGCATACTCCCCCAGGTGGCTACTATCCAGTAGCTTGCCTACATGAGCATGCAGATCTGTGTATGAATGAAAGTAATGTGAAGCACGCACTGTACAGGGCATTGATGCCTTTTAGGCTGGATACTTTGTTTGATTTCTGTTGTTCTTGTCTGTTTTTCTTAATTCCCATTAGGATCATTTCTCTGTGAGTCCAGACCATCGCTACTGTTCTGGACTTTCACCCAATCTACTTCTCTCTCTTTCCCAGTTTATATTTTTGTTGCCTCTCTCAGGCTGCCTGCACACAAACATTGAGGTTCTGCTTTCAGAAACATTCCTTTTTGTTCTCTGGTTTCACTTCTCATCTCTCCTCCTCCTATAAAAACAGCCCAGCATTGGTTCAGTCACATGTTCCACCGTCTGCCTTTCCAGGGTGTGTGTGTGTTTAGGGTGAAGCTACTGTTTCTGGTGGTTTTGGATGACGAATGTCTTGTATATGTTTTTTCTCTTTTTATTTTTTCTCATCTCCTTATCCTTTTAGCTTAAAATTATAATAATACATTTTATTTGTAGGTGCCTTTCTTGACACTCAAGGTCACCTTACAAAGATTAACATAAAACAGGCGTAATATTAAAATGCACTGTAAAATTAACAGATAGGTCTTTAACTGTACTGTCTCCAACATTTTCTGTCCAATTAGCACATTTTAATTTATGCGCCACTTGAACTGATACCTTTGATAGGATGGCAGTTTTAAATTGGAGCAGTAAAGCAAAATTATTTCAGTAGAACAGAGATGTGGTGTGATTCATGTAATGTTCAGCAGGACAGACACTGTGACCAGAAAGAGAAGTTTGATCATTTCTGTACTTCCAAGCTGTTTTGGCCTTGGTGTCATCCCAACAGTGAACTGAAGTACAATTTCCTTCAAAACTTCACAAAAACTATTTTAACCATTTAAGCACTATTCTGATTTACATTTTAAAGCTGACCGAGTCTGGAGTAGAAACATCCAGAGCCACCGTGCACAGATGTGTGCAGGAAATGGGCTACAGGTGTTGCATTCCCCAGATCAAGCCACTTTTGAACCAGAAACAGCAGCGGAAGCGTCTTGACCTGGGCTACAGAGAAGCAGCACTGGACTGTTGCTCAGTGGTCCAACGTACTTTTCTCGGATGAAAGCAAATTTAGCATGTCATTCGGAAATCAAGGTGCCAGAGTCTGGAGGAAGACTGGGGAGAAGGAATTTCTGGTGTTGGTCCACTGTGTTTTATCAAGGGCAGGGTCAGTGCAGCTATCTATCAGAAGCAGTCATTTCTGCAAAAGGATTCCCGACTAAGTATTGAGTGCATAACTGTACATAATTATTTGTTGCTTGACATTTTTTGTATTAAAAACACTTTTCTTTTATTGGTAGGATGAAATATGCAAATTTTTTGAGATAGGAATTTTGGGTTTCCATGGGCTGTATGCCACAATCATCTGTATTAAGACAATAAAGGACCTGAAATATTTCAGTTAGTGTGCAATGAATCTAAAATATATGAATGTTAAATTTTCATCATTACATTGTGGAAAATAATGAACTTTATCACAATATGCTAATTTTTTGAGAAGGACCTGTATATATGGATGTGGGAATGTGATGCCCAAGCTGAAGAGGTTCTCTGCTCCTTTGACCTGCTAGTTCTGTGTTGTCCCATAAGCAGCTGACAAGGTGCAGCCAGACAGCAGTGCAGCCATGCATAGTGCAAACAAAGGCTTAGTCTCAGAATTGTTGACACATCTATCATAATCATAATGAAAATCTCTGCTGAAATGAACCCATTTTAGACTCCAGCCACTGCTGACCTTCAGGTTAACCTAAAACATAGTTATGGTTCTTTATTTGTTAAAAATTGTCATTATTCACAAAAAGAATTACAGAAAAACAACACATTTCTCTCGGCATCCCATAAAATGCTGCTACATTTGAAAAACTTTGCAGAAGTCCTTCTATAAAAATGGAATGGATGAAATTGATTAGTCAAAATATCAGTTTTAAAGTCAAGAGGACAAACTTCAGATTTTGCTCCCTCCGTTCAGGACATAAGCAGATGTTGATGGGAACAAAGGGTGTGGTAAAAAAAAAAAAAAGTAAAACTAATATTACTTTGCAATAATTTTTTATAGCTTTTTTTTTTTACCCATATGCCCCCTTACATTCTTAGGTAGGTCTAATTTTTGGTGTCGTTCCCTGTATATTGACTCCATTGCTGCTCTTCTCCAGGTAGACAACAAGGAAGGCAGTTTATTTATTCATGAATCTGATTTCTGTGTGGTAAAGTTTGGCTTGATCCTAAAGACAGACGTGGAATTGTTCCGCTCTTGTAAATGTCATTAAAGATGACTGTTATGAGAGTTTGTGACCTAAAGTTTTTTGGGGGGATTTTCCCTTCTTTGCTCAATCTACTGCTTTTAGGTGAAGCTTGAGTTAATTCATATTAACATGTTCAGTGTAAACATGATGAAGTTGTTATCATGACGGACTCACACCAACCACAGAGTTGGTCTTTGCTGTACCTCAGCTCTGTGATTCTTTCCTGATGTTCTACTGCAACCTTCGCCTCCTCTATATGACTGGATTCTCCTTCCTGTGACGTGTTCCAGTGTAATGAGGCGGCTGTGGCTCAGCCTGCGGTCTGCGTTATTTAAAGCATTGTTCCAGTGGCTGTAAGCTTGGCAGTCTTCATGGCTCCTTTGCAACCAGTATTGCACTCTAGATGCTTATTTAGCTCCTGCCTTTTTTATGAGCCATGCTCTATAAATCTTAGCCACTGTGTGGAACAGGAGCCCACCAGTGTCTGGACCACCATAGTACAGAAAAAAAAAAAAAAAAATATATATATATATATATATATATAGATAGATAGATGTAACATTTTATTTTAAATGTACCATAACGAAAATGCCTAAAACAAAAATTGAAAACCCAATACCACTTGTATACCTCGTATTAATGATTGGGACTGCAGAATATCACTCATGAACAGCAGTGTATCACTATGTAATGGGTTTAGAACTTAATCTTTATTTCCTTCAAACTCAAAAATATCTGGAATGAATTTAAGTTCTCACCTTTGGAAAAAGTTCAACATTCCTGAAAAAATAAGTTTGAGAATAGGGAATGATGTCATTGTTTTCACCCAGAATCAGTCAATACTGATCATTTGTGCGCTTGATGCACTTTCAACAAATACAATGAAGAAGTCTGAAGATTGGATTATGCAGAAGATACTTACATATGTCATTGAGTAATGAATGATGCAAGAGCATAAACATGTAGTTGAAAGGTTGACGGCGGACAGTGACTGGTTTTTAGGCCTTTGCTGAGGTCAATAAGACTGGATAACTGCTGATCACCTTCTCCCAACATGAAGGATATTGGAGCCTATTTATTAGTGCATCTCTAATGGAAAAGACTTTCTAAGGTCTTTAGACCTCAGTGAGAATCATTATCTGCAAATGGAGAAGAAATAGAACAGCGATGGGATGTTTCTGCAGTGGACACCTTCCAAAGTTACTTAAAGCACATCACCAACTCACTCTGGATACCTAAACCCAGAATACCTCAAACTCAGTTCAAATCGATGAGGGTCGTTAATATCAATGCATCGTGACAGAGCTGACCCCCAAAGCTGCTGTTCAGCTCCTGTACAGAAATGCACGTGGCACCTTCACAAACCCATAAAGCCAATCAGCCCTCATGGACTGACTTGTTTAAATTTTTTTGTACTTCTTAAAGTAGAAAAATTTTGATCAGGATGAATGCAACAAAAGCTATTTTCCGTAAGAATTTCTCCTGTACATAAGCGAGAACTGGTCTACAATCTGATGTTCTGATGAGTGGTTTGGAAATAAAAATGGCCTTTCTTGGTGCTGCAGCGTGCCGATTAGATTCTGCTACACAGGCAGCAATTGTTGACATGTATGTTCTCATGAATCAGATTCATTGAGCTCAAAGTGAAGCTGTACTGTAACCATCTGCTACTCATATGACTTTTTTGCCCTTCCCATTTCCACACACACACATGCACTTATTTTGCTGGCAGTTGAAAGCGTTTTAGTGCCTCAGTCGCTTCTATGGAGTGGGAGAAATGTGAACACACTGACACACACGCACGCACAGCGAGCAGAATAGTGTTGTCATCAAACACAAAGCAACGGCTGTTTGTTCAGGCTGAGGCAGAGGGTGCATGAGGGCGTGTTTGCGTCTGTGTGTGTATGTGGCAGACACCAAGAAGAGAGCTGTCAGAGGAACAGTGACAGAGAGACGGAAGAGAAGAGGCCGACATGCCAAAGTGGATGAGCTTTAAGTTGTTCAAGGAGAGCAGCAGAGTGAGTACAAACTGCTGGGCTGAACTCAGACTAAACAAGCAAGCTGCTGCTGTTTTCTTCTGCTTTAATGTCAGCTTCTGGGAGAAGCTGTATAGAAACTAAACTGTGTTTAAAGGATACAGCTGTGACTTGTGATTTTCTGTTTCCAGCAGAACTGGTCTCCTGCAGGTAGAAAACATTTTTAATGCTTTTTGTCTCGTAGGAAAGGACTGGAAGCTCCTCTTTCTTACACCAGTTGTCTGACCAGGCTGATCCACTGATTTACGCTTTGACAGTTTTTCTTCTCCTGAATGTGTCTCTCGTCCTTTGCACAAAGAGCATTCAATGTAGTCTTTGACTTTTTCTGAAGATGACTTGCTGTTTTCACTTTTCAATTATTCTGCCACAGTTGAGTTTGTAAACATCATTGAAATGATTGCATGTCATTATCATAGTTTAATGTTTTTTATAGTAAAAGAGATTTTAGGTTTCTTTTTGAGGTCCTTCCATGTCCATAATATTGAGTTTTCAATTTCGCTTAAGTCCAACTTTACTATAGCAGAGTATATTAATACTTAAATTGTGTGTGTGTGTAGGTTTGGGGGTGTGTCTGTAGATTTGTGCTTGTGTGTGTGTATCGGGGGGGCAACAGGAGGGCAGGCAGACAGGGGGATACTATTACTATTGAACAGATTCAAGTGAAAACGTTTTTCACTAACTTCAGTAAATTTCTTTTCTAAGAACCCTTATGCTAGTTTTATTAGAAGGATTTTAAATGTGCAAAATGTATACAGTCAGTATGTAAGAAGATGGAGCATCTCCAGTGCCTTGCACAGCTCTTTATACCCCTCAGCCTTTTCTCATCCCGTTGTTAGAACTACAAACTGTATTATGTTTTGACTGTTTTATAGAAACCGCTTCACAATAATGTGCTTATGCACATCAACATGATGAGTGTGCTTCTGTGTAAAGTTCTGGGTATTAAATGCAGCAGTTTCATGTCCTGACATGGATAAACTTCAATACAGTAAATCAGGTGATGTATTAATGTTAGAAGAATCCAGTTATTCTCACATATTGTTTGACAGAAAGCAACAAGTAGCATCTATACAGGGGTGGAGTGTGGGTAGAAGCACGTCACAAACAATAAAAAGACCAAGTTAAAGACGGTGATGGCTGATAAGAAAAGGTGTGGCTAGTGGAAAAGTTTTTGTTCATGGATGGTTGTTTTATGTTTTTTTTATTCTACTTTTCACACAGTACAGAAACCTGAAAATAGCTTTGAATAGATTAATTTTCCTGAGCTGTGAAAGCTGTTCATTCATTCTAGTGTTGGAACATGTACCTGGTCTCTGACCCCCTTCTTATCAGCCATCACCGTCTTTAACTTGGTCTTTTTATTGTTTGTGACGTGCTTCTACCCACACTCCACCCCTGTATAGATGCTACTTGTTGCTTTCTGTCAAACAATATGTGAGAATAACTGGATTCTTCTAACATTAATACATCACCTCATTTACTGTATTGAAGTTTATCCATGTCAGGACATGAAACTGCTGCATTTAATACCTAGAACTTTGCACAGAAGCACATTCATCATGTTGATGTGCATAAGCACATTATTGTGAAGCGGTTTCTATTAAAATTTATATTACAAATTGTCTGTGTGACCAGCTGACTGTCAGATTTATAATAAAAACACATGAGAACTGTGGTGGATCATCATGCTGACATAAGAGAAGCTCAATCAACTTCAGCCAGGGGTTCTTTGCTTTGTGCCAAACCCTTTAGAGAGTCCGACCCGCAACGTGAAACACTTTATCAGCCCTGCATAGTTCCACCCCACACACCCTTTGGTTTTATGATGCCACTTTAAAACTGATGTGCAATATTATATAATCTGTGATATGTGGCAGATCAGAGGCGGTTTAGAGAGGGGCTTGTCTGTGGAGGTTGATAATGGCTGAAACAGGCTTTATAATTCAGAGTTGGGACACTCTAATCACGGCATCTCTGAATGTTTATGGGCTCCATGCTGGTGTACATGTGACTGCAAACATATGGAGGGTAAAGTAAAGCTGCTGGTGTGTTGGCACTGTTTGTTCTTGGTTCTCTACTGACTTCACCCCAAAAGGTTTGATATGTTGCTGAAGACAATCAGCTTAACCCAGTTCACCACCGAAATGTCCAAACAGAACCTGGTGATTGGATGTACAGTATATTTTCACTTCAGTACCTGGGGGAATTGTTCCATGCGTTTCTGTCCAGTTTTAAAACGGATAGTGAACATCCAAAAGAATTTTACTGTTTTACATTCAAGACCTTTGTATATGACTTATCTAGATGGCTGTTCTTAGCATGGTATTGCATCTTAAATGAATCAACCTGAAGCTTTAATTGCTTTAGTAGACTGTCACTCTTCATTATTTGTGATTTTGGTTATCTGAAGTCAGTGTACAAATGATGCCTCCAGAGAATGTAAAAAACTCACCTTGTCAGTCAGTACAGTCAGTCCTGCTTGGTGTTGACTCATTCCTCACATTGACTGCAAACCTGAAGCTCTGAATTATTCTCAGAAACCTCAAACAGTGCGAGCATGTGTGTGTGTGTTTGTGTGGGTTAGAGAGGTCATATGACAGCTGGTAGATGTTTTTTATTAATAACATTCACTAAAGCTCTTTGTTTTCATCTTTGGTGAACCTTGTTTTTCATATCTTCACTGTAATATAAACCAATGATACTGAACTGATTTAGTTTAGCAATGTCAATTAGGATCCAGCTCATTTTGTGTCTACATGCATACTTAATATAGTCTTAATCAAAATCTGGCCCAAGTCTAATTCTTTTTGTCATTCAGGAACAGTGTAACTGAGTTTGGCAAGTTAGTCTTTCTGGAATGCCTCAATTAAATTCTGAACCCAAACTGGGAGCAGGGTTTCCTAAGCCATAAGTTTATACTTGAGGTGTTGACATAGGCTTAAGGCCCAGGGTGTGAATCCCACCATCTTCATCCCCAGATGGTGGGATTAAATCAAATAGTATTGTCATTTCAGTAAGCAAATGTTAAAGTTCCAGGTCTACCGTCTGTGTCAAAAGGTAAGCATTCATGAGGATTCTGTGAATGTCTGGGATGTCCTACGCAACAGCTTAGTTGGCGCATACTTTAGGTCATTTTTGAATGTGACCAGCAATACACAGAGTGTTTGAAGATCCATTGATTTGACTGAAGTGCAAGAACATTTTTTAAGTCTTTTTGTGCTTGCCTTTTTAAAAAATGTTAGAACATAGTTGTGTGTCTGGGTATTGTCAACAGTGTCTTCCAACCACGTACACCAAAATTACCTAGTAATTAAAAAAAAAAAAATTGCTACAAAAACACATCGTGCCCCTGCCAATGGGCTCAGCTAGTTATCTAGGGGAAACACTGAGGAGCTTCTCAAAGGAAGTAGGAATCTCTCTCAAGAACATTTTCTTTTGCAAACACGACAATATCCTGCACAAACTCAGGTGTTAAAAAAGGTAAACATCCTGAAACCAAAGGATGCGTCGAGTAGAAGTGAGTGAGACTGATTCGTCTTTTTATTAGTGGTTTGATAACTGCTTTTTTTAAAGGCCTGGGGAAAAACACCTGATAATCAGCTCTGATGAGTCAGAGCTGATGCAACGACAGGCTGAACTTCCATTAAAAAAAAGTTGTGGGTATGATACCAAGACAGCAATAAGAGGAGCTTAATTGATTTAAGTTTTCTTCCAACCTTTTATAGTTGAATACTTGAAATCAAGTCTGTCTTTTTGCATTTGTCATGTTTGTGCTAAGCTTTGAAATTGGATTTAGTCTGGATGTGCAGATTGATCTAATTTAAAAAAAAAAATCTCAGCAGAAAATTTGGCAAGTGAATTGCAAGCTGTGTTAGAGTGAAGTTCAGGTGGTTCAGTCACACGAGTCGGCTGTGGCATTATTGTTTTTCTTTCTGATTTCTGCAAAGAATGTTTCCCTTGCATGTTTTAGTGTTGAGTGATATATACTGTAGATTTCGTAATACGCCATTCATGTTCGGCACTACAACAAAGATTTGTTGCAGTTCTGTTTGCACACATCTCCATGGAGACTTGTTTGTATCAGAAACAACCTTCACTTCATTGGGAGCAATAAAATCAATGATATCTGAAATTTGAGAATGGAAATTATCTACTGGGTTAAAGCGTAGAGGTGAGGAGAAGGAGTAAATATAATAAAAGTTTTCAGCTCACATATCTTACCAGAGTTACTGACCTCATTTCAAAGCATACTAAATGGGTTACAACTGAAATTTTGTTTGAGATTAATTCTAATTTTATTAGGTCTATTTTCATCTTATTAAGTTTATTTTATTTTTTCAGAAAGGCCTGTTCACCACATCAAAATATCTATTAAAAATAAATTTCATCAGTAAATGACACTGATGTTATACAGATTGTCATCACTGTGCTGTCTTCTGCTGAAGCATGTGACCATCACAAGCTTTCATGTGCACACACGTTTGGAGTGCGCAGAGTAGGGTCATATGACAAGACAGTAGAGCATAATTCCCACTCTCTCAAACGAAGCAAGTCAGTCTGAAAACATGGTGGAGGTGGAAGCCAGTGACAGTCCTGAAGCAACAACACATCTTCAATCAGCTTTTAAAAAAAGCACGGTGCAAAATACTGAAGAAACGCAATCTTTTAGCCCTTGACAATTATATATATATATATATATATATATATATATAGCTGACTGGATAGCTCAATTGATAAGGCGTCAGTATATCACCCGAGAGGGCGGGGTAGTCTGGGTCCTTAGGCAAGACCCTTCAAGCTACTGCCTACCTCATACCATGAGAGATACTAAGTTGCGTAACATGCCGGCTCAGACGTCGCCCGGCCAAACAAGGTCTGCGTCAGGTGTTGGGGAACCAGAGCACCTTGATGACAAATGGGCTACTGGAACAAGACGGAAATGGGCGAGAGATGAAAATGTGGATCTGTTGGAATGCTACTACTCAAGTAACCCTAGTCAGAGACGTTACATGCAAAGACTGGGGAAGGAATGGTTACTTCGACATCCCCAGCCAACACTAAGCGCTAAACAACTAGTAGCTCAGTGTTCCAACATCCGCAAATGGCAACTGCTATCACAACTTGAGATTGACGAGATACAACACAAATGCTACGGCAAATGGGAGGAACCCGGATGTCAGAACTGTGGGGACTTAACTACAAGTGAGGGGAGACACGGCCCCAGTGAGCGAATCAAAGCTGAACGAGACAGCTGCTGACCTGAGAGAGAGAATCATGACCCGAATGACAACCAGGCCTCCCAGGCGCCAATTACAACGGCTGAGTGAAGTACCATCAGAAAGTCTCATTGAGAATGTGAATGCAGCATTGAGAACGATCCCTACCAATACCATAACAGAAACCAATGAGCTGATCTACAACTCAGCATCAGTGATCCTTGAGATACTTGGCTATAAGAGCAACCATGAGACCCAATACCCACCATGGAAAAGACGGCTAGAGGCTAAAATCAAGGTAACAAGGAGGGAAGTGAGCCAACTGTCAGAGCTCCACAAGGGTACAATGAAAAGACCAGTACCCAGAAAGTACAGACAGATGCCCATACCTGAAGCACTCGAAACTGCCAAACAGAGGCTCCAAGCCTTGGCCAGCCGCCTAAAGAGATCCAGAAGGATTAATCGGCTCTTCTCCACTCAACCAGCTAAGGTCTACTCTCAATGGCAGGGTAATAATAACAGAGCAGACCCACCAAGGCTGGAGACGGAACAATACTGGAAAGGCATATGGGAAAGGGAGGCGTCCCACAACAGCAATGCACAGTGGTTGATCTCTCTACGAGAGGACCATAGCAACCTCCCTGAGCAAGCCCCGGTAACCATCACTGTGACAGATGTCCAAGAAAGAGTCTCAGGTATGAAAAACTGGACAGCACCAGGGCCTGACATGATCCATGCCTACTGGCTAAAGAAACTCACTGCCCTCCATGAGCGACTGGCAGGCCAAATGAACCAGCTGCTACAAAGTGGGACTCACCCTGAATGGTTAACTGAAGGGCGGACAATCCTAATCCAGAAGGATCCATCAAAGGGTCCAGAACCACCCAACTACCGACCAATAACCTGCCTCTCCACAACCTGGAAGCTCATGTCAGGCATCATAGCGGCCAAGATAAGCAAACACATGGATAAACACATGAGCATGGCACAGAAAGGTATCGGTATAAATAGCAGAGGAGCCAAACACCAACTCCTCATAGACCGCACAGTTGCCCGAGACTGCAAAACCCGACACACCAACCTGTGCATGGCTTGGATTGATTACAAGAAAGCCTATGACTCAATGCCGCATACTTGGATCATTGAATGCTTAGAGATGTATAACATCAACAGGACTCTGAGAGCCTTCATTGCAAACTCGATGAGGCTTGAAGCCAACTGCAAACCACTTGCACAAGTGTCCATCAAATGTGGCATATACCAAGGAGATGCTCTGTCCCCGCTACTGTTCTGCATAGGCCTGAACCCCCTCAGCCAAATTATCAACAAGACTGGCTACGGATACCGACGCAAAAATGGGGCCAACATCAGTCACCTTCTCTACATGGATGACATCAAGCTGTACGCCAAGAGTGAGCGAGACATTGACTCACTGATCCATACCACCAGGATCTACAGCACACGGACATTGGGATGTCATTCGGACTAGAGAAGTGTGGTCGGCTGATAACAAAGAGGGGGAAGGTGATCCGCACAGGTCTCACTCCCAGAAGGAACAATAGCAGACATAGAGGACAGTTACAAGTACCTAGGTATACCACAAGCAAATTGCAACCTCGATGAGGTCACAAGGAAAGGAGCCACAGCTAAATACCTCCAGCGAATAAGGCAAGTCCTGAGAAGCCAGCTCAATGGCAAGAACAAAATCCGCGCGATAAACAGCTACGCCCTGCCAGTAATCAGATACCCTGCTGGAATAATTAGCTGGCCAAAGGAGGAGATAAAAGCCACAGATATTAAGACTAGAAAGCTACTAACAATGCATGGAGGATTCCATCCCAAATCCAGCACCCTGAGACTGTACACGAGCCGCAAGGAAGGAGGCAGAGGACTAGTGAGTGTGAGCACCACTGTCCAGGACGAAACAACTAAGATCCATAATTACATCAGGGACAAAGCCTCAACAGACAATGTGCTCAGTGAATGTCTCAGACAACAGGGAAGGGAAGTTGAGGTGCCAGAGATACCATCATGGGAGGACAAGCCCCTACATGGGATGTACCACCAGCAAATAACCCAAGTGGCTGATATCAGTAAATCCTACCAATGGCTGGAAAAAGCTGGACTCAAGGACAGCACAGAGGCCCTCATCATGGCCGCCCAGGAACAGGCCCTAAACACCAGAGCAATAGAGGCCCAGATCTACCACACCAGACAAGACCCAAGGTGTAGGTTGTGCAAGGAGGCCCCTGAGACAGTCCAGCACATAACAGCAGGGTGCAAGATACTGGCAGGAAAAGCGTACATGAAACGACATAACCAAGTGGCAGGCATAGTGTACAGAAACATCTGTGCAGAATATGGACTGGAAACCCCGAGGTCAAAGTGGGAAACACCCCCAAAGGTGGTGGAGAATGCCATAGCTAAGATCCTGTGGGACTTCCAGATCCAGACAGACAGAATGGTAATGGCGAACCAACCAGACATTGTCGTAGTGGACAAACAACAGAGGAAAACCGTTGTGGTAGATGTAGCAATACCAAGTGATTGCAACATCAGGAAAAAGGAGCACGAGGAACTGGAGAAATACCAGGGCCTTAGGGAGGAACTGGAGAGGGCCTGGAAGGTGAAGACCACAGTGGTGCCTGTGGTCATCGGGGCCCTCGGGGCAGTCACCCCCAAACTGGATCAGTGGCTACAACAGATCCCAGGAACAACATCAGACATCTCAGTCCAGATGCACAGCCAAGATACTGCGCAGGACCCTCAAGCTCCCAGGCCTCTGGTAGAGGACCCGAGCTCAGAGGATAAGAACCACCCGCGGTGGGTGAGAAGGGAATTTTTTTTTTTTTTTTTTATATATATATATACATATACATATATTCCTATAATGCACATTTTGGGCTGCGCAGTGGGTAGCGCTGTTGCCTTGCAACAAGAAGGTCCTGGGTTCGATTCCCGGCCCGGGGTCTTTCTGCATGGAGTTTGCATGTTCTCCCTGTGTGTGCGTGGGTTCTCTCCAGGTTCTCCGGCTTCCTCCCACAGTCCAAAAACATGACTGTCAGGCTGATTGGGCTTTCCAGATTCTCCTTAGGTGTGTGTGTGTGTGTGTGTATGGTTGTTTGTCTCTGTGTTGCCCTGCGACAGACTGGCGACCTGTCCAGGGTGAACCCCGCCTCTCGCCCGGAACGCAGCTGGAGAGGCACCAGCAACTCCCAACCCCGTTAGGGAGAAGGGTGACGGAAAATGGATGGATAATGCACATTTTACTTTTTTTGTCACATAAATTCAATGTAAGTGTGTGTGTGTGACAGAAAAGAGTTGCTCTGGTTCTCATATGTAACATTATTTAACATGTTGTCTTTGATGAAATGAACTTAAACTGAACTGAATGCAGCTGGAATGTCCTCAGACCTCACAGGTGATCTGAAAGCAACAAAGTTATGATGCTGGTTTGATTGTTAAATATGGAAAGAACATCTGACACTTCTGGGTTTTCAGAGTTCATTTCATGATAAAACCGGCTCTGACAGTTATGATTCATAACTATGGCACTTGCTATTATTTTTGCAAGTGCAGCTGATTATCTAAAGCTGAAATACGTAAACTTTGACCCCAAATCCTAGAAGATCTAATAAGGTGGCTTCATGGATACAGAGTTGTATGGGTGAGGATCATATCCACCACTCCAGCTCTCTGCCCAGCTTTCTAACAAAAAAGCTAGACAAAGCTTTAAAAGGGAGCAGTAAAAGTAAATGAGGTGGATTAGCAGAGCTTTAGTTGGACCCGCCTTTAGATTTGTTGTGAGACTGCTACTGGACATCCATCCTTCACCATCCACATCTACTTTTTCAAAGTACTTGGATGATATGAGTTAAGATGCTTAATTTCCCTTTGTGACCGACTCTAACTCTAACCCTACCCATACAGCTACTGTACTTACCTTCCTGACAACTCTGGAAGTTTTATACAAAAAACTATCATCCATCAGGTCATCCAGCCAACCCTTCAACTGTTTATTCATTCATTTGTCCATCTGTATAAATGTCAACCTTTGTCCATTATTTCATGTCATGCAGTCAGTGGTGTTTAAGGCCAGATCACTGCAGTAAAGTCTTTACTATGTTCAAACTGTAATTTTGTATTTCTGCTTTATATTTATGCTTCAAATGAACAGAGACAGAACAGAAAATTGGAGCCAAAAACATTTTGAAATTTGATATGAAAATGTGCAGGAAGATTTTTGTTACCTGCAGCACACGGGCTGGATGGTTCAACTCAGGGCTGGATGGTTCAACTCAGAGCTGAATAGAACTGAGCCAGAAAGACTGAAAACAACTGCATGTGTGTGGGGGGGGGGCCATCTGTCAGGTGGAAGTTCGCCTGCACCTTAATAGAAACAACAGTCTTTGTTGCTAGGAGATCTTAAGCCCAGCTCACACTAGAGTGTAGACACATACACTCACACACTACCTAACATTTTCCAAAACAGAGAAAATGGAGCAAATAGAGCAGGATGATTTGGCCTCAATTAAACCTTGCCACTACTTACATTTTCCAGCAGTTTGTCCAGTTTATTCATCCTGTTTGTCTGAAAGACGTGCTGTGCTTCTGTGCTGGTGATTGTTTGCTGAAACATAAAAGGAAGAATTTGGAGAGATTTTATGTTGTTGACGGACACAGTTCTGGAACATCTCAATTAGTTCTCCTGTAGTCAGATTTAAGCAGCTCTGCAGTCCTCACTGGTTGTTACATGACACATGTAACAACAATTAGTCAAATTGTGTCCAAGTCTAAGCTGATAAAACAGTTTTGCTCTGTATACACACACACTGATGAATAAATGGTGGGATTTCTTGGATTTCATGTATCCAGGCCGACCACCTGATCACTCCGTGTCAATGTGACTGGTGTGTAAATGCTGAGGGCTGGCATCTATGTGAGTGTTGTTTCTCAGGTTAACGTGGCTAAAGGCCAGCACACGTCAATGCCATGAAGCTGACACAGTGATGCATAGCTTATGAGGACTTTGAGTGCTTCAGCTTCCTTCTCCCATTATCAGGGGTAAACATTAACATGGGTTACAGAGGTTACTGTGAGCACATGCTAGTCCTTGGCTGTGTGCTGTTCTGTTGAAGAGTGGTTCCAAATTAGACTCATTAGATGTGAAAACATTTTTACAACTTGATGGGCCTAAAGCCTTATTACATTTGGGTGGCATTGTTACGGTCAGGTCTGGTCCAATGCTTTGGGCTTAGATTAATTTTTATCATAAATGTCAGTGGCAATATAATCTGTAAAAACCAGGGATGGCCTTCCTCCTTAGATCTTTTATGTCTTAAGTTTCTAAATTCTGTTCCAGAACAGGAATGTGGACAGTGCTGTGTCGGTGGAACAGGTGATTGGTCTGCAGATTGTGACATGTGGTTCTCTCTGTTTGCAGCTCTCTGGTGGGTGTGAGCTGACTGTGGTCCTCCAGGACTTCACTGCAGGATGCAGCACAGAACTGTCCATCAGCACAGGTGAGACCCGCTCACACCTCCCTCCTAGCCATTGGTTTAAAGTGAGACAACCATCTCTCTTGTGTCCACTGCAGGTCAGACCGTAGAGCTGTTGGAGCGACCCACAGAGCGGCCCGGCTGGTGTCTGGTCCGGACCACCGAGCGCAGCCCGCCTCAGGAAGGGCTGGTCCCTAGCTCAGCTCTCTGCATCTCTCACTCTCGGTCCAGTGTTGAGATGGACTGCTTCTTCAGCTCAGGGAAAGGTAGGAACAGTTCCTCACCGTTTATCAGGAGAGTTCTGCTCACAGTGATGCTCAGAATGTGCAAAGCACCCTGCAACAACCTGATATCCATTATGTCAGTGCCCTTTAGAGACATAGTCATTGCATAAAAATGATCATATTTATATGAACTACTACCTTCAGTTTGTCTTTTGGACAATCAACATGGAAGAATTGAGCTGCACTTTCTCCTGCTGGTGGTTTGTTGAAAGTGCAGGGGATTTTTTTTATTTAGAATTTTCTGTTGCCTTGGCCTCTTTCACCAGGATGAGACTCTTTTCCACAAAATATAAATGGATTGGCTTCCGAATTCCTCGGATTTCATCAAAATGAAATACCTTTTCTATTGGATGTTGGGTGGCATTTGTTTGGTAAACCACCCAATGAGACACATTCATACATTTTGTAGGACTTAAAGGGTCTGCTTCTGACATTTAATTACTGGGGAGTGAACATTGTCTATCTACCACAATAGTTTCTATGATTATCACTGTACACAGATGAAACTTGAGATTTGAGGGTTTTTTTGGTCCTTTCTGTTGTATCGGTTGTCTTTGTCCTGCAGATGGTGCTATTGAGCTGTGTTGAATCGCATCATTTCGTGTTCTATATAGAAGAGAGGGAAGCATCAGGACACAAAGCATTTTGTTTCCTCCTGCATCAATCAATCAATCAAGTTGATTTGTATAGCATATTTGATCAATAAGGCAGTTCAAAGTGTTTTGTCTTAAAAAAAAAAAACACAAAAGTAAAAATTCATAAAAACCAACTGAAAAACCAGAAACAAACATTACATGTGGTCAGAGTCCATCATCAACGCACATTAAATATTAGTTAGTTTTTCATTTATTATGATCCAAAATCAACTCTGAATATGTGGGGTTAATCTTGATTTCATAAAAGTCAGTGTTTCAGTTATTTTGCAGTTTTCTGAAAGCGTATCCCAGGTTTGTGATGCATAGAAGCTGAATGCCGCTTCTACGTGTTTGGTTCTGGGGATGCAGAGCAGGACCATAACCAGAAGACCTGATTGGCCTGGAAGGTTGATATAATTTCAGCAGACCTTTAAAATATTGTAGCGCTAAGCTGTTCAGTGATGTATAAACTAAGAGTATCTTAAAGTCTATGCTCCAATAGTAGGGACTTTAGAACTGATTGATGTGTTCTGTCTTCCTGGTTTCAGTGAGAACAAAGCAGCGGTGTTCTGGATCAGCTGCAGTTGCCTGAATTATTTTTTTTAGGCAGACCTGAGAAGACACTGCTGCAGCGATCATTGCAACCAAAGATCCATGATCACGATGCATGGATGAGTATCTCTCGGTCTTACTGAAATATTAGTCCTTTGATCATGGGAATGTTCTTCAGGTGATAGAAAGCTGACTTTGTCATACTGGCTGTGCTTTACAGAAACAAAGTAAGGTTGTTGATGAAACTGACTGCTCTGTCCTCGGCTGCAATGATCAGTGTTGTATAAAGTACTGAAATCTCAGAGTCAAGTAAAAGTATAGGTACCTCTCCAAAATATGACTTTGGTAAAAGTCCAAGTCACTGATTGAAATGTCACTTGAGTTAAAGTCTAAAAGTATCTGAAATGTCTTGTACTTAAGTATGGAAATTACTGTAAAAATGATGAACTCAAGTAATGTAATGAAAAGTACAAGTAAAAAGTAAAACAAGGCAAATGCAGTTTGAATGACATTTTTTATATTTTGGTAAACTTGACAAATACACTTAAAATAATGTACACAACCAAGTGCAGGCAAAATGAAACCTGCTAATAGATATGCCTGCAGGCATCATTTAGCATACAAAGTTTTTGTAAGCCTTAAGTTTACTGCTTTACTGAAAGCACTGACCTTTCAGTAAGGTCAGTGCTGAAAATGAGAAAAATAAATAGTCAGTACAGAAAATGCGGCCAACATGAAGAAAAAAAGCCGTTAGGATTACTCTACTTCACAAACTGTAGGTCATTATGCAAAATAAAAAAAGAATTGGGAGGGAAATGCAGCTTATTTGACATCTGAAGAGGGAGAGCTTTTTTATAAACTTTGTGTTTAATGGGAGAAGCGAAACAGGTGCATCCTATTGGTGGTGATGAACAAGCCCAGGCAAGCAGGCTCTTTGTTGCAGTCAATCAGTAGGTTGGGCTCAAAACACTTACGTTTCTCTCTCTCACTTTTTAGTAACGAGTAACTAAACCACACATTGAAAATGTAACGGAGTAAAAGTATGCAATTAAGTTCGGAAATATAGTGAAGTAAAAGTGAAAGTTATCAAAAATTTTTATACTCGAAGAAAGTCTGAAGTACTCCAAAATATACTTAAGTAATGAAGTATTTCTACTTTGTTACTATACAACACTGGCAATGATCAGGTTTATCCCTTGTCTTATCAGGACTTTATCAGACATGCAGTACTTATGACTTTGAACCAAGCTGCTCTAAACATTCCCCCTGCCAGGACTAGTTGTTTTTGTGGTTTAACAGGCCTTGCTCTAGATGGGTTATGGGTTTAAAAGGTCAATATTTTACTTTGCAGGAGAATCAAACCTCTGACACCAACACACACATGCACACACACGGTTAGATCAACTGACTTACCTGCCACAGTCATATTGTTTCTTGCTTTTATCAATGACATGGTTACCTTGTGTCAGTCACGATGCAGGTGGAATAACAGCAGCCATTACGCTTAGAAAGCTCACACACTCAAAACAGTGGGGAGATGTCTTATATTTGACATCTGTGTTTACAACCATTTCATGACTAACTACATTGTAACACTGCAGTAACCTATCCTAAAAACCCAAACCAAAACTCTTCTTTAGGCTCAGATGTGTGTGTGTGTGTGTGTGTGTGTGTGGGGGGTGTGTGTGTGTGTGTGTGTGTGTGTGTGTGTGTGTGTGTGTGTGTGTGTGTGTGTGTGTGTGTGTGTGTGTGTGTGTGTAGCTGGGCAGCAGGTGTCTTGTGACTGCTTCATAAAGTAGGTCTCCTCGTCCTCTCTGAAAGACTGTGAAACTCTAAAGTGAAGTGAAAAAAAGAATAAAACAGACATAAATAAGACATAAAGGTATGTCTTTAACCCTCGTTCTTTACATCCTCATGCTGAAAAGCTTCCATTTCTTTTAGCAGCTTTTCCACTACTGGAAAATATGAAATAAAGGCGCAAGAAAATGTTTAAAATCTACAAAAATTCTGCCTGCATTTATAATAGGAGCAAGAATAAAGCTGGATGCAATACAGCTGCAATTGTTTATGACAGTAGGGTTGGATTAGTCAAACTGGCTGACAGATGAAGTCAGTGTGGTTTGTAACAGTTATTTCCCAGTCTGAGTCTCTGCCTCTCTTACCTTAGTCAAGGACTGCTTTCCCTACCGCAGTCATAAGACTGCGGTAGGGAAAGCTGCAGTCCAAGCATTCATACCTAATGTCTGCCGTATCCTGCTGGGGAGTGTCATCAGAAGTTGAAGGTGAATAAAATGGGACACTGCAGTGAAACAGTGTTGCTGAAACTCTTTATCTATTCTAGGCTATGTCCTCATATGTTTCCTGGTCTGCTGCTGCAGTTGGTCCTCCAGATGGTCCCCCCTGCTGGAGGACCAGCAGCTCGGCAGTCTGCGGTTATCCAAAACTCTCTGTTGCTGGTACTAATACAAGTGCACAGGAACTCAGAGCTGAGTGAATTCAGTGTGCTTTTACTGCTTTCATGGCAGGTTGTCATTCCTTCTGATCCTGGATTTGCTGGAGGTACTTTCTGTTGACAGTTATTTTTCTGCACCGTCTCTCGTTTTTTTGTCTGGATAGAGGGATGCAGCAAAGTGATAATCCAGCCTTCTGGTATCATCATTGACACTCCCTTCATATTGTTTTATTGTCATTGAAGAAGTTTAATTTAGTTTTATATCAGACAAGAACTTCTTGTTGGAATGAAACGTATAATGATTATAAATCCGCTGGCATCATTATTTATGTTGGACCTAACTGTAAATGGCTGGGTATCTGACTGATTTTATTCGATTGAAATACATTTGAATAAACTTTTGCATTAAATGTGTTTCTGTATTAGACAAGATCTTTACTCTTCAGGGTTGAATTTGTTTTTTTGGGAGGGGGGCTGCAGGAGTATCAGACTATCTGGTTCTTTTCTAACCAAAGCAAGAGTTGTCTTGTTACAATGTGAAGCTTGTCCTGATGGATGTTAAACTCGATCTGGCTGCCCCTTGTCCCTGATGGTTCTTGTGGTGTTCAAGGACACAATGTTAAGGCAGTATTAAGAGGTGGCTGTCTGGTTTGTGAACCTCATGTTGGGGATTTGCATATAATGTGACTTTGTTCTGGTCTTCTGTCCACAACTTTCAGTGTGCAGTGGAATGTATACCTACATTCTGCTGCAAATGTGGGTTTTGAGCGAGTCTCTGCTCAAAATGGAAGAGTTAAATTGTCTCTGTCTCTGTGTTCACGAGTTGCGGCAGGAAGGACCAGGAGACAGATTGGGGCTTTGTCTGCTGTAATACGGGCTTTGCCCAAGCCTGATGTGGTGATGACCAATCTGATTCAAAAACCAAAGCTCTTGATTTTTACGGTCACGAGGCCTGGATCATAAGCACATAAACAAGGTTCAGGATACAAGCGACTAAAATAAGCTTCATCTGTTGGTTAGCTGTTCTCCCTGTTAGAGATGGGTATGAAGCCTGAAGTAGAGCTGCTGCTCAGCGATTCAGATTGCTCTTGGGCAGTCTGACACAAGCCATGGACTGCCGTCAACTGTTGGGCCTTCTGACCATCAGTAGATCACACTAGCTTAGTTTCCATTAAAATGTGTGCAAATATTCTCCTGATGTTGAAAAATCTAAATTTCACAATTCCAGTGTTTTCATTAAATATAAAATTAAATTAAAATCAGACTTGAATAAGCTTTTTCACACAATAAATGATTAAAAACTATGCCAATGATGGATGTCAACATTTATTCATAATTCAGCCATGGTGCTAGCGCTCATCATCATTGGAACAGCTCACTGAGGAAGCAGCTTACAGTCAAATATTCTAAATCATTTAAACTTATTCATCAACAAGATAGAATGTCTTGAGAAAATCCTAAGTGTTGCACACAATTTGTCAATGTTCCTCAGATGTATATATTATGTAGATTTTTTAAATAAAAGACGTATTTATGGCCTAAATGTGTACTTGGCACATATCTGATACCTTATCTGATTAGATACAAATTAAGGTGTTTACAACTGTCCTTCAACAATATATTGTAGACTTTGAACATCCACCCCTGAATTAGAACAGGTGGCTGTAGTTTTAAGGTTTGACTTTTCAATGTCAGAAGTCAAGCTTCGCAACAAGGAAGCAGCCATTGCTGAGTGAGCAATAGTCTTTATTATGGCACTAAAACAACATGGAAGGGGTTTGATTGGCGCTTATATAGACCTGTTGCTGTGCTGTAACTATTGCTTTATAATAGTTCAGAGGAAGGACTAGTACCTTTAGGAAATATGGGCTAAATACACTAGTATTTGAATTTTCTAAATGAACAAACAGATAAACAAGTGTGTTTGCCCTGGTCTGCAATTTTGCCTTGTTAAAAAAAATTCTAAAATGAGAAAATATGGAATTTTTAAAGAACGTGACTCGTATTGTCACTCAAGCAAAAAATATGATTTTCCTCCCACCCCCCATCCCCCAAAGTGTTAGATCTGTCAAAGCAGACCCAGCTAACTCCTTTCTCTGGCTTGAGCATCAATTTTCTAACTCAAAAATCTACTTCAAGAGAGCATGATAATGTTTTCTAACATTGTGGCGGTTTTACAACTATTTGAAATGTGCTTTGGTCGATTTTATCTGAGAAGATACCATGGCAAGCTCTCTCTATATTCAACCTAAAAAAACAAAGGTCACAACAGATATTATGTAAATCTTGAATTGGCCCTGTTGCTTGGACTCAATCCTGGTGGAGTTAAGCTGACACAGTTAAAAAGGAAAAATTGTTTCTGAGCTCTGAGGTATTTCCTACCTTTTGATAGAGCTTCTACAGCTAACATAGAAACAGTGTGAGGACAGAGATCTTCAACAAAAAGGATCAGCCAGGGAAGTTCTGAGAAGAGGAGCTTAACTCTAAACCACACACAGTGTTTTAACTGCATTTGCTGCTCTACGCACACAGAGAAGACCTCTAGAGTAATTAATAGTGACTTCTGTTCCAGAGAAGTGAAGTGTGTCTGAGACAGTGGGACGGAGGATGGAGGAGGGACGGAGGGCGGGGCAGAAAGGTTTCAGGCTCCTCCTCCAGCCTCAGTTGGTGTCTCTTGCTCTCTCTGGATGACAGCAGTGTGGAGTGGACATTCCTGCCGTACACACACACCTCTAATCAACCTGTGATCAACCCAAACTAGTCAGAGTTTGCGTGTGTGTAGGTGTCAGGAAAAAGGTGTGTATGTAGGATGTGTGCTTAAGGATGGAGCAGGCCCAGCGTTGCTGTGGATGGTTTCTGGACCGGTGCTGCTGCTGCTGCTCAGGTGGGACAAGAGGAATCTGTGTGTTGGCATGTCTTTGTGTTTAAAGTTTATTTCCTGTGTGTGAGGACTGATGTACAGAACAGGTTTCTAAGAGAGCTATAAGCTTGATAATGTGTGTGTAACAGTTACTGAATGAAGTGATCCAACTGATGAAACTGTTTTTTTCTTCTATAAATAGCCATTGCTCCGGTGAAGAGAAAAATTTGAATGGAAAATGTATTAAACGGGAAGCTGTGTCACGCAGATGCAACATAGGCAGACACTTTCAGTTATTGGAGAATCAGATGTTGCATTGAGCAATCTGTTTTCCTGCAGTTCAGCCTGCTCCTCCACATAGTGTGTGTGCGTGTGCATTTGTGTGTGTTGTGACAGCCTGATGCACTTAAACTGGCTTTACTGGACTTCTTAAAGTAACCTTCAGTTCCTCAATCACAATCGCATGTGCTACCAAGCTGCTGTTCATAATCTGTGTGATTAGTTTTTTGACAAGACTGAAAAAAATCAAACACGACAAAATTAATGTGTTTAGTTCTGTATGTACAGCCCAAAACAGCTAATATCAAACTGTTTAGGCACATTAGGAAAATGATTAAAAGGAGTTTGCCTCAGTTTCAATGAGTGTCAAGGGTTAAGCTCTGACATGTACAAAACAGTGTGCATGGAGAGAGCCTCACTTCACCACACCCAAAGCAATACTTTAAGTTTAAGATGGCGTTACCTTAATGCTTGAACAGGTTGGTTGGGATAGATTAGTTACTATGGTTCTTTCGCTTTATAGTTCTGAGGCCACAAAAGAAAACCTGATAAGGTTTGGGAATGAAAGAAATTAGCTGGTTCATTTGCAGATGTAACTATATTAAATACTATACCAGTGAATTCCTCTGACTTTGATGGAGGTCAGAACATATTGAAAGCTGTTGACATTTCAGACCAATATCTCCTCTAGTTGAAGGCTTTCCTTTGTGGGAGTTAGTTTTGCTTTTTTAGCCTCCAGATGATTCAGGCAGGTAGAGTGAGGACCTCCCTTGCTTTCTGGATCATTTGCATTTGGAAAGACTCTTTTCTAAGAGCAGCCCTAAAAACAACCCCTCACTGTTTCATGGAAGCTCAAGTCATTTAAAAAAAAGTCACAAACAACTTGGATGACAGAAATGGGACCTTTGTTTCTGTAATGCTGATGTTTTTCAGGATATGTGTGTGCATTAGGAAGGTAATTTCACACCACCTGTTTTCAGTGAATGAATGTAACATTTAAATGAATGAATCTGTTCCACTGTTCCACAGTGCTCTGCTTAGTTCAGTAAAGAGTGACCAGTGTTATTGGCTCTGTCTAATTCTGTAGATGCTTCTCCAGTTTTCATAAACACACACTGATTCCCGTCAGAGGAAATGGAGCTGAGGAACACTCAGTACAGAACAGTTGGTAAAGTGAACAGAAAGATGACTTGAGCTTTTGCCCTAATTCTGCTCAAATGTTGAAATTCAAATATTGAAGGGTTAAACACATTAAAGCTAATGCAAAGAAAGGAAAAGTGACAAGCTCTGATATGTGTCCAGTGTCTTGCTGTGCTGATCTGATGTCAAATGCTTGTACCCAACATACTGATAGAAATAAGCCAGGGAGCCTGGACGCTGCTCCTGACCTGCATCCATGTTGGACGTATGGCTGCTCGGTTTAGATACTAACTTCCTCCTCTTCCTCCTGTTGCCCCAGGGCACTTCAGCCCACAGTGCTTGCCGATGTGTGTATTGATGTATAAATGTATGTATATTAGTTTTTAGCTGAAACCTCCTCTTTTCCAGTGGTTGGCCTTTTGATTATGATTGAAGCAACTTTGTGGTAAAGTTACATCTTTTTCTCACTACATTCTACTCTAACTAGCCTCTGTTTTGTGTTAAACCTGAAATCTCTGACAGAAGACTAAAGAGGAGGTGTGACGAGGTACATCCATTTTTAGAAGCTGGTGTATTGTTTTCCTTTTGATGTGAAACCGGTTCATGTCTGAGTTCACATTTTATTCCATAGTATCACAGTGGATTTCTGGCGGCATACAATATAATCCAATCTTTATAGTTAATTTTGTTAATTCACTTTGGGTGAAACTGTTCAGTTAAAGGGATGTGTCAATTATGTGTGTGTGTTTGTTTATATTTATATGGAAGCACTATTATTCAGATTGTAGCCAAAGGTCCACTCTGCTCCATATAAGGACAGACTGTGGACTTTGCCTTCATGTTAGCTGTGTGTATAGTCTTGCTTGGCATGTAAATCAACAGGTTTGACTGGTTTCTATGAAACTGTTCTTAGTATAACTCAGGTCTCTATATGCCCAAAACCAGTTCACTTATAAAGATTCTTAAAACAATTGAGTTTTGGCAATATTAATTAAACCAATTAAACAACCCTGCTCAAATTTTAGTGTTTGTTATATTTGAAGACCAAATGGTTTTGCCTGTACACAGAAGAGAAGAATGAGCTCCTACTGGCTAAGCGTCTCCTTGCTGGTTTATCTATCCATACCACTCTGTTCCATATGTCTATTGTTGACTGATTCAACTTTGTGAAAAATAATTTATACTCCCACATAGTATTCAGACATGATGAGCCTTTCTAGTCAAACACTATCTGTCTTTTTCTATGTAATATTCAATATGATGTCGATAGACTTTGCAGCTTCCTTCAAAAACAAAACCTCGACATAATGAACCTGTCTGAGAAAAACTGAGCCAGGTTGTCACACCTTCCACTAAGGGTGCCCTTCAGACCCACCAGGGTCTGAAGGGCCCCCTTCAGGGCCCTAACCCTAACCCACCATCAGTGGTGTGAGAAGCTTTCAGTTTTATTTGCAAGTACCACTGCTGAACAACTCAGATCAGTTATCAGATCTGTCTTTAAGAACTTTACATTCCATGTCTTCATGGGTTGAAAGAATGCATGATGTATTACATGTGGTGTGTTTTTCTAACTCCCTGACCAACCAGTGACTTATCACTACATCACATCCTGAGCTTGAACAAGCAACCTTTACACAGGTTGATTGTTACAGAGCAGAAACTACCTCCAAGCCAAACAGTGGCAGGTTTTATTTGACCTCACTCACTGCTTCAGTCCTTAATAGACAACACTGATGACGAGGAGACATCTGACTCCTTCCTAAATGTGTTTTGTGACAGAGGCTTGAAATGGACTTGTAATTTTGGCAGTTTCAGAGTGTAGCTCATTACGATACAGTCTTAAAAGCTTTTCCCATCCTGACCTCTCCCTCAGTAAAATGATTAACTTGAGAGTTTGGAAATGGCCCTGAAATTCCTTCCCCGATTTATGTGGAGCAGCAATTGTTTCTCTGATGTAATCGATGGTGTCTCTCCTCCAACCTGCAAGCTTCTAAAGCTAAATTTTAGAGTAGTGGTCTCACTTGCTGATGCTCAGTTATTGTTTCACTCTTGAATCCTGTAAAAGCAGCAAAGAAACAGAGGATATTTTTGTCTTCCTGATTTGAAAATCAAGAGTTTAAAGTGGCTAATCCACTGACGTGTAAGCGGCGGTTTAACCCTGGAATCATCGATTTCTACTCAAACTCCAACCATAATTTTTTATTCCCATAACATTGGGAACTGGGCCACATTTAATTTATTTTACTTTCTTTAATAAGGACCTTGATCAATTAGCTTTATCAGCTGAGGTGTTGTATATCCATAAAAACACTGTAAAACATTCAATATTTCATGATCCAGTATGCAATCCTTCCTGCTGACTTGGGATCAAATTTTAGAAGTAAATTCCCCCTTTTTTTAATGTGAAACTTGTTTTCTGTAATATGAGTTTCCATGAAGGCTACTGTTTATTAGAGTCCTGTCACAAAGTATCATTTCTGACCACAAGAACTTCTCCTTCACAGCTTTGCCTTTGCGTTCTCTTTCTTGACCAGGCAAAGCATAGCTTTCTCCCAGAAGTTAGAAGGAAGATTCAGATAGAATTTGTTGCACTGAACTTTACACTGATTAACTCTCTGGCAACCAGATTTGCAGAATGTGTGAATCAGCCTGCAGAATTAAAAACTATGAGTCCAAATGAGTCAGGTACACAAGAAGCCTTGTATACTAGAGTTTGCAGTTTATAATAAATCAAATCTTTTGTAATTATTACTTTTTTTGTTGTTGTTTTTGTTAACCATTAACTGAACATGATCTACTTTACTAATTAAGGGGTAAATGTAACCGGATCTGATCTGCGTTGTGCTGGTTTTAAATGAGTTTGTTCACGTCTAATTAGATTTTTGTCAATTGCTGATATGTTGGTGTCACAGAGTTGTGGCAGAAGTTGTTAGCAGGGTTAGCATGTCCCATTCCACCACATCCCAAAAAGGATCTGGTTACTATGGAGTACATGGGAGTAAAGTGAACTACCTGTGATGTTAAATAAAACAGGTGGGGATGGTCTGAGCTTTGTGACGTGGTGCATTATCCTGCCTGAAGTAGGCATAAGAAATCTGCTGCAACAATTCTGAGCCTGTGACGTTTAAGCCATGGTCAGCTGAGACTAGTTGACCAAAAATGTTTCAAGACAATATTGCTTAGTAATGGCAAAATCTGATCCCAACATGTGAACATTGCTGTCGACACTGAGGCTTATTGAATCATTCAACATTTTTTTTTGTTAGTAACATTTTAGAGAGCCAGTGCAATCAAAAGTTTCAGCTAATAATAATAATAATAATCAGTCTTATGTATAACATTTCTGAAGCAGTTTTGAATTCCAGACTAGTCTGCTGGAACAAACTTATATCTCCTTCCTTCTACATTCTGATGCTCTTTCAACTTCAGCTCATCATCTTGACCACATCTCCGTTCCTGTGGTTGATTGACTCACTGTTTGTCTTAAGCAGTGAGTAAGTAGCCAGGGAGTTTAAATCAATTTGTCTTGACCCTTGTTTCACAAGTTCTACTAAAAATGTTAAATCCTGTCATTCGTCAGCTATGGGACAGATTCCCATCAGCAGTCATGTCATGCGAAAGTCTCATTGTTAATCATGTTTCTGCTAAATATGGTGTGTGAGCTCTTGTGTAACCCTTTTGTTATTCGGACTGGGAAAATGTCTCTCCAAAAGTTTCAGTAAAAATCTTCTTCAAACTCAGACAGCTGTTGTCTGGTATCTTGACTTAAATGCATCAGGCCAATTTATTTCCCAGGGCTACAAATCTCCGATTACAAATCTCCATACAGAAACTCAACTCACTCAATTTTAGTTTTGACTTTAAATTCTTGGTTGATGGTCTTTTAGCAGAGATTGCTGAGATTATGCATAAATGCACATACAAAATATATAGATCTAATCAGATGGTTGTAAACAGCTTGTAAGCAAATGTCTGTCTTGGTTTACCTGCTTTAGGTTTGTCAAAAACAAATGCAAGAAGAAACATGCTGCAGCTGCTGTCTGTAATAACTTTCAGAGTTTCTTTCTTCAGTTCTATTTTCTGAGGTTGCCTTCCCTCCATCACATGTATCCTCTGAGCTGTTGCTAGATATGTAAGGCGGAGAGCAGAGGGAGGTATGAGAGGAATGTCATCTTCCCAGATTAGTGTCTTTTCCTGTCATTGACACAAAAGCATGTGGGGAGGAAGGCGGTATGAGTGTGGTGTTTGTACTTTCCTCATTTTATATCCATAATAACCATGATAAAACTTTTTTTTCACTCACATCCATTCTTTCTTGTTGAATGTGAGAATTACAGTTTGTGTTTCTGTTTTCTGTGTTGTGACCAGGCTGGCAGTTGTGTGTGTGTGTGTGTGTGTGTGTGTGTGTGTGTGTGTGTGTGTGTGTGTGTGTGTGTGTGTGTGTGTGTGTGTGTGTGTGTGTGTGTGTGTGTGTGTGTGTGTGTGTGTGTGTGTGTGTAGGTGGTAGAATAGATTTTTGATTCTGTCCTGTTTGCTGGAGGAAGCCCAGCCAGCATTGGGACAGTTTGTGAGGCAGAGTTAGATATGAAGCCACCCATTCTGGGTCACATGTTGTCACCATCTTATTCAGCTTTGTATCCATGGGAACACCTGGGAGGTGCACCCCTTTTTCAGATAGCAGTTTGAAATTTCCTTGATGATACTTGAAGCCCAGTACATTTTTTTTTTATTTTTTTTTTTATGAAACCAGATATTCACAGATATTACTCAAACTGCAGTGTTCCTGTTTTATGTCAGTCATGGGACCCAAAAATATTTGCTTAAATGTCAAAAAAAAAAAAAAAAATCATATTTAAATGATTCCATACATTTCATTTCTGTATTTCATAGAATTGCCTTTTAATATATGAATTGGGTCAAATGCTTTTCTATAACAAGTCTCTCACAATAGCTTTGGAAATTTTGGCTGCAGAAGTAACTAAAAAATGTTCTGTAGGATTGAGAACAGGGCTTTGTGATGGTAAATCCAAAACTAATTTGTTGGTGAGCTTATTGTCATTGTTCAACTAGAAGACTGATCTAGACCCAATCTTTAACTTCTCGACTGATTTATTCAGACATCGTGAGTTTTGATTTTGCATGTAGCCATTTTTTAAAACTCTGATATTCTTCCTATACAACCAGATTCAGTATGGAAGCTCAGTGACTAAAGGTTGAACAGAAAACAGCAATAAGAACTGTTCAACATGAGAGAAGGTCTGTCTTCCATTGTTCTGTAAGGAACTCTGCAAAAAAAACTGCAGTCTGATGGCAACTATCTGAATATGGAAAAAAAAAAAAAATTAAGATTTTGTTAGTACATAATTCTAACAGTCCAGCGTGGAAAAATCACATCTTTTCAATGTTTATTTTAGCTGAAACACATTAGTGATGTTTTATATCTTCAATTCATGTTTCTTAACTAATTGATCTTACTTGACTTGGGAGGCTTCTTCAGTATCATAAGCAAATACTAAGCATGCATTCATTGGCAAATGGGATTTTGGAATCTTCCCAGTTCTATGCAAATGACGGGGAAAAAAGAACCTGAAAATGTATTTGAATTTCTCCACATGAACATAATCTGTTAGCATCAATACACTGTTTCTGTAGTTATGTGAACTAAAAGCTGTTGAGTTAGATACATCCCAACACCACACCACGAAGGTACGATTCCCTGCTTTGCTCAGTGGTCGGGCAAATATAATTAAAGAGACAACAGAAAATGAGGTGTGTCTGTGTGCTGTCTTTAGAGCCATTCAGATTCTTTTTATAAGTGTGTGTTGCAATTATAAAATGACATCAAGTGTGTACAGATGTGCATGAAGCGGACAAAAATCCTTGTTGTATTGTATTCAGTATTCTGCTTCTGTGTGTGTGAGAGAGATTAAAGGTAGTGAGTGATGGTAGTTTTAACAGTAGACTGTCTGTTTCTATCTGTGGCTGCAGAACAAAAGCTTCCTTGTTGTCTCACCTGACTCTGACCGTCAGTGTGGAGTGGTAGTGAAGCTGCTGCTGACATCACAGCACCATGGAGCTCTGCTAATGTCGATTGTTTGCATTACATTACATTTTTGTTCATCAAAAGGCTTACTGACATTAGTGAACGCTGTAGTGACTATGTGATAACCAAAGGAATAAGGGGGTAAAACAATACACTGTTGCATAATGTTCACATTTTTCCAGTCTGATTCCAGTTCAACCAGTTGGTCAGTCAGCATACAGCTTAGCCAATTAACAAAGCCTAATAAACACACAAGTGTTTCTAGGGATTTACTTTTTACAAATACACCAACCAAGAAATGCAAATTTATGAATTTGAAGAAACTTTTTTTTTTCTTACTTTTTCTTTTTTTACTTTTAAGTATGAAATTCTAAAGCGTCAATTTTGTTCAGCTCCTAACTTCATGCTTTTTACAACCAGCTTATGTTGCATGTCTCTTCCAACTTTGTAATACTGGAATGGTATTCTTTACAGAACGTCTCAAGCTCGGTTGTACTGGATGAGAAACTTAGGCGAACATTCATTTTTCAGTCTTCATCAGTTAAATTGCTGTCTGGACTTTGACTGGACCATTGTAGTGCGCTATAATCTTTGACTGAAGCCCTTCTTTTGTAGTTCTGTCCATAAAGTAAATCCTGATCTTATTTAGCTTCATCCATCATTTTTAACCAGCTTCCCTGAGCATACTAAACAAAAACATCCCCACAGCATCATGCTTCCACCACCATGTTTCAGTGTAGGGATGTTTTGAGGGTGATGTGCTATTTGCTTTTTGCCACACAATGTGTGTTAAACTGTAAATATCAGCAAACCTCAGTTCATAAACAGAACAATTGCATTTGGACTCCGATTGCAACTTGGATTATTTCGAAGCCAATTTGTTGTACTTCGTTTTATTTTGGGATATTAGATAAAACCCATACAACTCAACAGCACTGTTCAACAGTTATGTTGTTCAGTGTTATTGTGAGTGTTATTGGGTAGATGTGGCTCGGACTGGAAAACGATATATAAATTCATCAATTTACAATCATGTCCTACTTTGTGTTGGTTTTTCACATAAAATTCTGTCAAATGTATTGGGACTTTTCTTTTTTTTTTCCCAATCAAGTTGATCCAATTTACTTTTCTGCATGCTCTTTGTGAAAATGAAGTTTCAAGTTTTTTTTTACTTCTGTAATTATTCTATTCCGGTGCATCTGCAGCATGGGATATTTGGCATGAAGTCCACAGGTGCAGAGGTGATTCTTTTATAAATGTATGTCTGGCTATAAGGCTATTGTTTCTATTTGCTGTTTGCAAAATAGCTTTTAAGATGTCATGCAAAGAATGAGGGGAAACGGGAAACTTCTCCCTGCGTTGGTCACTGTGTCTCTTCCAGTCGCTGACCATAGCATTCTGCAGTATCACTTCTGCCTGTGGGAGAAGATGATGACATCATGACAGATCTCAGTTATGGTGTGACTCGAGAGGTTTTGATGGGTTTCTGTGGTCAGCCAGCTGCCACAGCCTCTTAGTGACTGGCTGTTATTGTGCTGAAAGCACAAAAGAACACTCCCAGGTGATGAGGTGACCTCTGACCTGCCTTCTCACTTACCAACACATGGCTAAGTATTTAGTAACGACAGGAATATTGAGCATCTTGACATATTTAGGCCTGAGGAGTTTTAGGCTCATGAAAACTTCTCCACTAGCATGAACAGCTTATCCATTTGTTCCCAACTGATGTTTCTACAGGTGAAATTACATATAATATGTAATCTGTTTGTGCTGTGAGATTCTGGGTTGTCAGAGTCGGTAGAAAACCTCCTTAGCACTGTGCAGCACAGCTAATGTTTAGAATAGTTTTATCTGGGCTTCACTGCTGACACAGTCTGCTAAGGTAAACACACCAGCAACCATATCTTCCTTTTCCACACAGGAGGGGACAGGATGGACTCAATAAATGAAAAATGCGACCCAGTAACTGGAAGACAAACCTCAGTTAGACAAATAAAGAATAAAATAAAACCTGAGAGTAGGAACATAAACATGGCAGCTGTAGGTTTACTGATGCATCTGATGTTCACTGCAGCTAAGACTAAATCTAAGCATCACATGGGTTAGTGCTACAATTGTGAGCAACAAAATGCATTTAACATGTATGTAGTTGTTCCTCGTTGGGGTTAATCAGGATTTCCAATGTTATTTGTTTTATAAATAGCAGAATATTTTTTTTCTTTAATGTCAGAGGTATACATAGTCTAAAATCACAATGCCTTTTAAGAAACTGGAAAAGCCCAGATGATGATGTCATGTTTTGTATATTTATGATGGGTTATGTAAAGACATTTGATTTAAATGGAAATAAAGAGAACACTAGATGTATTTTAAAGCAACAACTTAAACACCAATGTTTTTTTTTTGTTTGTTTGCTTGTTTTTTTAAGTGTCAACAGTTAATAGAAGAGTACAGCTTACAGTGATTTGTGTGAAAAGAGGCATTAGTTGTGAAACGTAGAGCAGAGTGGTGTATATAGCATCAAGTTGCTACCGTAAGGACAGGAATTTATCCAAAATGATATTACTGTAGTCAAACATGGGCATGATTTTCATTTGGACAGGTGTTTTCCTAGCACAGGAAGTGAAAAATGAATGCATGCGATGAATAAATCCAAGTTTAGACTTAATATTTGATTGTAACTTATTGATGTGAGAATGAGAGACAACTCAGTAATTTATATTCAGGAATTGGCCCAATAATTGTACCATTTGAAGTGGTGATGTTTGAAAGTGTCAGTGACTGTAAAAATCTTGGAAAGAAGGCTAAGATTGCAAAAGTTATTAAAACTCTTAAAGTTTTTTGGGGATGGGCCATAACGAGTGTCATCTGCATGGAAGTGAATGGATGGGCATAAAGCTACTGTAAATAGTTTTTATATGAACAGAAAATAGAGTAGGTCCTAGAATGGATCCCTGAGATCTCCATGGTGATGGGGAGAGTTTGTGAAATGACAAGTTTCACAAATTCTTTCTGAAAGGTCACTTTAAACCATGCAAGTTAGTTAGTACTGTATTTACCCCTGTGTTTGCTCATTTGTTAAATAGCTCTAGTTAGAAATTATTCTATGGAGAAAGTCAAAACAAAAGAACAGCAGGCTCTCACTCCTGCTGCTCATTTTGTTTTCTTGGGAATTAACATTAACTTTTCCATTCATTATGCAACATAAATGAGTGTCCTTCTGTCCATAGACAACCAGTGGGGAAAAAAAACTATTTTGGGGTCTATGAGCTATAATAACCAACTTATTTTTTCCTGGAGTATTTATTTCCAGTAATAATCTTTAGTCAACAGGTATTCGTTAGAGCTAAAATAACCGTATATTTTCTTTGCAAATGATCTGCAGCAGGATGTTGACCCTGTTCTAAATTCAGAGGCAATTTGAGTTTTCAGTGCCTATTTATCTTAAAAACTGTCATAGTAAACTTCTTTTCTTGTCTTTGCGTTGATCCTTCATCTTTAAATCCATCTGACATTAACAGGCTTTGTGCTACATGGAACATGTCCAGAACTCCCACTTGAGCCTGAACCTTTTTTTCTTGCACAGATTGCAGCTAATGCCGCAGCAGCTCCAGAGCATTGCTAGCAGCTGTGTAAGAGTGCAGCTAATCCACACCACTCCTTACACATGACCACTGCTGACAGCCTCACTGTCAGATGGGCTCACCAGTTTCTGGCTTGAACCATAAAGTTCATCTGAACTGGAACATTCAAAGTTATTCCACACACAGAAAAATTGAATCCCATTTAATTGTTAGTTTAATGTGATTCATGTGGACACGATTAGAATAAAAAAAGTGAGTCTGTCACAGCTCAGTAATGCATCACTGAGCTGTGAGCTGAACAGAAGCATGGGGGTCATTTCATCTCCATCGGACACGAGACCAGCTGCTACAAACAGCAAAAACTGAATGACTGAAGTAGGTTTTTAGTTTTTGCAACGGGAAATGTATTAAGCTGGTTTTTGTCTGACAGCTGACTAAAATCATCGTATAGTAACAGTTGAGCACGCAGTCAGTTAAACAGAGCGTGATGTTCCCATGTCTGATCTTTACATACCTGCAGTTTCTTTATCCTCATAGACACATACAGTGCTGTGGGAAAAGTATTAAGAATATATCTATACCAATATGTGGTCACATCTTTTGAACTAAATGTTCTAGTCTAACCCAGACTGGATTAGTGTTCGACCTGCATAATCAATAAATAACTTCCATAGACCCTACCTGACCAGATAAAGTTGTCTGTAACGCTTTCAAAACATGCACATCATGCCCTGATCTGAAAACATTGAACAGATGAGGAATGGTCACTGACATCAGATAAATGTGATTCTAAGGCTTTGGGACTCCAGTGAACCACAGTGAGAACTGTTATCCACATATGAAGAAAACATTTGAGAGTGTGAAAACCAAAACTACTCCAAGAAAACCCCGGCTCATCCAGGAAGTCACAGAAGAACCCAGAATATCTAAACCAGAGGTGTCTCAGTCCAGTCCTCTGAAGCCAACCTTTAGATGCATCTTTACATCAACAGACCTAAATCAAAAGGCTGAATTCCCTCATCAACAGTCATTCAGCTCTGAACAGGCCTGATAACAAACCATTGATTTGATTCGGGTGTGTTGGAGCAGGGAAGCGTCTGAAAGTTGCAGGATGGTAGCTCTGGAGGACTGGAGTTGAACATCCATTATCTAAAGCTCTGCAGGCCTGGCTTGGTGTAATTAAGGTCTGAGTTCATGATTCAACAGTCAAAAAGAGGCTGGACTAAAATGGTATTATTGACATCCGAAATCACTGCTGAGCCAGAAGAATTTAAATCATCATCTCATATTTGAGAAAAAAAACATCTTGATGATTGTACTATGGACTAAAGAGATAACACTGAAACTTTTCAGTGGCTGAATTTCTGTCAAAGTGCTGAAGCCTTTCAGAAAGAACATCATATATACAGTCAAACAAGGTGGTGGTAGAGTGATGCCATGGGGTTACTTTAGCTCTCTAAGACTTGGTAAACTTGACATCATAAAATCTTGATGGCAGTGTTTGTTTTGCCATAGTTGCTATAACTTGTTAAAAAGTTTGACCATAAATGATCTTTTGAAATAGGGTTGGTCAGGAGAGCGTTTTGTGCTAATGAATGAAATCGTCATTTGAAAAATTTTGTTTTTAAATTTGTTTATCTTGGGGTTTTTTGTTTGTGATCAAAATAAAAGAAATGTGTAACACAGAAATCAGAGGGAACCATTTCATTGTTGTACAACAACAAGCAATAGAAATGAAAAAACAAAACATCACTGTTTCATAGAACGACCTCTGGTCGAGAGGGAGGGAGACATACAACAAGTGTGCAGTTTCACATACCTGCTGCTTGTTCAGGTGTGGTGAGCATTTTTCTCAACGTCATGCTTGGTTGTAACCCCTACCGAAAATTCTTTTTGCCCTCACAATGCTGGTGGTTACTGGCAGCACTGGTTTTACTGGACATTTACTTTCATCTTTCTGAACATTCAAGAATATGCAGAAATTTGTCATATGTACATTTTAAAAAGGTTTATTACAAAAATGTAAGGGATCAAATTATTGGTTTGGTCCAATTTCTTTATCCAAATGATTGAATAACTAAATGACTAATTCTGAACTCCACTGAAGCTGATTTTAGTTCACTGTGGCACCATTAAGTGTCCTATGGTGAGTGAGCTTCTGTTAAAGATTAATATTAGGCCAATTTTGGCCTTTTATTGTAGAAGATAATGTTGGAAATGATTACGTCTTGTACCCAAGTTCTTGTTGCGCACAGCAAACTAAAATGTAAGTCTTTTTACTTTCATCTTCACTCTAAACCAGAAGTCTGCATTTTTAACCATGAAAAGTGAAAGTGTTAGTTGAATTGTGACTGGACAGGTTCAACAAGCTTTGAGACATTGTGCTGCTTCTGATTGTAGACCGTAGATCACTGTTCATGCAGGCGTAGGAGATGTTTTTCTTCAAATTTCATAAGAGAAGAATTTACCAACTAATGGTCCCTTTTCACTTGGCTTGTATGGCTTTAACATGCTCTCAGTAGGACATTTTCAGTCAGTCTCTGGACAGTGGAATGTGATGTAGGATACTGTGCAACCGTGCGTTCCCCCTTCGGAGACCTCTCCCTCCGACATATCTGCTGCTTGTTCAGGTATTAAATTCTTTTTGCCCTCACAATGCTGGTGGTTACTGGCAGCGCTGGTTTTACTGAAAACTGTGATGATAAAGCTGTTGTCTCAGAAAGGAAGATGGAGTCAAAAGCATAGATCCCGTGACTTGGTCTTAAATGTTGAAACCCTTTGGGACCCTGACTGAGACTCTGACCTGTCCAGCATCAAGTCAGGCAGAGAGATGCAGCTGGACGAGCTCAACATATGAACTACTTGGAGCTTTCACCTAAGCAGTGTTGGAAAATAGTATCCATAATCAACAAATATATAAAATATAAAACATGGTGGTTTAATTGTTTTGGGGTTTTTTTTGCATGTCTAAAACATTTTATAATTTCATCACTGAAATTTGCCCCATGTGAAAAATCTGACTTCTTTTTTCTTTTTCTTGTGTGTGTGTTTTCAGAAAACTACCATGTAGGCAGCTCTGACAGGAAGACTGAGTCTGTAGTGAACCTACAGCCACAGCCGTCCCTCAACTCCATTCAGTCAGGTTCTCCAAATGTTTCCAAACGTTCTGGAAACCAGAAGTGGAAGTGGCTGCCCAGTTCAGGACGCAGGATCAGCTCCAGCAAGAAACCACCCAGCACTAAGCAGAAGAAGCCAGGTGGGACTCGGCTCCTTCTGATATCTGTATTCATTCAGACTGATGCACAAACCCTCAGTTGTCTACACGAGGAGATGGGGTGAAGCTGAAAAGTTTCTGTTCTGATGTTTCCAGACAAACATTAACCTGTTAACCTATCAGCTGCTTTTATCAAATTAGAAAAATATGCCCTTCTGTTTTTCCAGAACTTGGTTCTGGAAGAGATGGTAGTGGAAAGGCTAATGAGCGCAGTCAACCAGGAAAGGAGGACAATGAAGAGGTAAGCAGCAAGACCCAAGGCTTGAACCTGCTGTTAAAAAAATATTAGATTTACTGTAAACATTTTAAATTTATGGGGAAACAAAGGTTAAAAACTAATATTAAAAAAAGTATCCAAATGAAATACAGTAATAATCCCTGTTATCCTGCTTTTGTTCTTCAAAAGTTGTTTTTGTTTTGACTGTTGACTCCAGAGTTTAAAGATAAACACGTGTTCCTGTTGTAAAGCTATATAACTCAGTTTACATCATGGAAAGTAAACAAAGAAAGTTCCTCTTTTTGCGAGGGAGAGATTATATTTGCTTGGCACGCGCACACACACCCACTTGCACACAGAGTTACAGGCTTTTATGTTTCCATGATACGGATATATGGAAAAAATTTAGTTCAGCATCTGCAGAATCACATTTCGACTCATTGCTGCTCATCAGCCTCTTTGTAGGTCAGCCCCAGAAAAGCTTGAAATAATCAAAGTCTACGTTAAAACCGAAACACTGAGGGAGGAAAAAAGAAATAGCCCTGGACAAACTTTAAATAATTTCTGTCAGCTGTTGAGCACCAGCTCCTCAAGTCTCACAAAAGATGACTTAGCATCTTTTCCATCTTTTTTTATCTTTTCCAGACCCAGTTATAGCTGGTATTCAGGGTCGGGTCTTGATGGTTCAGATTAAAGCTGACATCAGTAAACACAACCACTCCCCCCTGGCTTTAAACTCTGACCTGGGTCATCAGATCTCAACTTCCTAGTTCACATGCAAACTAAGATGTGGACACATCAGATTTCCCTGTAAACTGACCGACAAATGGGACATCAACAGATCTGTTCCTGCAGCACAGATCCATTCACTTAATGGAACTACTGCATGCTGATGAAGTTCACTAATTAAAGCATTAGGGTTCAATAATTCAGAGTCATATATATACAACTTTACTTTGCTGGTGTGCATTAAAGAATATGTAAAAGTTAACATGCCACACTCTATTGTCCAGATATCATACGTCTGCAGAGCTTTGGTAAGGTTAATGAACACAAGCTGAAAAAAATTCTTTTCTTCATTGCATTGTGATATTAGATATTTTTTAAAGAATTTATTTATTAAAGGGATAGAGCAAAAAGTGTTGACAGCTCTTATTACTAATAATCCATTTCATTAAGTGTATCTTAAATGTGTTATATTTATTAAAATTTCTAATGAGAGTGAGATTCCATTGAGTAGCAGCTTGTTTTACCAAAAGCAATTTTCCTAAAATGAATAATAATGCTCTTGTCAAGCAGCTTTCACGTAAACTCCACTGGAGCCATCAAAAACTTAAACGGGTCAAATTGTTTTAAGATGCTTTCATGAGCAGCTGCTGCTGTTCTCTTGTTTTTTAAGACCTACATAAATGGCCAGTATCATGTAAAATAAACGTTGTTGAGCTTTACATCTTGTTGTAATCGTCAAAACATTCCTGGAGTGTTGTCTTGGTTCTTTCATGCATTTTTGAGAAATCTTTTAATCGCACAGCTGTGCCAAACACCTGGGTGGACCTAGCCCTGCCTCCAAGTTTCCATCTAACAGTGCAGTCAGCCCCCACCCCACAAGTTTTTCAGACTAACCAGAAGTAATATGTAAACTCTTAGTGGAACTGTGCATCTGCTGACACTGGTAGAAACATTGTTAAAGGCTTAATAGATTGTGTGATGACTTCCTGAAGGCGAAGCTTCAGAAAGCGGAGTTTATAAAGTGACAGAGGACCAATTTCAAGGCGTTAAATTATAAATTCATTTTTCTTTTTAGTTGTATTTGATATATACATTTTTATAACAACTGAAGTTAATATAGTTATTGATTGTGCTATAAAATTGTACTATGTAACTGAAGAATGTATAATACTGCTCCTGTGCATCTGTGATTTATTTTATCTATTTTTTGTTAGATTTCCAGTGAGAGCAATTTTCTGACATGGTTTAGCTACATGACCTTCCACCCCTGAGCCATAATGATCTACTGCTGTTCACTAATCAATAAAATGAAGCTCCTTCATTAGCTGTTCCATGTCTCTTGTACAGAGAGTAAGCATCAAGGATGGGAACCCTCCATCGAAGCAGTCTCCTGGGATGCAGAGTGGTGGAGAGGAGGAGCCAGAGCCAGACGATGAGCCCCACCTTCCTCTTCCTCCACCCATGGAGATCATGAAGGACCCCTCAGCTTCAGAAGAAAAGGTACCAGAGGAGGTTTTGGTTTCTCTGAGAGTTTATTCACCTCAGCTTTGAATTCACACTGATTTTACATTATTTTATTTGGAATAAAATATTTCATCTTCATTTACACTCTAATTCTTACATTTCATTATTGACTTAACAAGTGATCACATCTTTTGATGCATCTAAAAAAATCCACATCTGAAGATTTTAAATGAGTGTGTACATAGATTTTCTTTTCAGCTTTGCTTTTCTTCTTTCTTGTTTTCAGTATTGTTGTGATGATTATAACTCTAACTGGGTTCTTATGGTTTTCCTCCTTTCCTTCCAATCTAACCTGCTGCTCCTTCCGTCTTCCTCACAAAGTCTTCATCCTTGCTAACATCTCTGCAGTCGTCCTCTGACGTCCCCAGCGCTGCAGAGCTGGTTAGCGCCATAGAGAAGTTGGTTAAAACCAAGATGGTGAGTCACCAGCTAGAGAACAGAATTATCCTCAATTAGAAGCAGAAGAACGAATGCCCACAAAATATCTTGCCATATTTAGTTTTAGACCCATAAAGTTACATAGAATCTGTTGTCAAGCTCACCTCTGGGAGTTGAGGACCTTAAATGTTGATCGTGTTTTTATGAAAATGTTTTACAGCTATTTAATTGAAGTTGTCCTCAGTTTCTCCTTTCTTTGCTGGTTTGGCTTGTTGAATTTAAAAATGTATAATCGCATACAGAGTGTTATCAAAGAATACAGAACAATCATTAAAACTCAACTGAAGAACAGATTAGTGTCCAAAGCCCCAAAAAACTCTTGGTAGATTTCACTCATCCTCTACACTCACTTCAATCTTCTCCCTTCAGGAAGAAGATCTGGTTTGCTGAACACAGTCTGTGTTTTTTTGTTGTTGTTTTTAACTGTAGATTCACTACAGTTTTGTATTACTGCAGTTCAAGTGATTTTTAGCCCAAGCTTTTATTTACTAATTTTATTTTGTAACATTTATCTTAGATGAATCTTCTTGTCATGTAAAGTCTTGTGTGAATGTGTTGGCCGTCACCACTGTTTGTTGTAAATGAATTGCCCTTCGGAGTCCTCATGTAGTTAACCGATTGATCTCAGAACCAGCCAAAAAGCCAACAACTTTTCTTTACATAACTTCTCAGTAGACATGAGATGGTGACAATAAATTTTAGTCATAAATATGATAATCACCATAGTTACTTAACTTACATATAATTTAATACTGTTATATATTACAAAAGCTTTGTACACTCTTAAAAAAAATCTAAATATGAAAAGGTAAAGGAGCAAACTCATCATAGTATGTGAAGAACATACAGGCATCCTGCTGTCCGACACACAGCAACACTGTGTCTGTTAGCTGGGTTTGAATCAGCCGCCGAATCCTCTCAGTTTGTTTATATCAGCTTCCACTTTGAACTTCAGCCTGCCATAAGACTGAAACAAAACTACACTGACTACAGTGTAGTTTCGTTTCAGTCTTATGGCAGGCTGAAGTTCTTCATTGGTCTGGGAGCTGAAAACAACCGTAACCCTTCTGTGAACTGCTAGACAGTAGCATGAGCTCTGTCCAAACTCCAGTTTCCAACTGGTTTCCTACCAAAATAACTATGATTGTTGCTGTGATTTTATTTGCTGTCTGTAGTTTGTCGCTAGCAAAGTTTGCACATTTTAAATGCAATGTAATTCTGTGTTTCATAAGTAAAACATGGCTGCAGTAGCTGCTGAGGGATGTTATATTTAATCAAGACACAGTGGGTTCTTTTTCTGGAGGACATTTGTTTAAAGTTAGCTGCAAGACTGCTCTCTGTTCAACAGTCATAAATATGATAATCACCATAGTTACTTAACTTACATATAATTTAATACTGTTATATATTCCAAAAGCTTTGTACACTCTTAAAAAAATCTAAATATGAAAAGGTAAAGGAGCAAACTCATCATAGTATGTGAAGAACATACTATGATGTTCTTCACATACTATCAGCTGATTGCTGAAGAAATCCCTTTACCACTACTGCCCTCTGCTGTTCGGAAATGTCAACAACCTGACTACGCTGCCTGGATGCAGCAGGATTCTGAACCAGCTGCAGATGTCTGAATGATTACCTGTGTAGACACTGTTGCTGCAATTAGTGCGACGAAATATAAACATCTGGACAAGTTTCATCTTGGTCCCTTAAACTTAGAAATATTCTTCAGGTTACAGAAGGCTGACTTTGCAGCCATGTGCATGAATAACGTTGTTTGTTTTCTGTTCAGACGGTGGAACCATACCCAGGCTTCACCCCTCCGTCTCCACCGGAACAACACACACCAGTTCAGACACGGAACTCCGAGCAGGACCAGAAAGCCAAAGCTATGAGACACCGGACGTGAGTACTCAGGCTAACTTTCTTCTACACTGCTGTGATCTGTAGCATCACTGTAAATGACAATGATGTGACTGATGTGTCCACACTGTTGTCTGTGTGTTCAGGTTTGTCCTGAACGAGCTCATTCAGACAGAAAAGGACTACGTCAAAGACCTGGGAATCGTGGTGGAGGTAAGGATTCCATTCCAGGCTTCAGTGAGGCGAAGCAGAACATAGCAGCTTCACCGTCATGTTCTGTCTCTCTGCAGGGATTCATGAAGCGGATAGAAGAGAAGGGTGTTCCAGAGGACATGAAGGGAAAAGAGAAAATAGTATTTGGGAACATTCACCGCATCTATGACTGGCACAGAGAGTAAGTCTCCCAGATGGGGCTGGAAGCATTAATGGGCTGTCTGTATCTGCTGCTGACGTTCCTCTGGTGTGCCTCAGGTTCTTCGTAGGAGAGCTTGAGAAGTGTATTGATGACAACGGGCTCCTCCCAGAACTTTTCATCAAGCATGTGAGTAAAAACAGAAAAGGATGTCTAACATTCCTGCGTTGAACTGTGTGAAGACCTCAATGTTTGTGTTGCAGGAGAGAAGACTGCACATGTATGTGGTTTACTGTCAGAATAAACCCAAATCAGAGTACATCGTTGCAGAATACGACAAATTCTTTGACGTACGTAGTCTTTTTTTATTATTATCATTATGTCTTAACATACATGATTCCCTCATGATTTTCAGTTTTTTATTAGTGAGTCACATCTGTCCTTGTTAACATTTTAATTTTTGAACTTGTTCTTGTCCCAGGATCATTTCTGTGTCTGATATATTGTCAGAAGCATTTGACTAAATACCAGATCTCTGTGTTATTAATGTTCTGCTTTTCAGGGGATCCAGCAGGACATTCAGTCTAAACTAACTATCAGTGATTTCCTCATTAAACCCATCCAGAGAATTACCAAATACCAGCTGCTACTAAAGGTACCAAACACTAAAACAGCACACTACATTTATTTTACACTGTGACCTGGCAAATGTAGCTTTTTCTATTTCATGTCCCAGAGCCTGGAGACACAATGTAAAGAGTATGTAAATGTATTCACAAAATGTGTGTTTGCAACACACACGTTACAAACACAAACTATCTGTTCTCTCTACTTGCAACACACTCTGCGGTCATGCTACAGTTCTAAAATGAAACCCATTTTCTTCCTCTTCATTATCTGTATTCTTTGTGTTTTCCTAATACCTAAAATGCATTGAATTCAGTGGTTTTTCCAGGAGTATCAACACTTTTTCTAAGCACTTTAGCTTGATAAGTGACCTGTTTGAGTCACTGTTAACTGGGTGCTAACGTCTCTTCTTAGGACTACCTGAAGTACAGCTCTAAGGCTGGCATGGACTGTAAGCAAATTGAGGTAAAGCAAATCTATCATGCAGAGAGAGAATACTTTGTGTGTAGAGTCCAGCCTGCATCTATAATGTTGGGTATTTTTCCTGAGATCCCAGGACTGTTTTCTGTCTCTCATGACAGAAAGCTGTGGAGTTGATGTCTGAGGTTCCTAAGCTCTGCAACGACATGATGAATCTGGGCCGGCTTCAGGGATACGAGGTGTGTTATCATGCCAACATGTCACTGACTGGAGTCCTTCTGAAACTTCAGCTTTTAAAGCCAGCCTGGTTGTCCCTGCAGGGAAATCTGGCCAATCAGGGAAAACTGCTGCAGCAGGAAACCTTCTTTGTTACGGAACAAGATGCTGGAGTCTTGTCGCGATCCAAAGAACGCAGAGTCTTCCTCTTTGAGCAAATCGTCATCTTCAGTGAACTGCTTAGAAAAGGCTCATCCACACCTGGCTACCAATTCAAAAAGTGCATTAAGGTGGGTAAAAGATCCTGTCAGATATTCCACTGGCTGATGCCAGAGACGCTCATACATTTTATTTAAAGATGACTGAACAGCTGTGATAGATAGATTGATAAATGGACAGATATTCATTCTTTAATTGATTCATTCAAATACAAAATGGCTGCTGAAAGAGCAGCATAACTATTGTTACTGGATCCCCCTAAAGGTGACCAACCTGGGACTGGAGGAATCTGTCGACAATGATGCCTGCAAATTCGTCATGTTCTGTCGTGGCTCATCGGAGCGTTTCACTCTGCAGGCAGCCAACGTCGACACCAAGCAGGTCTGGGTCCAACACATCCAGAACATCCTGGATGCTCAGAATGACTTTCTGTCAGGTGCGGACACACACACACCAACACACACGTACCCCTACATGCAAAATATTACTCCTTCAACTAATCCTTAGCAGAGATGCTATTGCTTCCCAGCTGTGTCACATGGATTATCAAGGCATATGACTCAATGTTAACATCTGTATTCATCACATCTGGTTTCAGTTAACGTTATCCTTTTATATTAGCTGCTACACTAACAGAAACAGACCACTGACTGTTCATTATAAATGTGGCATATGAAATGAAACTTCAGTCTGTCTGACACACTATCCAGAGCGCCGAATCCTCACACCCCAGAAAGTCTGGCTGAAATGGAACCAACAACGTCGACAACGTGCTTAAAGAGCTAGTTGTCTTCATAAAGAGGATGGCCAAACAAAGACACAACTTGAGCCTGCTTTGTCTCCATTTGTCCCTACAGAGATTAATTCATTGTGGAAAATGGCATCATAATGAAAGACCAGAAAACTATTTTCCAACTCTCTGCACATAGGCTATATCAATATTGGTGTTGAAGCAGCTAATCTCTGAGGAAGAGACATGTTCTACTGCCCCATGTTATCCAGTGGCAGCTCAACAGAAACCATCAACTCTAACCTTTTGTGTGTGTTTGCAGCTCTGCAGTCTCCCATTGTGTACCAGCAGTGTCAAAGCAAAGACAGCGGCTCCTCTCTGATCAGACGGTCCTCATCGTCAGGAAACCGGCCATCTTCATCCTCCCACAGCCGGCCGTCCTCAGCTCTGGGCTTCAGTGAGAAGAGCCCTTTAAAAGTGTCTACCTCCAATGGCAGCTCATCTTGCTTTGAATCCACTGTAAGTTCCTGCATTCTTGCAGCATGTTCTTTTATCCAGGTATTTTTGGTCTGCCTTTCATTCTGAAATTTTGAGTAAACACAACACACACTCTATAAGTCAGCTGACCTAAAAGCAAAGGTTAAAATCTAGGCTGCAGTCCCCAGTTGATATTGGGCTTGTTTATGTAGGTAAATGCACATTTTAGTTCAGCTTGAATGTGAGAAGACATGTTGACCCTGCACTGCTGCGATCCCTAACCTCTCCTCCCCTACCACCCTCAGCACGATGACTGTAACGGCCTCTTCTCCACCATGCGGGTCACTCAGGACTACTCTGCACTCAAAGAGAACGAGATATGTGTCAGCAGAGGAGACGTGGTACAAGTCCTGACCATCAATCAGCAGAACATGTACCTCGTTTTTCGGCCAGCCAACAGCCAGTCACCCGAGGCCGAGGGCTGGTTGCCGGGACATGTCCTTGGCCCGCCTACAAAGTCCATAAAAGACTCTTTCTCTACTTCCTCCTTCCCATCCGCTGTGGCAGATGCCAACAACATCAAGTAAGTCCTCCCTTTTACCCCCCACCCCCAAACCTCCCACCTCCCTGAACCCTCCAGCAGCACTTGTTTGGCAGACAGTCGGCTGGACTGGATGAGCGGTGTGGAAGCTCCATCTGCCTGGTTGTGTTTGTGTTTTCCTGAATGGGCTCCTAACTCCTCACTGCCTGTGCCCTCATCTCCTAATCCCTCACCCCTCCTGCTGCTTCCTGTTCTGACAGGACACAGAAGGATTCCCACCGAGTCACTGCTCTACAGAGCACTAAGGTACCCCCCACCACCCTCCTCCCACTCCGCCCAACGCGCCTCCAATCTAACTGACTGCCAGTCTGCTGAAGGGAAATCCACTTGTTGTGGCCTGAAAGCGAGCTAAAACACACACTGATCCCACAGGAGTAGACTGAGCAGAACATGTAGCTGACTCTGACCCGGGGGTCCATGTGGAGCTAAAACCGGACGTTTTTTTTTTTTTTTTTTTCAGTTCTAACAACCTGCTTCTGATTTTCTGTTGTACTTCTCGTGTTTACTGTTTCTTTGACAGAATAAAACTCACCTGGTCGTCTTCAGGTGGATTCTGTTGTCCGTAGAGGAGAATATTTATTTTGTTGTCTGTGGCAATCTGTATACATTTTGTGTTGATTCTTGTTTTTTTTTTCTTTCTTGTTAATTATTATTTTATTTCTTAGACAAAGTTGGATTTGTTTCCTGCTTTGTGTTGATTTTGTTCAGTGTACAAAGTTCATACTGTTATATCTAGAACATTCCTGTTTAAGAAAAAATGCCATTTGCACTATTTCTGAAGATAAAAAATATGAATGAAGTCAGGCTGTGCAATATGTTTGACTTAACGGCAGCGTTCAGCTTTGTTCTGTCCGTAGTCTGATGAGGATTTTAGATGTTTTTTAAATATGTAAAATAAACCTTTTGGATATAAGCATGAGTTAGAGCAGAAGCGTGAAAGTGGACATGTTTTGTTCTGCTTTAGAATTAAGATGGTATGTAGTTTTTAATATTTGTAAATAAATTACAAGAGAAAACTGAATATCTGCCTGCATTTCTGCACACACTTAAGTACACCATTTGTTAATATGAGAGGTAATTTTTAATTTTTGAGCAAAGCACCTGCAGTTCAGTAGACATTATGTAGGTAAAGCATGGTTTTACTGCTTCTAGCATTCCTGTGTTCGAAAACCATCGATCCTGGAGGCTGCTGGTCATTTCATCTCTATGTCCTTTCCATCCTTTCATACCTCTCTATCTCAAGGTAATTCTGCACTTGACTTTCTCAAATACTAAATGGAGCTGCCTGCTTTGGGATGTTTCAGGAATCAGTCGCCAGGGAAATATTTGGTATAAACCAAGCCAAACATTTTCAGTTATTTTTAATATTCTACCACTTCAGTAGTTTACTGCAGGGAAATATGGTTTTATAAATCAATATTATCCACCTAGTTTAGTTAGATCAGAGTTTACAATATTTAATGTGCACTAAATGTAATCTGGGATAAATGAGGGTAAGAATCAGAGTTGAACAATAAGGGTTTGAGTCAAAGTTTTCAGAATCAATTGTTTGTTTCCATAATTTTCGAAAATACTTTAGCTAGACTGAACAATAAACTACGATAAAGTGCATATTTGCAAAATTGTTTCACAGGTATGAAATGCATGGGGATGAACTGAGCCGCAGCCAGCTTGGCTTTATTTCCAGATATAAGTGTGAAGTGTGATCATCTGCACCGTTTACTTCTTTTTGTCGTAGTGTTCTTTTTGATTCAGTTTGTTTTTGAGTTGTTACTAACCTTCACGGTTTGACACTCCACATAAGAAACAACCCTCAGACTGAACCATGGATTGTATTTATTTCACCAAAAAGATTTGAATTCTTTAAGACCAAAAGAAATTACAGTGCATCTCTAAAAAAAAAAACACACATAACTGTTTTTTCCGCTGTCTGTGCTACGTTTCACATTTTAAAATCTTGAGATTTAGTTTGATACAGTCTAGCTAATAAAACTGTTATTTCAAGCCACATTACAAATGGATCCAATTAATGTCTGGTTGTAAGGAATCCAGTTCAGTTCAAATTTGATTAGTTGGGTTTCAATTGAATTACAGACTGTCCTGATCACATTGAGTCAATGACTTTTAAACTTCATCTTTCCTTCTGAGCAAACTTGTGATGACAATGGAGAGGGTCTCTTCCAGCCTGGTCTGTTGGAAGAGACCTTCAGCAGACCAGGCTCTGTATGAACAACAGTATGCCACTGAGAAGTCAAACAGAGCTATGTTTCCCCAGATCACTCAACATCTGCATCAGGTGTTTTTGATTGAAAGATAACAAAGATGGCAGATTTCTAAACAGATGCAGCATTCTGGAAGCGTTTTGTGTATTCTGTCCAACAAAACTAAGAGCTTGTTTAACATTCGCTTGGGAAGGTAGTATATATATATATATATATATATATATATATATATATATATATATATATATATATATATATATATATATATATACACTTTATTTTATTTTTTTTAATAAAGTAGATAAAAGTAGCCAATGCAGTAACCTCTGGAAAAGCAAGAGTTTTTGTCTGGAGCATGGAGATAGGTTTAAGAAATTCATTGCTCCTTTACAGATTTTTTTTGTTTTTTCTCTTTTTTCATACATTTTAACATCACAGATAATTTGAGCAAATCGAAAAGGACATTTTGAATTTATCCTTTGAGGAACTGTTTGTGTTTAGGAACATGGATATCCTGAATACCAGGGCTCCTCAAATTCAGGCCACGAGTCCCAGTGTCCTACAACCTTTAGGTGTGTCTCTAGTCCAACATACTTGAGATAAACGGCTGAATGACCTGCTCACTATGCACCCATGATCTCCAGAGTCCTGCTGATTGTTGACTCTGACTGGATTTGAGGATCCTGCTGCATAAGGTCATTTCACATTTCCTTTCTGTCTAACGTTAAATCAGACTGAACTTTCACTGTTTTAACTCAGTCAGGATTACCAATTTTTGTTTGCTAGATGCGAGAATATTTTTACCTAAATTCAGAACTTTTATTCATGTGGGAGAGTCCAGATGATGACAGTCTGAAAGACATTTTCAGCATAGATGTTAGATTTTAGCTAATCTGTGGTTCATTTTTATTCAGAGCTTCAGATGTACATCTTGTTACTGACATGGACTGAGAAGTCAAAGAGGATGAATTTCCTCCAACAGCAACATAAAAAGCCAGATTACAGTTTGTAACTGTATGAAGGAACAGAGACGGTCTGGAGACATGCCCTGTCGTCTGACTAAATAAAATTAAAGTGTTTGACTATGATGGCCATTGTTACATCTGGAGGGAAAAGTGGAAGCTTGCAAGCGCCAGGATTGGCACTGATGCTAATCTCAGAGGGTAAACCAGTCACCGAGTTCATACAGTCCTTTATCTGCCTAGCAACTGCCCAGATGGAATTCTGATGGGATGAAAACTGACTGTGTTCAAAGTATAATGGACATTCCTATGGATATGCCAACATTAAACAAGAACTTGGTTAATTTATAGATAATTAAATAATGGAAATAATTCAGATAAAAAATAAATAAATGGATGCTATAATAACAATTTAATTCACCATTTTTTTTTTTTGACACACATGGATGGCCTTGAGGGCCTTGATGATTTTCCATCAACAGTAGAAGCTTAATTTGATTTACGTGAATATGAAACAACAAATGAATAATTTTCAAATGGTTGCTTAAATACTGCAAGAGGTAAGTTACATAAAGATTATTTTAATGGACAAAGACCCAGAGTCTTTGTCTGGTCTAACATGATTTCCTAAATATTGATTGAAACCTAGAAACAAAAAAACCAACCATGTCCTTATATCTAGTTAATATGGCAGAGTTTCCCCAGTACTGAAGCTGTTTACTGAAGGAAAATAATAATAACTCCATCAGTTTCCATGTCTGTGCAGTGACCACATGGAGAATATGTGACAGGATCCTTCATACAAATAAAGTATGCACTAAATTCCTGTTATGTCTTTTAGGCAGAACAAAGTAGATATTTTGGGGGGAAAAAATCTGGAAAAAATACAAAAAAAGATTTTGTTAAATTTTATTTAAATGTTGACAGGTTCATTTTTCTTTCTTTTGTCCTGAAATCCTTCTGTATCTTTAAAAAATCTTCAGTAACACTTTATTTGATGGGTTGTGAATAAGACTGTCATGACACCATCATAAACATGACATAACACCTGTCATGAACATGATTAACTTATTCTAAAGACAATTATTCACAGAGAAATGAATTCAGAGCAACAAATAGCTTTAAATGCCTCTGGATTCCACCTGTTCACCTCCATTATTCTGACCTGATAGCTGTTGTTGCATCCACACAATGGCGGAGCTAGACACTGCTAAGTTACTATGTGATTGGCTGCTTGATGTTTGTCCTTCATGCACTGCACAGGAAGTCTTTGTCATGGAACACGCTACGCGCTAGGAAACGCGCTGAATCCAGGGACAGCTCCTTTCTGGGGTTCAGGAGTCAGGAGAATAGCCTCCTCCGTAAACCCAAAGATGGCGCAGTCTCCCCCCTCCCTCTAGCCCTGCCAAGCCCCAGCCACAAGACTAAAGTGAGTATAGCTGGCCCGAGGTTCCAGTGGCTGATGTGGCGTGTATGTTCTGTAACTCCTCCAGTCCTTCTGTACATTCAGATGTTTTATGAAACTGATCTTAAATCTGTGATGACATGTCCCAAACACTGAGCTGCCTGCAGCAGGAGTCAGGAGGCCTGTGCTGCCTTATGCAGAGCAGCACCTCACCTTTGTTGTACATTAAGGTGCATTCCTAAGTGTCAATAGCTGTGTTCCCATAAGCCATAAAATTGCACAAATTGAAATAATGAAAGTAAAATTGCTTAATGGAAACGTGGCAATTGAAAAAATAAAAAAGGATTTTCAGCTGCAAAGCAATAAAAAAGATGATAGAAAGCAGTAGGAGGATGATGGGATCTGGACAATAGGCAGCTGATGACTCCATCAGTGCTCTTAGAGTCGGGGTGCTCAAGTCCAGTCCTTGAGAGCTACAGTACTATCCTGGAATCAACTCTGCACAGCCTGGTAATGAGCCATTTGGTTGCTCCAGGTGTGTTGGAGCAGGGAAACATCAGAAAGCTGCAGGATGGTAGCTCTGGAGGACTGGACTTCAGCACGCCTGACAAACAGCATCACACAGTTCATAACAAATTGTGTTATTGAAATATGTTGTACTGAAAGTTCTTAAGTTGTAAAATTGCTGACTGAAATTTCCCCAAAATTGCAGCTCATGCCGCGCCCCATAAGACGCCGCCCTGGGTCCATGTTGCCCATATCAGAAAGCACCACTGTTCACGTGTGATTTTAAATTAATTTCTTATTTTATAGAAACAGCACAATTGCAAATTTGTGCTTTTTCAACATTAGCAAAATATCGACAAAGATTTTTCACATTTATAATGGAAATACAACAAATGTTACAAATGAAAACAAAAATTGAACAACTACTCCAGACTGTAATTTGCTTAAGATGTGTCTTTGTAAGCAACAATAAAAACCTGTTTAGTTTGTGATTCTCATGGTTTGTATTTTGTTAAATCCAGCACAGAGAGATCTCAGTTTGTCAAATTTTCTGTTCTAACATTATTATTCAATCAAATTTGGCTAAACTCTGATTGCTTGGAAGTTCAATCATTTTCCGCTAAGAATAAACTTTTAAGTTTTCTGAAATAGATTTAGTGTCCAGTAAGATGAAGAGACATATTTGCACTGAACAATCTTCTAAATATTTACAGGTGAGCTGGAAATTTAATAGTTCAAATTTTTTCCATCCATGTTGGCGAAGTTAAAAACTATCTCAGAAGATCATGTTTATGAAGAGGGTTGAACAAATTTGTAAAGTCTTATGCAACTGCGTTCAAATCTAAGCCCACTTACACAGAAGAGAATCAGCACTTGAAAATAGTCCCTGAAATGATCACATTGTTGGATAATTATTGTTAATATTTTTAGCTCAATCATTGGTGAGCAGGTTGAAAAATGCAGAAATGGTTTTGTATGACACAGTGCAACCAGTCTCACACACTTAGAATCCACAGTTAACCTTTTGGACTGTGGGAGAAAACAACCTAAGTTCCTGCTTTACCTGCATTGCCGCTGTGTCCAGCAAGATACTTCACCTGAGTATCTTGCTGGTGTTAGTCAGAAAGGTTGATGGTGCAAAATGGTAGGCGTGCTTCTGTCAAAAATAGAGTATATTTTATATGTAGAAATAAATGACAGCATAAACAGAAATGACTTAAAATCAACAAAGAAACTTTACAAGTGAGTGTCATTCATATATATAAAAGTTTTTAAATTTAATGATTTTTTTTTACATCTTAATATTTGTTGATTCTTTTTTTTAATCTTCTGCATTCTTTTTAAACCAGCTCAGTCAAATTACATTTTAATAGGCTCTTTGTCTTCTCCTCAATGTGCTCGGCCTTTTTCTCTTCTGCTCACACAAACCTCTGCCTCCTTTTTCCCTGTTGTTCTTATCCTGTTTCTCTGCTGTCCACCAGGACCTGCACACCTCTGAAGAGTCAGAAAGTGAGGAAGACCTTGACCCAAAGACGGGCATGGAGGTATTTGTTGCCTAACTAACTTAAAATCTCACGCAGTGCTGTTATACTCCCTTCCCCTAACCTTGGAGATTTCTTCTGTTTCTGTTTTGTTTAAATGTTTCAGAACATTCAACTGATGATTCTCAAGTTATTTTCAGATAAAAATAACCTGGGGAAATACAACAGAAATGTTGAAATTTAGATTTTAGGGTTAGGGTTAGGGTTATTTTTAGGATCTGATTATTCATCTGTTCCTTAGCAAAATTTAACATTTTGCTAATGTTAAATTATGAGTTAGCTGTGATTAACCACATTGTTTGGGAAGAATGTCATTAACCACAACCAGGGCTGACCATTGCCAGACCTGTAGAATCAACACATAGGTACATTGGTCATTAACATCCATCAGTCTGAAATGGGTCATAAAACCATTTGTAATGCTTACTGGAATCAGAGCACCGACTGTGGTGAAATTTCCCAACAATGGCCGGGTTTCCAAAATTACTACAAGAACTAATCGACAACCCAGCTCATCCATTAACTATAACCTGGTTTCCAACTTTTCATCACTTTCCATTAGTCTTTCTCACTTACAGTTTACTGTTTGTCTGTTCTTTTCTGTTTCCATTGTGTAAACTTTGAATTGCCTTGTTGCTGAAATGTGCTACACAAATAAACTTGTTTAATGTTTGCAACCTAACTGGTATCTTGTTCTTGTTGCTTTCCAGCTTCTTAACCCAAACTTCATCCAGGAAGGTGAGACACAAATGAATTCACATGATCCGATCTGGTGGATCATGTGGTGTTAAAAAATACCAAGAACAGGGGCGTGCTGTGGTGGTGCAGGGGTTAGCACGCCCCACACTTTGAGGCTTCAGTCCTCGACGCGGACGTCGTGGGTTCGACTCCTGGGCCCGGCGACCTTTGCCGCATGTCTTTCCCCCTCTCCTCGCCCTCTTTCCTGTCAGTCTACTGTCGAAAATGTGAGCCACTAGTGCCACAAAAACTCTTTGGAGGAAAAAAAAATATATATACACTACCGTTCAAAAGTTTGGGGTCACATTGAAATTTCATTAAAAGCACTGTACTTTTCAATTAAGATAACTTTAAACTAGTCCTAACTTTAAAGAAATACACTCTATACATTGCTAATGTGGTAAATGACTATTCTAGCTAAAAAATGTCTGGTTTTTGGTGCAATATCTACATAGGTGTATAGAGGCCCATTTCCAGCAACTGTCACTCCAGTGTTCTAATGGTACAATGTGTTTGCTCATTGGCTCAGAAGGCTAATTGATGACTAGAAAACCCTTGTGCAATCATGTTCACACATCTGAAAACAGTTTAGCTCCTTACAGAAGCTACAAAACTGACCTTCCTTTGAGCAGATTGAGTTTCTGGAGCATCACATTTGTGGGGTCAATGAAATGCTCAAAATGGCCAGAAAAAGCGAACTTTCATCTGAAACTCGACAGTCTATTCTTGTTCTTAGAAATGAAGGCTATTCCATGCGAGAAATTGCTAAGAAATTGAAGATTTCCTACAATGGTGTGTACTACTCCCTTCAGAGGACAGCACAAACAGGCTCTAACCACAGTAGAAAAAGAAGTGGGAGGCCGCGTTGCACAACTAAGCAAGAAGAGTCTCTAGTTTGAGAAACAGATGCCTCACAGGTCCCCAACTGGCATCTTCATTAAATAGTACCCGCAAAACACCAGTGTCAACATCTACAGTGAAGAGGCGGCTGCAGGATTCTGGGCTCCAGGGCAGAGTGGCAAAGAAAAAGCCATATCTGAGACTGGCCAATAAAAGAAAAAGATTAAGATGGGCAAAAGAACACAGACATTGGACAGAGGAAGGCTGGAAAAAAGTGTTGTGGACGGATGAATCCAAGTTTGAGGTGTTTGGAGCACAAAGAAGAATGTTTGTGAGACGCAGAACAAATGAAAAGATGCTGGAACAATGCCTGACGCCATCTGTTAAGCATGGTGGAGGTAATGTGATGGTCTGGGGTAGCTTTGGTGCTGGTAAGGTGGGAGATTTGTACAGGGTAATAGGGATTCTGAATAAGGAAGGCTAACACTCCATTTTGCAACGCCATGCCATACCCAGTGGACAGCGTTTGATTGGAGCCAATTTCATCCTACAACAGGACAATGACCCAAAACACACCTCCAAATTGTGCAAGAACTATTTAGAGCAGAAGCAGGCAGCTGGTATTCTATCAGTAATGGAGTGGCCAGCACAGTCACCAGATCTGAACCCCATTGAGCTGTTGTGGGAACAGCTTGACCGTATGGCACGCAAGAAGTGCCCATCCAACCAATCCATCTTGTGGGAGCTGCTTCTAGAAACGTGGGGTGCAATTTCTCCTGATTACCTCAACAAATTAACAGCTAGAATGCCAAAGGTCTGCAATGCTATAATTGCTACAAATGGAGGATTCTTTGACGAAAGCAAAGTTTGATGTAAAAAATAACCCCAACCAGCTTCACCCCTGTAAAGCATGGTGGAGGCTGAATCATGCTGTGGGGATGTTTCCTCCAAAAAACTAGTTAAAACAGACGTGGGTAAAAATGTTTGTACCTGTGACGTATATTTTTCTGCGACTCCAATCAAACAATTTCTGTAAATATTACACATCCTAGAGAAATAAACCGAATGTCGCACAAGGTTACAATAAAAAAATAAAAAAAACAACCAAAAAACATTCAATTAAATAAAAACAAAATTATATACACAAAATAGCACCATTGGTGTAGATACAAACAGTCTCAGACTATTATTATTTCCATAGAAGCTAAACCTTCTATGAAGCCACTCTTTGCCTCAGAGTGGCCTTTGGGTGTCCTGAGGAGGAAACGGCTATGATGTGTTTGCTGTTTGCAGTGGCCCCGGAATTCCTGGTACCGCTATCAGATGTGGTGTGTGCATTTGGGGAGACAGTCGTCCTCTGCTGTAAAGTCTGTGGACGACCCAAACCCACGGTAACCGTGAAGGGCCCTGACCAGAACCCCGTCACCAGCAACAACCGCTTCACCATTGATATCAGGTAAAACAGACCACAGGTGAAAACAAAAAGCCTTTCTTTTTTAGCTGCAGTCCTCAGCTTTTGTATTTTTTTTTTGTTGTTGTTGTTGTTGTTTCTTTTTTGTTTTTTTGCTTCCTCCTTGGTCACTTTTTTGTTTCCTTCTTTTTCTCTCCTTTCTAGTGACACTGGTGACATCCTGATGAAGATCTGCAACTTAATGCCTCAGGATACAGGGATCTACACATGTGTTGCTGTTAATGATCATGGCTCTGCTTCTTCCTCTGCGTCTATTAAAGTTCAAGGTGCCTTTCTTGTTTTTCACCACTAGATGCCCCCTACTATGCTTCTGCTGCACGTCCAATGCTTTTCTGTTTCATTGTTTACACTGAAGGGATCCCAGCAGCCCCAGGGAGGCCTATGGCTCAGGAGGCGAGCAGCACCATGGTGCTGGTCCACTGGCCACCTCCAGCTTCATCTGCTCACTGCGCCATCACCAGTTATGCTGTAGAGTTCAGACAGGAAGGTCTGTGGAAACTTTTGAATCAAAAAAATGCTCTGACTATCCAAAAAGACTAAGGACTTCTTCATGTTCATTCCCATTCCTCCCACCCACAGACTCATTCCTGTGGCAGCAGGCAGCCAGCTGCAGGGAGGAGTGTGTCCAGATCGAAAATCTTATTCCTGGAGGTCATTATCAATTCAGAGTTCGAGCCTCCAACCGTTGGGGAGTTGGGCCTCCATCACAACCCTCAAATATGGTCACACTGGGCAGCTGCAGTAAGAAGCACAAATTCATACATTCCATTTTATCTTTTTGACTGATTTTGAACTGTGCTATACAAACTTGATTGATTGATTGATTGATTGATTGATTGATTGATTGATTGATTGATTGATTGATTGATTGATTGATTGATTGATTGATTGATTGATTGATTGATTCTTTCACTCATTCATTGGAATACACCATAGATTCATTCAAGATAAAGTGATGTGAAAGTTCTCAATGAACTTTAACCATGTTAAGTCTTAGAAAGTGTAACTCATTTAACAACTTTGCAGATTTTAACATGATCTAGCAGTCACTGTTTCCATTGACCATATATTTGCACAAGTTGGAGTTCTGAAAGCAAATTTGTAGAGGCACAACAATTAAAAAAAATACAAGATGATCCATGTCCTTGGAGATGGATTTTCAGTAGTACTAAAATTATGGAAACACTTTTCTGCATCATGTGGCGCACAAGCCATTTTCATGCAATAGTTGTAGTAAATTAATACTGTTTTGGGTTTTATTGTGTGCTATTTACGAGTTGTGTCGCAGTTCGACGTGGTTGCGGAGGGGGGTTAATATCCCTCCGCCGTTGCCTGGAGACGGCGGCTAAAACGGTTGGTGTGTGCTGTGTCTCTTGTTTTTCTAACGATTGTGTAGCGATACACTAACAGAGTTACTTTGTAACGAATATTAAATTAAGATGTTGTGGAATCAATCACAAAAGCTCGTTTGATTGTTTCACCGCTACAATTACACTAGTCATGATCTGCAACCAGATATTACTACAAGCAAAACGACAAAGAAAACCACAGGAAGTGGTAGGAGGATGATGTTTCTTAAATACTAATTACGTGAACAAGGTTATTCACATGTGATTTTAATTGCCTTTCTTATTTCATGAAAGCAAAATTGTGTTTTTTCCTATAGCTATTAACAGAATACCAAGAAACTTTTGCACATCTGGAATGGAAACACAACTAGAACTACAGCCCAAAATATCAGAAACATAATAGACATGTTTATAACGTCTATTATGACGTTGTAATTGAGAAACATTTTTTTATTAAAGATTTTATATAAAATCTTTAATATAAAATCTAATCTTAAAGATTTTATATTAGGTTTCAGACAACCTGCTGACAACCTGCTGAAAAAATAATGACAATTAAATACATAAATAAATAAATAAATAAATAAATAAATAAATAAATAAAGAAAGAAAGAAAGAAAATGTCTAGAATAAAACATGTTTCTGGTCTGTGTGTCTGCCTCTCTCCTGCTCAGGCTCTGGGTGTGATGGAACAGGGATTCATTGGAAAGAAAACTGTGAGTCAGTCTTCACTGAAATCAGCGAGATTGGAAGGTAAAGCATCATGCCTCTTGTCGAATCACCAGCTAACATTCACTGGGAACCAATCTCAGAGTCTTAACGGCAGGTCTCTACTTTTTCACAAGGGGGCGCTTTTCAGTCGTGAGAAAATGTTTGAACAAATCAACAAAGAAAGAGGTAGGACACAACATGTGAGGATTTCTGTTATTTCATACTGCCTAGGTTCTTCCTGAGTACAGTTATTTAGCTCCAAGGCTAAAAATAATCTGATGTTTTACATTTTTGTGATAAGAAATATTTATCTCATTCAAATAATAATAAATAAAATGGAAAAAATCAGACATTTAGCAACAGCTGGGAAAACTGGTGTTTACTGGTGTTTACAGGAGAACAAGAAAGGACCTTGCCCCTCCTGACATGGTGTTTGAATGTGTGTTTGTTGTAACATAGATGTGAATGTATTGTGTGCATTAACTGTGGGGTTGCGTCTGGGGTGTGGCAGATACAATCTTGTTTTTACCATTTATTCTTTTGTTTATTTTTCAGTTTTAATAGTTTCATAAAATGTAGTATTTCATATTTTTATTATAATTTTAGATTTGATCCCCAGTACTTTGAATTTTGTGAATTTACTATTTGTTTTATTTTTTTTACTTGTTTGAGTTTTCCTATATATTTTGCTTCCTCTCGTTCTCCCACGACCCCCTTCATCTAAAACTTGCTACGTGGTGCTGTACGAGAAGGTTGAAAAAAATGACATGAGTATTTAACAGCTGGATATTTAACTGACTTGCTGTAAGGTTTTGCCTGGACTTTCACAGTGAGTGTCTTTTAATTGAGAAACGTTTTTTTTTCTGTCCAGGTAGCCGTTAAGTTTGTGAATAAGAAGATGCAGAAGAAAGAGCAGGTAGCTCATGAAGCAGACATTCTCCGTCATGTCCAGAATCACCAGCTGGTGGCACTGCTGGACACTTATGAGTCTCCTACCTCTCTGATGCTCATCCTGGAGCTGTGAGTTTTGTAGCACCTTTCAGACAACACTAAACTTATTTTGAAAGTCACAGCTTTGGTATTCTGCTAGTGATTGTTTAGCAGAAATATTTAGTGGTTTTATGTTCAGGTTTGGGCATCTTAACTAAAATGGCATTTTTTGTCTGATATTACATGTATAAGGCTAGAAGATGGACGTTTGCTTGAGTATCTTGTTGCCCACGATGAGCTGATGGAAGAGAAAGTAGCATTTTTTGTCAAAGAAACTTTGGAGGCTCTCCAGCACCTTCATACCTGCAGAGTGGCACATCTGGATCTCAAGGTGATAACTTGTAGTATGGGGAAAACAAAAAGAAGTTTTATTGTCATTTCAGGCTGATTTTTATCTCTCCCTGTTGTAGCCAGAGAACATCATGGTGGACCTTAGAGCTCCGGCTCCATCTGTCAAGCTCATCGACCTCGGTGACGCTGTCCAGCTCTCTGCCAGCCGCCAATATGTCCACCTCTTACTTGGAAACCCAGAGTTTGCAGCCCCTGAGCTCATCCGAGGTACGCCAGTGTCTGTTTCGACAGACGTGTGGAGCGTGGGCGTGCTGGCCTACGTGATGCTCAGTGGCGTATCCCCCTTTCTGGATGAGTCACCAGAGGAAACATGTGTTAACATTTGCCGCCTGGACTTCTGTTTCCCGGATGAATACTTCCATCATGTAAGTCAGGCAGCCAGGGATTTTGTGACTTCAGTGCTGCAGGAGGACCCCAGAAAGAGGCCTAGTGCCACTTCATGTTTACAACACCCGTGGGTGGGCCGGGGGGGCGCTCAAGGAGGTGAGTACTCCAAGATGCCCCTGGACAGGTCGAGGTTGGCCACATTCATCGATCGAAGAAGACAGTTGCACGATGTCCGTCCCATCACCAACATCAAAGGTTTGGTGAGCAGCACTATGGGCAACACCCTGTGATGGAGAGACCATGAACAGTTAATCCATCTGTGAACATCAACACTGAAAAGTCTCTACTATTTTACTGTCTTATGGACTTATTAGTAAAAAAAAACCTTCCCATTTGATCCAGCTTATAATCTTCTTGAATCTGGGTGGGTCACTGTTTGTAAAACTATTTGTGGCTCAGAACAGTTATTTATTCCACAACTTGTTAATTTATTTTTTTGTATGTATGTTTTAAAATACATCCACTATAACCCAAAGAAATCATCTCAGCCATGTAGAAGGACATGAAAACACTCTGAAATCACTGAACAGAATCCATCACTTCTTAGCCACAATGTTCATATTTGCACCAAGATTTACTGGCTGTATTTATAGAAGAGAAGCTAACCTTATTTTTTATGTAAATTGTTCACGTCTTACAGAAACTTTGACAAGCCAACAACCATCCTGCACTTTCATCCATTTCTCTGGCAAAGACGTGAACAAAAAATAATAAAAAAAATGTAGTGGCATAATCTCACAATGAACAGTTGTTATATATCATTAATCAAATTTGGTGAAATTTAGCAATAATAAAAACATGCTTTTTTTTGTATTATCTTGTTGGAAGTTCCAATGATGACCTTTTTAGATGTCCTTACTTTGCAGGCACTGGCAAATGGTTATTACATTTCAAAGAGGTAATGATACCATGCTCTTCAACAAGGATTCCAGGGCCTGTGGAGGACAACAGGCCCACAGCATCATAGAGCCTCCGCTATGCGAGTCATTCTTTGCTTTATTGCAAACCTTTTTGGAGTGATTCTGTCCAAAAGTGCCATCTTAGAGTCCTCTGACTAAAAGACAGGATTCCATTTAAAGCCCATGTAGAGTTTCAACATGACTGTGATGATAAGATGGACAAACATCTTTCTGACATAACTTCCAAATAGTTGCTGTTAAAGAATCTTGTGGTCCACAAGATCAATACTAGGAATAAATGTTATATCCAAATTCAATATGGCAGTCAAAATGAGATATCTTTTGGAGTCTGTAGTTTTCCTAAATGTTGTAACATAGTTTATCTAAAAGTTGAACAATGCTGAGTTCTTAGCAGCTATGTTATTGGTGTGTAATACTTGTTCATCAGAGCACACTGTTGATCGAGAACACACAGGAGCCAGAACTCTTCATCCACCCTGCTGGGATGGAAAGCAGAGCTCATTGTCAAACATTACTTTTAGAAATGTTTTTGAATTTTGTCAGATGTGCTTCGGTTGAATTTGTTATATATATATATATATATATATATATATATATATATATATATATATATATATATATATATATATATATATATATATATTTGACAGAATGGATGTAAATGTTAACTAAGATCCAACCTCCAAACTTACTGCACCCCAGATTTTTTCATTCATTCTTTGCGAATGAATGAGGAGAAGACTGAATCAGTGTTATTTTCCTGTCAGATGGTACATCTTCATCACCTGGACTCTTTGTAAATGTCCCTTTTCTGTACTAAAAACTTATGAATTGATTTTCACAGGCTGACCAATGTAATGCACATGTTTATTTTGTTATAATTATTTGACTTGAATGACAGCAGGTCCAGCAGAAACGCCGGATCTCCATTGATCCCCAATATGGCAATATGCACGACTACTACAGTTAGACTCACAGTTGATTCTTTTGTACCAGTGTAAAATTGTACCTTCAAGTGTAGTTTTGAATGTGAAGGTCTTGTTCTGTTTGAGACTGTGTAAAGATAACAAAGACCACTTGTTCTCCCAAACAGTCAATGCTCAGCTGCTGAGGTTGGGGCCTGAACTGTTGGATGATCAACCAAACAAATGCAGCAAAAGGAAACATGACACCTCTGTTCATATTACTGTCTAAGAAGATATTTGTGTAGAATCAGGGCATGTAGTTTACAGAACAGCAAAACTATCAGGGATCATCTGCATATAAAACCACCTGGGATGTTTTTGAAATCAGATTGTAATTGCATCTGTTTCAGGAAGTACATGTAATCCAGTAAATATGTAGGAAGGTGAGCTCCATTGTCACACCTACAGTATTTAGTTGTACATTTCCAGCCTGACCCAGCCACTGTGGCAAACATCCTGCCTGGATTTGTGATGATGTCACTGCTTGGCTGATCTTGAAGACAGATGTTTACTTTTCTGTTGCAATTTAATAATGAATGTATAAATTAGAGAATGTGTTCTGTAAGGATTGTGCTGTCAGTGTCCCTACATCAGCAGCCTTAGGAAGTGTTCACTGTGCTGCAGTTAAAGGCCAGGCTGATGAAGCAGCTGTCGGATAGCAACCATCAGACAGCTGTATTGATAACCATCTGTGTTTATTTGTACAGCTGTAATAAAACCTGTTCAGGTTTCTGAAAACACTGGCAGCCAAATCTGTTTAGCACTGTTACTCACTCAGTAGAGAATCTGCTGGTGATATGATATTATAATCTCCATTTTTTAGTCATTGCCCAAAACAATCCAATGATACTGAAAGCTGCAAGCTGCAACAAAAGACGCTCACACCTTCAGGTGATTTTAACCAGTTGCCCCCAAACCTGGTCTTCAGGGCCTGCAGTCCTGCATGTCTAAGATATTTCACCATTCCAGCACAGCTGATTTAAATAACTGCATCCCCTCTTCAGCCACTTCATTTGAGCCAGGTGTGCAGCAGCAGGGGAACAGCTACACCTGAGGATCAGGGACCAGGGGATCTCTGGTTTAAAGAGTGTCGTTGACCAGGGATTCAGTCAGAGAAAAGTCTTAGTAAAAAGAAAAAAAACACCTTTTGTCACGGCCAGCATTAAGTGTGTGGGATTCACCAGAGTAGTGTTATACTCTACTAATATATCCAACCATCAATTCAAATAAATAAATCAACATCATAATGTGTCAAATATCCATAAGAAGGATCAATTCTGGTTTTCCAGCTAAACAAATTCTAAAACCAAAAAGCAAGGAGATTCTGTTGTACTCAGATTAAAACTGATTGAAAATATTGATAGTCAAACATGAAACAAAGATGCATTGTTAATTCTACTTTAGAAATAGCAAATAAAGATGAAAAATAAAGTTTTATAAAATTGACCATTCAAAATATTTTGTGACCCGTCTGACTTTGATGGTCAGAGGGAGAAACCAGGAGAGAGGTTTTATCCCTCTGAAGGTAAAACCTGTCTGGACACAAACTGGCTTTTCTGCTCCGGCAGCAGCTCTAGTTCATGTTTGGCTTCTTTTGTGTCAGATGTCAGCTGACAGCTTCTGGGGAAGGAGCCAATATGAGGTTCAGATTAACCAATCAGAAGGAGCGCTGGGATACAACAAAAGACAATTCATGTTGTATCCCAGTAAAATATCCAGTAAATATGTAGAAAGATGAGCCAATACATCTAGTTTTATTTTTTCTATCTTTATGTAAGACACAGGGACACACTGACCAACATTTAAATTAACTTTTCATAGAGTATTTGTGATTAGTTATTTACGGCAGGTTATAGCTATTACCTTAATACAGGTTTAAGGCATCTATATTACCTTATGTCTATGTTAAGGTAATGAGAATATACTAGGTGTAAAACTAAATGTTTGTAAAAAGAAAAAAGAAAAAAAGAAAGAAAGAAAAAAGCATGTACTTAACTTACAGTTGATTGAATGCTAAACACTTTTCTGCAATCCATTAGTACAATTTTTTAATTCTGAAATCCAACAAACTATGATGAACCACATGCAGTAAAAGCATAAAATGTCACATTCATCTTAGTACCAAAAAGACACCACAAAGGAACAAAACAAAAAAATTATGATAGGAACTTCAGGCAGAACCAAGGAGACAAAGTAGCTGCTTTTAGCAATGCTTTTACTCTACTGCATCAAAGTGCATTTACTACCCAATAAAATAGTAGAATGTTGTCTCATCAGCATGTATCTTTGATCACTTGATGGACACTAAAATGGGACCAGAAGGAGAAATAGGAAGAAATAAATGGGGTCTGTTTACCCTGAATTGACTGAAAGAGTTGGAGCTCTGGTTCTGGTAAAGTCCTACAACACACAACACACTTATCTGCTCAAGAAGAGCCTGAGCCATTCCTCTGTCATATATTGGCACTCAGTGACTTGATGAGATGAAAGGTTAAACCCAGCCAAGAGTATTTTAGTTATTTTCAATAATCAATGTTCGGTAGGTCAACTTGTGTTCATGTTTCTTCTTTGTGTAAAGAAGAAACAAGAACATCACAAGACAACTGAATCACTGCTCCAGCCTTTTACTTTCAGTCTTTATTGGAAGTGAGAAAGCCTGTTGACTAAACATCAGCTCAACTTCTTTAGAAAACCAAACTAGTGACGACTCCACAATCCCACAATGCATCTTTCATGGCTTGTTATGCCATGCAGGACTGTGCTGGTTGAGCTTTGTTAAATGCTGTGTTCATACTGGGCTTCGTAGAGAACCATGCAGATGCTTTATGCCGCGATGTGATGCAGCATATTCTGTACAGGCTTCCTGTTACAAACAACCTGCTGGGTTGTTACTGTTTATGAATAAACAATCTGCCTGTTTGTATGTATTCATACATGTCTGTTGTATTTCATTGTCTAAATCAGGGGAGCTCAAGTCCAGTCCTGGAGAGCTACCATCCTGCAACTATGAGATGCATCCCTGCTCCAACACACCTGAATCCAATGAATGGCTCGTTACCAGGCCTGTTCATAGCTGAGCCTGGTCTACTGGAGTCAGGCTGCAACTAAAAGCTGCAGGATGGTAGCTCTCCAAGACTGGACTTGAGCACCCCTGGTCTAAATGATGCTTTAAAACTGCTTGAATGTTTTTCCACCAGGTGGCACTATAACTCTTTACATCTTTGAGTTTAAGTGAGCAATATCAAAAAAGATGAATGTGCTAATGTCAAGACTGTCTTTTTTTACATCTTGGAAATACTTTCAGTTAAATTAATTGTGTCTCCATTTTAAGTCCAAAGTTAAAATTCAAAAGTGTTTTCTGTTGTTCTTCTAGTACCTAGTGGGGATTATGATTATTAGTAGCAGTGATATTACATTTGTATAACTTGTCTGAAAGTACAGTATGCTGACCAGTATAATAAATAGTCTATAAGCCCTATTAAAATTGCAAGAATTCTGCTAAGGAATGATAAAACCTGTTTCTGCTTTCAGTGTTACATCTCCCCCTGAAGTACACAAGCTACACCAATTCAAATTACAAACTCATCTTGGGTTAGGTCTGTTAGAATCGTCCTTTCTTTCCGATTTACTAAACTCCACAGTAACGAGAGAAAGAACGTCCAAGATGTATCTATTAATATCTTCAAAATCAAAAGCTTTCATACAGAAAGATTAAAGCAACGTCCAGACGATAATCTTGTGGCTTTGGGAACCTCTACATATGAATATCTTTTTATCTGAAATGTGCCGACTGAGCCCAGAACAAAAGCCAAAGACTTTTTTTTCTGGTGAAGACTCTGGTAAGACAGTGCCATTGAAAGGTCACTCAGAGATGAGGAAGTTTTTTTCTCCAAATGAACTGTAAAAAAAAATCAGACTGCAGTTTAAAAATACAAACAGGGGAAAAGATCTTGAATTCTGGAGTCACGTCCTTTTCTCCATCTCATTTTTTTTGGTAGAAAAAAGGAGACACTTAGAATGGTAGCATCATGTTGTTGGGCTGTTTTGCTGCAGGAAGAAACATAAAACACATTACTTCATGAGGAAAGAACGTGATGTGGAAATACTGAGGCAACATCTAAAGACATAAGCCAGGAAGGTGAAGCTCGGGCACAGATTGGTCTTCTAAACAGACTGTAACTGTAAGCTTACAGTCAAAGTGGTTACAAAGTGATTTAAGGACAACAAAGTGAATGTTGCCCTTAATATTGACAAAATTGTCAATGTTAAGGACAAAACATTGTATGTCCATCACCTGAGGGATTGCACATTTACCAAGATGAGAGAAGTAAGAAGGATCAGACCAAAACGTTGTCTCGTCAGCCAAAGTCTTAGTCCTGCCCATCTTCCCCTCTTTCTTTGACTTAGCACCTTTACTATTCGTTGCATTGTTAAAGTGACCTCGCGATATTTGTGTTCCGTGTAATCCTAAGTATTGAACAGGATTTTAAGCTCAGTTAATTATTGAAAGTAGTTTAAAAAGTTTGAATATAAGGCAACCCAGCAGTTTGCATGGAGTCATTGACTTGCAGCAGTCAACCTGCTGGTTCTCTCTTCCTGAACCAGCAGGTAGCCACAATCACTTGCATTTTGTCATTGACTTCTTTGCAATCCCTCACACCGGAGAGGGAAAAATCACCCAGCAGAATCAGAACCTGGATCAGTCCAAGCGGTCACTGTCACAACTCAATGGAGGTTTGAGGAGACAGAGTGGATATATACAAAGAAGCAGATGAACTGATGTAGGATTATTTTTGATGTTCATAAAAAAAAAGATAATAGTTGGAGAGGGAGAACAATTAGCTGATGGCAGCATTATCAATCATGACAACTACACAAAAGCAGAAACCCAATCTACAGGACATTTCAGCTTGAATTCATTTTTATTGCAGTCACCTAAAACCAGTTTATCTGCCATTGAAAGTTTTAAAATGTATTTATAGTTAAGTTAAATTGATCTAAATGTCCATCAGGGTCTCAGGGTGTTGCAGCCATTATCACTATGCAGATGGCAAAATATGAGTGAAATATGAGACGTTGAAAAATAGTTGAAAGTGGTTGATAACCTACATATATTTTGAATCAACGTTAAGGTCTCAACCATAATGGTCACTAACTCCAAATGCAAAGAGTCCAGTGTTTTTTTTGTGTTCCCTTTGTGCTCATGTCGCATGTACAAACCCCCAGATACAGGGGGATTTTCCCCCAGACCCAGACTGCTCCCCGTTCTGAACCCCTGTGCTAACTGCTTTCTGCTAATTCAACTCGGACCCCCAAAGTTAGCATGGAATCTGTTGTGATAAAGGGATCAGAGTTAGGCTGTAGAGATGAATGAAAAACAAAGGAACTCAATTCAAAGTCTTTGTGAAGATAGAAAGACAATGTGTGTGTTTGAGTGTGTGTGTAAGTTCCTGTATATGAGAGTATTTCATTTATCTTAGCTGATGTAACTCTGTTTTCATTTGCCAAAAAGTGTCAATAAAAAACAAACAACACACACACACACACACGCACGCCCACACACACACACACACACACACACACACACACCTGGTTGTACATTTGAGGAGACTGTTGATGATTACGAGGACATGTGGTTACACAGCAGGGAGACTGTTTGATCAACATGTGCACACATGTTCCTTTCTTTAACCACATTCAGACTCTTGTTAGGTCATATGAAGAGGAAGTTATAAAACTCATCTGTCCCCGGTAACAGATTCATTGCATTTCACCTGGCTCTAATCCATGCATCATGTCCTAATTTTCTACAGGATTTAGTACTGAGTGTTCAGTTAGTTATTTAGTTAGTTAGTGTCTTCTGGTTATTGATATATAATAGTGATATTATATATTATTATTTCACTGTATTTTCACAAAAAAAACCCCCAAAAACTGAATTTTTGTTTTTATTACACTTTTTTTTCGCAATATCTTATGACCATTAAGGCCACAAATAAGGACAGTCGTAAGGTAACTCTGAGTATCATTAAAACATTTGCGTATTTCTACCCAAAATAATTTGATGTGCAATTATTCTGGCCCCTTGCAAAAAAAATTATGCAGATTGCCTCTATAAGAATGCTTTAATGCTTCAATACCTTAACAATGTTGTACCAACCCATATGGCTGCAACCAGTCAGAAAATTCGACTGCCTAAGTGGCCTCCTCTCTACTGACCAGAGAGGCCACTAGTGAGAAGGTTTTTGGCAAAATAATGCAGAACTAAAATTACACAAAATCACACAAAAACATGTAGTTTAAATAACCTTTTTAAACAGTTTATCAGCAAAAAAAAAAAAAAAAAAGTTGATTTGGGGGCGAGTTTTAAAATCTAATCCATTTGGTTTCACACATTGAGGTTTCAGCTGATGTAGTTGGAAATTTTCATCTTGCTGATTTATTGTTGACTGGAGATTGTCAGCAGCCCCTTCCCCTTTGCAAACTTGCAAGTGAAAGCAGATGGATAGTTGTATAGTGTTGATTGTTTGAAGTCTAAATGTAAAAAAGTAGTACAACATTTTGTGGCCGAAGGAGTTCGCCATGCAATGGTGAATCGCCAGTTAGAGTCCCGGTCCACATTTTCTGTGTCCCTTGCATGAATGATCCCTTTAAGATTTCAATTTGAAATATAAAGGGCATTATAAATAAAATTGATCATTGCGATCATTTTATTATCATACAACAATGAGGTGGATGAGAGATATTTATTCCCAGAGTTCACCTCTGAGGTGAATGGGTTGCAGCACACATTATATAATGTGGCCGGACCACTGAACCAGTGAGCCCATCAAGGCTGAGCACATATATCACTCCCTGCATGTGGCATCCACATGAAATCAAACTATGATGAGTTCACTTCCTTTCCAAGTGCAGACAGACAAACAGCTTCTAACAGCTGTTTGTTTGATGAGATGTTCTTCTGTTCAGATTGTATGGGACCTAAAAAAATAGCAAACAGTTTGGTATTCTTCAATCCTGTTTGGTCAGACCGGCAATGTTAAATGATTTTGTGACATCTGTTACTCCCAAGGTGTGTTACTCACAGTTACCCTATAAGCTAAGTGACTCAGTGGAATTATATTTTTTTCTAAGAATAAACTAAAATAACTGAATCTGAACTAAGATTGAAACGGTAACTCACTGACACAAAAAGCAAAAATGTCTTAAAAATAAGTTAATAAGTAACAACTGACAGAATTGAGAGTTTTAAATAAAGCCAACTGGACTACTCTTACCTTGAAGATGTTTGCCGGTCATCCAAGAGGATACTTGTGTTTTATATATTCAGATGAAACTATCAGGCATATAAATTGTAATCAGGAACAATCATCTATTAGTCCGCTGATAGACACCTATCAGTGAGCTGTGGATCAAAGGAGGTTTGACTGCGGGTAGAAGAGGTGCATGCTCCTCTCTAATGTTCTGAACTAAAGCTTGTTCCTGAACTAAACCCTTGTCAGAATGAGTTCAGCCATCGGCTCCATCCAGATGTTATTTATTACTCTGTCTGACTGAAGCTTGTGATTTTCTTCATCCATGGCGCCTATAGCAGCGTGCCTCTCCGATCTGACCATCATAGTTTATTCAAAGAAGACAGAGAAAGAGGATGTAATTAAATGAGATAAATGACGAAGGTTGCTCTTCATCAGAGGAATCTATTGCCAAGGAAAATGGAGACTCGATTTTGGGAGTCTGTGTCACCAGGTAAACTACCTAATGATCTACATTAAGCAAAGCACGGGGTAGAACTAATAGAACAAAAGACACATTACTTTTAATAATCAAGTTCCTGTTTAATTAAATTTGAATGTTTCTGAGATTAAACTGGTTGAATTTGATGGTGCAGATTCTCATCTGACAAACATTAAGTACAGAGAAATACTGGGTAACTTACCTTTATGCACAAATTATCTTAATGGTTTTCACTTCTTCTGAGAAGCTGCAACAAGATCTTTTTTTATGAATGTGTGTGTGTTTTTTTTTTCCCGTCTTACGCTGCTACCCCTCGTAACCCAACCCCAGATAAGCAGAGGAAGATGGATGGATGGATGGATGGATGGATGGATGGATGGATGGATGGATGGATGGATGGATGGATGGATGGATGGATGGATGGATGGATGGATGGATGGATGGATGTTTTTTTGCATATTTGCTAAATATATCTTGATGTTCTAACAGTATAATATGAGACAGATAATCTGTGAATTTGTTTACAGTATGTAGTCCTACAGCCATCTGCAGAAATATTCCCCTCTGCAGGTCAGAGACAACCAATCAGAGCCAGGAGGAAGGTTTTAGTACTGTCAACCAGGCTCATGTCCCCTTGCTGCTCACACCTCTGATTGTAGAAGTTCTCAACTATCTAACATGATTTTAAAGGGCTAGTAACATAGAACATGGAATAAAAAAGACATAAAAATATGAGGACAAATAGATGGGGGTAAAGAGTGCAAGAGAGCAACAGACAAAATGTTATCCATGACTCCCGACTATGTCTAATTATAAACCATCTCCATGTAGCCTCCCCACTGAATCCAAGTTAACACATTAACTCATGTTCACAAAAAATTATGCTAAACCAAACACACATTTCTGACCGGCTTGAATCAAATATAAAAGATTACTGCTGTGTGACCTGCCACACTGCGGATCACAGAGCAGTAAATAGAATTATGCTCGCCGTAAAAATTGGCACGTTGAAGAAAAAGAGAAGCTGACAGTGATGCAAAGGAGATGAGTCTATAATGTAGAAACTTGCAGGAGACACGGGAAAATGAATAGCTTGACGGTCTATGTGCAGTCTGTAAACCAGGGCAACATGCATTATATAGTATAAGATGAATTAAGCAATGCAATATTTATGTAGATGTATGCTCGCTTGAGAAGTTCCATGCAGAGAGAATTTTCACTAAATTTTTATTTAATCTTAAGTATGTTTCAGTTGGCAAATAGTGGGAGACAGACCTCCTTTTAGAATAGAGCTACTACTGTGTAATACATCAGAGAAAAGCAAAGCAATTGCTGGTTTTAGTCTGAATAAATGTCAACAATATTTCTATTTTCTTCCTTTCCCATTCAGGTGTGCCGGTCTTCTCCGAGGTTAAACGTTTGTGTAGTTCCCCAGGACATACTTTTCAATAACACGACCACTAACAACATCCACAAAAGCCGAGTGGCTGCCAGCAACCAGGCAGAGCAGAGAGCTGCCATGGCTGCAGACAAGCCCAGCAGGACACTGGAACCGCTGCAGGATCAGGCTCTTCCCTGTGGATAGGATGTTCAACAAGAGAGGCTACTATGAAATAATGATTTAGAAATGGAAATGAAATATTTATTCTATTTCACTCAGGTATGTTGAAATCTAGAGTCAGGTAGGTGGCAGCAGACATGTGTTGTGCCACTAAAAATACAGAAGCACAAAAAAACAAGGTTGCCAGTAATTAAAGCTCACCATTGGACCCTGTCTCTTACTCCCCCGGGATCTTAGCATGATGCTCCTGAGGAGCGCAACAAATGTTACAGTTAGACAGCGAGAAAACGCCATGGGGCGGGGTGACAGGTTGACAGGTTGATGGGGTGATGGGGTCGTGGGGTCATGGAGTGACGGAGTGACGGTCTTTATAAAACCACAAAAAAAAGAAGAAAAAATTACAAACCTGACTTCTTAGAAACAAAATTGATAGATTTATAGATCTTTACATTTGGTAAAAAAACATTTTTAATGTTTTTTACCAAATGTGAAAAGTGTGCTGTTGCTAAAATTGGCTAAGTATGATTATCTAAAAATAACATAGCTGTGCATTTTGCTGAAATCACTATTCTAATGCCTCATGTACTTGTAGAAAACAGAAACTCTGCAAAACCTTTTGAAATCATGCTGATTCAGCAAAACTGCAGCTGCAACTGGTCTTTGCAATTCCAGCCAGAGGATCTTCTTGATGTTCCACATGCAACAACCATGACATCAGTCAAAGGTGACTTCTCTAGTTTAGTATGAGCTGCCATTCCACACGGAACTACATGTACCTGTAGAACTGTGGCCTCTCCCTTTAAAGCTGTTGCTCTAAACTCAAATCCAGTGTGAGTCCTGTTAATGAAACATATTAAAAATAAAGTTTAGTCTGCGTTACTGTCATGGCAGTCTCCCAAGCTTTTACTTCGAGATGTGGCAGGTTACCTCAGATGATTTGTGGAGGCAGCACTTGAAACAATGTTACCCAAGGCACTTTACAACAGTGATGGGGTGATTTTAAATTCGTTGTGTTGAAAAAATATTCTGCATTGTTACCACAAATTCAAGCTGCCTCTGAAGATGGCAGCATGATTCCATGTCACTGTTTTAAGTGAGTTATAAGGTTAGCTGTGCTTCCAGTGTATTCCAGTGTATATAGATTTTCAGTGTGGCGGTGAACATATTGGTTCTGCTTGCTCCGCCATGTTTGCCATTTGTTGTGGTCACGGACCTGCACCCATACCTTCTTCTTCTTGTGCTGTTGTTATCCAGTTGGCGGACCAAGTAAAGCCCACACTGTCATGTTCCATGTTTTTCTGTTATGTTTATTTGAGTTTTCTGTGTCCCAAGTCTCCTCGTTGTCCTGTCTTCCCCTTGATTGTTCCCAGGTGTGTCTTGTTCCCTTGATTGTCCTCAGTGTATTTAGTTCCTCCTGTGTCTTTGTTCCTCGTCGGGTCCTTGTCGTAAGTGTCGTAAGTTGTTGTTTGTCTTTTGAGCCGCCTGTATGACCAGTTGCTACCGGTGTTGAGCCCTGGCTTCCGCTCAGCCGTGCTGCCTGGCCGCGGACTGTTTGTCTACTGTTGTTTTGGACTGTTTTTTCATTAAATTACCATCATTCACTTTACCTGGGCCTCCAGTGTCTGCCTCACCACCTCACCACACCACCACTTCATGACACACACTGTTTTGTAGTCTATACTAAATGCTGTTTGATCTATAATTCATTAATTTTTTTCATTAATACTTGCAAACCTTTCTGCTCGCTTGCTAATCATTTTGTGCTTATGCTTAGAACAAAAAAAGTACCATCACCTGGCAACCTCTTAGCAAATAGCATGAAAGTTATATTGGTTCTTTTTGTTTCCTTCTAGTGGATATTTAAACAGAGATTTGGTCCGAGCAGAGACAAGTTTTGAGTGCAAAGAGAAAGGTTTGAGAAAACAGTGAATATTTGAAAGAGAGTAGACGTTTTGAGTACAGCATTCCAAATTTTGAGAAAAGACAAAATTCTACTTTGAAACTGAAAATGTAACCAAAGTATTAAAATTTTTGAGAACAAAAGTCATAAAATCCTGCTTTCATTCTGAAAATGTGTGCTCTTGAAATATGGCAGAAAGATTCCACCATAAACCAAGCCATAGAGGTGTCCAACACATGCCATGGGACATTTGGAGGTAGAGCTCAAAGCCCCCACCTGTTTAGGAGATGTTACCCTGCCACATGCTGCGCAAGAATGAGAATTATGTTATCTGTTAATAATGAATTTATTTAGCTGTTTTGCATTAAAGCATGTTTTTATCAAAAGGAGATGTACCGTGTCCAATGTACTGGGCCGCTAAATCACAAGAAAGTGTTCTTGTGATTTAGTAAATTATCCTGGCCTGAAAAGTCAGGAAGGAATTCAGATTGAAAATATATGGAGTAACATTTGCAAAAACCAATTAAACAGTCAACTCTTGAAACGCTCCAGCTTTAGATGATTCCAGGAAACCTTCAATGGACTCTAAAATGAAGCTAGCCATGAAACCTTTGTCCATAAAGAACTGAGGACTGGTTGAGAACTCCACACACATATACGCCATACAGGCTCTAGTACAAATACACGGTTCTTTGTAAGTTGTGTGAACTTGTGCAAAATGCAGGTGTGCTAAGAACCCTCCAACGTTGGCCTGAAGAAAGCAGACATAAACTGACTCTGGTGTGGTGATTTGTTTTTGTTATTTCCCACTGTTTCACTCTCCAATAATGTCTCACAGGTTCTGTGGAAACAAAATCACTTTGGAATTGAGCCGAGCGAAGCCAAATGGAGTGGAGCACAGCAGAGCAGAGCAGCCAAAATAGAGCCAGTGGAAAGTCAAGAGAAGATCCTACTGACTATAACTTATTCAGGTCTTATAATTTTAATCATAAAAGCATCGATAATATTTTTCTCCAAAGCTCATATTGATTGCTGGAATATAATCTCTGTGTTGCTATACGAAATAGGACATGTCTCTTAAAGTTATGACAACATAAAAAAGTTTAGTCAGCTTGTGGCAGTAAAGGTAGTTTAGTTTACATAATTCCACAGATTGCAACTGTTCTGCAATCAGTGGTGCCCTACACATGCACATCTCATGTTGTGTCAGTAGTTGGAGGAACAATCTGATGTGTGGTTTACTTGTTATAATTTTTAAATGTCAGCCACCAGAAGTGCTAGCAGTAATTGGGCGAGAGGTGGGGTACACACTGGTCAGGTCGTTAGTCGCACAAACAAACACAGATTGGTAGCAATATGTACTGTTCTTCCAAAAATGTCCACTGCCATTAAAAAGGATACTGAGCATGATTTAGTAGAGATAGCATCTACCTTTGTTTGTCTTGCAACAAGTCATGACAAACTTGTTTAGTTATAGAATCTTCCTCTCTCTGGAAGGTTTTGATCCACATGGATTCATGATATTGTAAATGCTCTGTGACAATCTATCTTTGCTAAGGAACTTGGGCACCAGCTTTTGGACAAGCGGTTTAGACAATGGATGGATGAATGTTGATTATCTTGTGCCTTGTGCAACTACTTACAGTACAACCAAAAGAAAAAATTAAGCATTACACCAGCTATATTCATTCAAATGTTGTGACAGAGTATTTCAAATCTCACCAAGAGGTGAGTATGAGAGCGATGACAGTGACAACAGTCACCGTCATGATGCAGAGCTGAAAGGAAGCAGAACAACTTTTTGTTGGTAGAGGAGATGAAAGGAAACGGAAAATGTGTTGAAAGGAAAGTGGGATTAGAGCCGACACAAAGAGGGGGATGGAGAGATTAAATGAAAAGCTGATTGGAGTATATGAGGTAATGCATTATGACAAGTCAACAAAAGTAAGAGAAGCACATGTCTGGTCATTCATTAGTTAGAGTGATATTGAAATATACTTGAAAGACTCAGATGCTATCAGCCGTTAAAGTACACCAGAAGTGAAGCAGCTTCTGTTTTTGTCCATTAACTCTGGCTTTTATGGTTTACAGTGGTCTGTTAAAGCTGGATGTTTGTGTTCTTTCCACAAAAGCAGAGAGAAGAGAGAACGCTCCCTGACACCAAGAGACATCTTTGTGGAGTAAAAATATCAGGTGAGGGTAAAGGATGTTCTCTATTGTAGGATGAAGTGGTGTGAAATTATTAACAAGCCCAAATTCTTGACAACAGGTCTAGTTCATAAGGCATAGCACATCTTGTGAAAACAGGTTTTTGTAGCAAATCATAACAGGCACCAGTAGCAGCATGAACTAAAACTGTTCATGTCAGAAATTGATGTAGTTGATGTTGCTGAGAGGGAAACATTGGGACCAAGTTCTGCATTGACATTTTACATTTAATGTCTAATTTATATGTTTTTTTATATAATTTAGACATTGATTTAGAGATAACATACTATTCGGCATCTGAAAAAATAGCCCTCTTTCTATCAATTGTTAAACTACAAATTAGACATTATTGATTTAGTGTAAAACACAATCATTTTTGCTAAATTTACACTGTGACCAATGCAAAGGTAACGTCCATTTCCCACTGACTTGACTCCCACTTAAGTTACAGACTTCTTGATTGGGGCACACTGACAGGTTGTGTCAACCTCAGATGTGAAGCATATTGGCTAAAGTTTAAAAAATGACCCCCTGTTATTCTCTGAGTGAAGGCATTAATACAGTATCCCTTTCTGTAACTGATAAATACTCAGCAGTAAAATAATTTGGTCATTCAGAAACTATCTGAAAGCATCTGTACTATTTATAATGATTTCTATATTATTTCTTATGCTCTATTTTAAAATTTCTTTAATTTATCATATGGCTCTCTAAATTATGGATATGAATATTTCTTTTAATCAATTTACGATGTTCATCAACATTAATTAATTTCTTATTCAGTTATTTATCCTCCTCTAATTTCATAAAAGTATATTCTTTCAGTTCAATGATCCATCAGTTTCCTAAGCTCTCAATAGAACCAACAGATGGAGTCTGCTCTTGAGATCAGGACAGTTTGTGAGCTCAACCTACTTTGTTTTTAATTAAATTGAAATGTCTCCAAAATGAAAGGGCATGCCAAACTCTCAGGCTTTAATTCAATCCCTTTTTTATTATGATATTGGATTTTTTTTCTCTTTTCATTTAATGATGACATGTATTTATCTGAAGAAGCCAGTACAGTTTACCCAGTTATTAACCAAAATGTGAGGGTTTTTTTTCCCTACTTGTTGGCTCTGACTCTGTAATGAGATGACAGTGATGAGTTTTACTTCTGTTGACAAACAGTTATTGTTATTGTTAATCAAATGTGATAATATGAGACGTAGATGTGCTGCAGTACAACCACCACTAACCTCATAAAAAATAGAAAGTACTAAGACTGTTTTTATAGTTTTTCAGTTTTTATAGTTTTCATATTTCTAGACTTTTAGAATAAAACTGGATTATCATAAATGCTTTGATACTCATTTTCAAAGTTGAGGGTGATGAGAAGAGTTGCTGTGTAACTATGGAGGAAGTTTGTGAGTCACAACATGTCAAAGTATGGTAAAATATTGTTAAAACTCAATTAAGATCAGTGAATAGCAGGGCTTCCATGATGAAATATTAATGCAATATTTGCTTTGTGAGTTTTGATGGTGTTAAAGGACATCAGAGGTCTGAAGAAATGTCTTTCTGGAAGTCGAGAAAACATTGAATGCCAATAGAGGAAACTGGGATACTGCATGAGGAAGTCAGGTGTAGTAGAGCTTTTTAAGGTTATTCTGGACATGGACATTGACAATGAGTCAGAGGTTAGGTCTGTGGTAGGTATGAAAAATGAGTTTCAGTTGGTGTAAAATTGAAATATCCACCTTGTCACTATTCCTGTTTGCAGTAAGTTCAGGTATCCATAGACCCAGGTGTTCACATATGACCACTGTAACCTGTAATGTGATCAATAAGCAGATGGAACATAGCCTCTTGTCGTCTCTCCATTTTATGCTTTGGAGAGATGAGTATCCATCCATCCATCCATTTTCCGTCACCCTTCTCCCTAACGGGGTCGGGAGGTGCTGGTGCCTATCTCCAGCTGCGTTCCGGGCGAGAGGCGGGGTACACCCTGGACAGGTCGCCAGTCTGTCAACACAGAGAGACAAACAGGACAAACAACCATGCACACACACACACACTCACACCTAGGGAGAATTTGGGAAGGCCAATTAACCTGACAGTCATGTTTTGGGACTGTGGGAGGAAGCCGGAGTACCCGGAGAGAACCCACGCATGCACAGGGAGAACATGCAAACTCCGTGCAGAAAGACCCCGGGCCGGGAATCGAACCCAGGACCTTCTTGCTGCAAGGCAACAGCGCTACCCACTGCGCCACTGTGCAGCCCTGAGAGATGAGTAATGGAAGCTAATACAAAACTGAAGACGTGTGGATGACAAGAGTTAGATTTTGTGACCTTCGGTATTCAACTTTTCTGACCCAGACTACATTGCACAGATGAATGTTTACAATGCTTTTACACTGCCTGTAAAAACACAATATATGTTTTTTCTTTCTTTCTTGCTGAAAAGCTGGAATAAAACCACTCTGGACATCTGCTGTCTCCAGTGAGAGATATTTCTTCCTGTGACCGAGGGTTTCTATCAAATATTGATGCAGGATGTCCAAAGATAGCCTTGTATGATATTAAAGCACCATGGTGTTCAGCCAAAGCGAAAAGAGATGCTTATCAGTTCAGAGCAGAACAGCAGATTTGTCTTTTTCTTTTTTCTGAGATTTTGAACAAATTACTGTGAACAACAGCATAAAGCCTAATGGGGATAAAGGTGAGATGATCCTTCTTAATTCAGCTTCCAAGTGTTCATTACTTTGAGAATACGCTGATGATACAAAAAAAGTAAACAGCTTTGCAAATTTTTTTAAATATTTAATTTCCAGTCAAAATGTTATGTATTTGATTTTGTAATCTAAAGTTGAGTGACAGTGAGATCACAGAGTATGGCTGTAATCAGGAGCTCATCAGAGAGCGGTCATAAAAATGAACCTTAATAATTTACCAACAAGTTCATTCAGAGTTCTCCAGTCCACAAACAAAGTGCTGAACTGAGTGTAACAGAACAAACACAAAAGAAAGCTGTTTCTGTTGATAACTGATGAATCACTATGTTTTTTACCACAAAATTTCACTGTCACTGGCACCTTTAATTTAAGAGATGTTACTGATCCTAAAAGCATTGCTTTGTCCAGGAGCAGCAGAAGAATTTACAACATGCACCTTTTCCTTTGTGACTAACAGAAATAGTCTGAGAGTGATCATTGTTTCTTGTTTTTCTGAGTGAATGACCTGATCGTAAACAAATATGGTGGATAACAAACAACCTTTAGCCAGCTCAGCTTGCAGCTCAGCACCACCTCTGTCCTACAAATGGGTGTCCTGTTGGGCTGGCCATGAGTTGTAAACTGGAGAATTTATAAATATACTGGAGTGAATTAAATATAAATCTAAAATCTCCCTGAGTTGCTTGCCTTGACTCATTCACATCTTTTTATTTATCTAACTATAGTTATTGACAAAAATGGAGTGAAGTCACAGAGGGGGATTTTGTGTCATTTCTCCAGCCACACATCATCATTTATATGGATAAATGAAAGGGCCTCTGGCATAAAACATGTACAAAATTCAGGATACCCATTGGAGCCTGGTTTAACAAAGGCTGCCATTGGTGCTGGTTACCAACAGGATACCAGTAGAAAATGAGAGCAGATGTAAGTGTCCTAAAGAGGGGGGACGAAAACTGTGGGAATTTCTTAAAGACACAGAGGCCAATTTCTGTAGTGCTATTATTGTTCTATGAATGTATCCGTCCTCACATGTAAGTTCAGATCTCGTATGTCTCCTATAACCATGTTATAAATGGTAATGTTGGCCAAACTGTAACTCAGGCAGTTTCCTTAAAAAGTTTAAAGTGGTACCATTCAAGCTAGAAGTGGTTCTGACTAAGAGTGTGACCATTTTTCATCTGCTCAGTTCTGCTAGGATCATCATGTTTTGTCATTGTTGGTGCTGACCAGATCCTGATCCTTCAGAGATGACGGATCATAGAGAGAGGAAGGTAAGGAGTGTGTGTGTGTGTGTGTGTGTGTGTGTGTGTGTGTGTGTGTGTGTGTGTGTGTGTGTGTGTGTGTGTGTGTGTGTGTGTGTGTGGGGGTGTGTGTGTGTGTGTGTGTGTGTGTGTGTTACACTTGAATGAATATGTGTCTCCTAAATGATGGCGAATTGGTTATCTTTAGATCAAAACTCCCGAGGGTGTTGTTGTGTGATCCTTCTGATATCTTTCTCACAGTCTTCCTACTCATACACGCATACACGTTCATGCACACCCTCATACATAAAATAACACACACTGTAAGCCAAATGGGTATTGAAGCATAAAGTCCTTTGATATAAGAACTTGGTGTAAAAACTTCCTCTCACACACATGCACTCTAACATAAGGTAGCACCATGGCATGGATAAGAGCACACACACATGAGTGATAGTGGGCTGTTGCTGTTACTTCCTCCTGAACAGCAGAAACAGACTCTCCCTTGCAGGCATGTGCAGTGAAGACTGAGCAGAAACCATTTATCTTCTGATTGACACTATCAAGTAAACACAAGCTCAATCCATTGAGTCTGTGGTGTCAGAATACACACAGTTTTTAACACTAAGTAGGCAGTGGGTGACGTCCAATCATGAGGCTGTCTGCTTAGTTAGGTGACTTTAAAAGACAGAAAATTCAATTTAAAAAATATTTATTTGTTTGTTAGTAAAAGTCTACATCTAAATCTGAAGTGTTTATGACAATAAAAAATGTGAAGGAAAAATACACCAATTTTAAGGGTTATATTTTATGTTTAATTTTGGCACAATATATATGCAACACATTTCAACAAACCAGAAAGCATTCTTCAACTTTGAGTAGTTTTGTTTTCCCTTAACACCTATTAGACAGTCTGGTATTTAGAAAACCAAGCCAGAAGGCAACCAGGGGGTCATTTTTCCTCTTTCTGCTTGGTAACACATCTTGAGGTGTGAAACAGCACTGGGTGCTTTTAGTGGCTTTTTTGGATTCAAAATTGAGTACACAGTGCATAGGTCAGTACTGTAGCCAAACTGGTTTCTGAAAAATGCATTCACATCTCTGGGAAAGATGTAATCTAAGAGGCAGCTAAAGTTCAACATTCTCTGCTTTTTCGATTCTTCCACTACATAAAAGGAGGAAAGCTTTGCCAAGGAGACAGATCCATTCATCTGTCACTGTGCCAAGCCTTTGGAGTTGTTGCTAAAACTGTGGGAGATCATGTTCATTGTGAAGCACATGGAGTTTCCCAAAGAACATGTGGAATGTTGATTGAAATGATCACAATAAACCTCTGCACCATTGATGGTTTATATGCCTGTACATCAACACAGCATCCGGATTAGGTGAAGTGCACTTACTTGCATTACACTGGTTAGGCCTGAAAGATTTTAGAAAATCATATAATGAAGAGTTAAATACTGTCATATCTCAGTTTTAATAATTACCTTGCTTTCCCCATTTTATTCTTCTCTTTCATCAGACATTACGATACTTCCAGCATCTGAGGCACCATTGTGTGACAACCTTGGTAAAATTCTACCTTTGTTTTATGGAAAAAAGCAAGATCATGAGAAAATATTTCAAAACTCCAATGAGACAATTATCCTATAAAGTGTAAAGGAAAAACATTAATACTTTATTTGAAGGAGTATGACAGTGTCACTGACATGACACTGTCATAAATATGAAGGAGTGTTCATGACTGTTTATGACTTGTCATGAAGCGTCATATATTTTATCACTATATAAGATACTTCTATTGTATATAGTGATAGAATTTGTAAGTTTCTCATCATTCTTACATTAGTAGTTTGTTTTTCATTTAAAGGTTTTTTGAATTTGTTGAACTGTGTGACAGACAAAACTTGCTTTTTCTTAACCTTGCAGCTGTTTCTCTATCTACTCCTTACTTGTGAAACTACATGTGTGAAGAATGTCAGTTCCTATGTTCTTTCTTCCTTCCTTGTTATCAGAATGGCCCCCTTCTTTGATTCATTACCCCTCACATTCCTTTCACTCCTGCTTTGCTTTGCAATAAAAAAGGCAAGCACTGAAGCAGAGTCAGAACGCACTGTGAACTGAGCGGCTGGGAGGGGCCATGCTGGCTTCTGCTGAGTTGGTTTCTGACAGGCTGGCAGACTGAGTCTTCTCACTTTTAAAAAAAGGCTTGATAGAAAAACTAATAAACGTTGTCAGAGGTTTTCTTTTTATGTAGGTTTGAGAAAATACCTATCAATTAGGTTAATAATGACACTTATAATGCAAATTTGCATTAAAAGTTGCAATTACACCTATTGAGGCTTCATGACAATATTCATGAAAACTCCTTCATGTTTATAACAGTGTCATGTCAGTCTTATGCACACTCCTTCAAATAAAGTGATTTTAGAAAAACAAACTAATTTGTTAAAAATTAAAACAATCAATGTGCATATTCTTCAACTTGGTCAGTTTGTGCAATGTTAATATTTTATGAGCTAAACAATATCTGGCTATGGTTTTCCAGGTGAATGGACTGTTTGCATAGGCTCACACAATGATACAGTGAGCACTGGATTACCTTCTGATCTATTTCTTCAGTAATCTTCCAAAAGGAAGAGAAAAAAAACAGATTTCCTATATGCTTACAATATTGTAGAAGTATTTATAGACTTTAAGTGATCACACATAATTTAGAGAAGCCCCAGGACAACTTCTCTGCTCTTCACCTCTTGGCCCCCTCCTTCCTTTCCCTCCTTCCCTTGCAGTGCACTCTCTACTCTCTCTCCCATCCATCTCTCTGTTTTCCTCCATCTGTCTCTTTTGCACCAACCTGTTCTGCCTCCTGTCCTCTCTGTCTGTACCCTCTATTTCTGACCCTCCCTTGCTCCTTCCGTCTGGCGGTCCAGACAGAAATGCTCTAGTGCTTTTATTAATTCATGCAAAAGTTGGTTCCACTCCGCAGGCAGGATTTTATACAGCTCAACTTTGTTCTTAAAGAAGTGCTGGTGTCATAAAACATTACGAGTGACCTATCGACTCCCCCATCTGCCCTTGTTTTAAAACTCTTTAAGTAAGGTGTCAGAAAGTAAACTTAGTCATTTTGTTAATATGGAGAATTTTGAGTGAAATGGTTGGTCATATAATTAATTAGAAATAATTATTCAATGTGTTGTTTGGATTTGTTTGTCTTATTTCAGGGTTCTCTGCAGCTATGTAGCGGAAACAGCAGAAAAGTCTCGACCTGCAGAACCAACAATTGCTGTTACGATGACACCAGATGAGCGTCATCTCATGTGAAGCCTTCAGTCCTGTCAGGATCAGCCTGCAGTAGTTATGTTAAAAGTAGTTTTGGCTTCCCAACACTGTCCTCCATTAAAAGCTCTTATCTCAGCATTATGCACCTCTTTCAACATTTTGTGTATTTTGGACACTTGTCCAAAATACACTTTTATTCTGGCTTCTTGACTGCCGAAGGAGGAGCAGCTTATCCTGCTCTCTCTCGTCCTCCCTGATAACTCTGCCTGTGAATTATTTTTAAAGCGACAAGTTTTTATAGTTATATTTACATTATTGACATTTTAACTAGATTACTCCAAACCTAAGGACTGGGGGATTTTCTTACTTTTATTTTCACCTTACTTTTCTTTACGTCCAAGTTAAACCAAGACAAAATGCCTCCGGCTGACCCCAGGGACATGATCAGTATTTTACAACGACTTCAGTCTATAGAAATGAAGATCAAACAGCTGGAGGTGAACTTTGAGATCAACGCTACCTGTGGAAATGAGACAACTCTTCCTCAAATCAACGGAGAGGTCGTGTGCCCTGCACCGAGCGACTCACCCTGGAACACTCTGGGTGCCAAGCCGAAACGGGAGTCCCGCACTGCGGATCCGACGAGACGACTATCAGGGAGAACCCCGCACCTGGACGACTCAGCGTGGCCGGCTCTGAGTCGAAACCCACCTTCAACTTCAACGCCTGCTCCGCCAAAGAAGGATAAACAATCAGCTGGAACCAAAACGCCTCCATCGACCCCGCTCCCAGAGACAAAGCAACCAACACGAGCCACAAAACATTCTGACTGTGGGAATCCCACTGAAAAACAGATTTTCTGCACTCCAGCCTGAGCCTCTGAGTGAAACTTCGCCTTCAAACATCAACAGTGAGGCAAGACCAACACATCAATCCCCCAAAGCTCCAAAGGACAAAGCGACCACCAGGAAAACAAAAGGTATCCCAAAAGTGCTTATTGTTGGAGATGAGGCAGTAAATGGAATCAGTGATGTTTTTTATCCCAGGAAAACAAGAGTGATGTATTTTCTTGATGACAGTGTGTCTGATTTAACCAACAAACTGCTCTCTCTAACCACTGATGAGCCAGATATTGAGACTTTAGTTGTGCATGTCGGAGCCAACGATCTGGCAAAGCAAAAGTCTGAGATTCTGAAAAAGGACTTTAACATTCTTCTGGACACTATGGGAAAATTAAGAAGTTATTTCTCACTGGTCCTATTCCATCACCTCAATGGGGAGATGAAAAACACTCCAGGCTGCTCACGATCAACAAATGGCTGATTAAAAGCTGCTCTACCAGCTCAGTGACCTTCATCGATAACCTCTGGATCTATTGGCAGCGCTTTCACCGTTTTGGAAGAGGAGGACGCAATCTTAATAAACATGGGATAAAGCTACTCACTGCAAACCTTTTCTATTTTATCAACAAGGACAGCAACAGGATCATCACGTCAGAAGAACAGGCTCTAGGATGTCTGACTAGGATGGAACGCTCCCAGGATCAGGAGCACGACATTCCAAAACAACCTGATAAATCGACTGGAGACCGAGCGACTGCTTCCCTCCCTCCTTCCCCCCTGCCTCTCTGCTCCTCCAATCATTCACAGGATTCAATAGATACCAATGAAGAAATGTCTTCCGGACCAGAGTTTCTTAAATTTACAGATTTAAATTTAAGGAGAGAAATTTACGTCTCTCCTTAGCGTTCAGATAGCAGACCTCACTTCATTTAAGCCACCTGACTTCACAGAGGATCCATCACTCTGTGTTTCTGAGGTCAGAGGTCAGGGTCTAGATATTATCTTTACACCCGTCTTCCTCCAGAATGTATCTGGCCCCCGGCACTGCAGAACAGGACATTACCTGTCCGGATCACTACGAGAAAATTTACAAAAAACAGAAATATAAAATACTGCGATCCTAATTCGAACCTCAGAGTGATTCCCTGCCTAAAGGAGCCTCAGCCTGAAAAATCTTATGGCCTCCAAGTCACTTAAAGTAGCACTTGTAAATACCAGATCACTCTGTGCTAAAGCTCTATTAATTAATGATTTCATCACTGAGTATAATATTGATGTTATGTTTTTGACAGAAACATGGTTGAATGACGATAATGACCAAATTGTACTAATTGAATCAGCGCCTCCTAACTACAATGTTTTAAGTGAGAATAGAAAACATAAAAAAGGAGGAGGCGTGGCTTCTATATTATATTTGATCTATAAAAATACCATAAACTGTAGTAAAATCTCTTTGGGTCATTTCACCTCTTTTGAGTATCTTGGAAATTCAGGTTAAAGGCTACAAACGAACTTTGACACTAACTTTATACAAAAACTCCAACATACGTGGAAAATGTCTACTGACTTGAATGATCTATCAATCATATGCATTGATTATGATTGTTTAATAATTGTTGGTGATTTCAACATTCATGTGGACAAACCCCAAGACAGAGGAGCAAAAAAGCTCGCTGATATTTTAGAAAATTTTGGTTTAACACAACATGTCAAACAAGCAACACACACTCAAGGACACACACTGGACCTGGTTATCAGTAAGGGTGTGAATATTTCCAATGTCTCTGTAACTGATGTTGCCCTGTCAGATCACTTTGCTGTTATCTTTGAAGGTTCTTTATTCTTTGACCCACTTGGACAAACAGCTACTGTCACAAAACGTTCTTTCACAGAAAACACAGCAGAAACATTTAATCAAATCTACTCTTCTTCCTCACCCTTCAGCTGTAATGATGTAGATAAGTTGGTCGATGATTTTCAGTCTAAAGTTTCATATATCATTGATTCCATTGCCCCAATTAAAGTAAAGGTTGTGTCTGGCAGGAATAAATGTCCATGGAGAAATGCACAAACAGTTCGATCTGCAAGACAACTCTGCCGCAGGGCAGAAAGAAAATGGCATAAAAGAAAGACTATGTAACTATCACTTAACACTAAAACATGCAAGGGAGGCTTTCTTTGCAGATGTCATAAACTAAAACATTAACAATGCTCGAGCTTTATTTGCAACAGTTGACAGGCTCCTGCTGTCTGGATGTTCTAGATCTATAACTCTAGAACATTTCTTTAAGAAAGTCCTGCCTGTAATTGCTACTGATCTGATCCAAATAGTAACTCATCACTCACATCAGGCGTTTTCCCCCAGGCTTTGAAAACAGCAGTTATCAAACCACTGCTAAAAAAGAACAATCTGGACAAATCACTACTGCAGAATTACAGGCCGACCTCTGACCTCTGACCTCCCATTCATCAGCAAAGTTATTGAAAAAACTGTGTGTAAACAATTAAATAGTTTCCTCATGATGACCAATTGCTTTCACTCTTTCCAATCTGGTTTTCATGCTGACCACAGCACAGAGACTGGCCTAGTCAAAGTATTCAATGATATTCATATAAATACGGACTGTGGGAGAACCACAGTGCTGGTTCTGGTTCTGGTTCTGTTGGACCTCATTGCAGCTTTTGACATATTACTGAATCGACTGGAGAGTTGGGTTGGACTCTCTGGTTCAGTGATCAACTGGTTTGAAACTTACATAAAGAACAGGGAATACTTTGTTTCATTTGGAAACTTTTCATCAAAGAGGTCAAAGGTCACAAGTGGGGTACCCCAATGTTCAATCCTAGGACCCCTCTTATTCAATATTTATATTCTCCCACTAGCTCAGGTTATAATAGGAAATAATATTAGCTACTATAACTATGCAGATGATACTCAGCTCTACATTACGATGTCACCAGGTGACCTTTGACCCCATCCAATCACTGAATAAATGCTTAGAACAGATAAATGTGGATGTGCCAAAACTTTCTCCAACTGAACAAAAACAAAACTGAAGTAATTATTTTTGGACCTAAAGAGGAACGATGTAGAGCTATAGATCTAGAGTCAATGCACAGCTTCAGTTATTACAACTAAAAACTAGCGATCAGGCCTGAAACCTGGGAGTAGTGATGGACTCGGACTTGAACCTCCAGAGCCACATAAAGACAGTAACAAAATCGGCCTTCTATCACCTGAAGAACATCTCCAGGATTAGAGGACTAATGTCTCAGCCAGATCTAGAGAAACTCATCCATGCGTTTATCTTTAGTCGCATTGATTATTGTAACAGCGTCTTCACAGGCCTGTCCAACAAATCAATCCTCCAGCTGCAGCTGATCCAGAAGCTGCTGCTCATGTTCTCACTAGAACCAGGAAGATAAGAGACATAACACCAGTTTACAGTCCCTCCACTGGCTCCCTGGAGCTCAAAGAATAGATTTTAAAATACTGTTGTTAGTTTATAAATCACTGAACGGTTTAGCACCACAATACATTAAAGATCTGCTGTTGTTGTATCAACCTGCCAGACTCTCAGGTTCTGGTTCTGGTTCTGCTCTGCTCTGCATCCCCAGAACCAGAACCAAAAGAGGAGAAGCAGCTTTCAGCATCTATGGACCAAAAATTTGGAACAAACTTCCAGAAAACTGTAAAACAGCAGAAACCCTGACTTCCTTTAAATCTCAACTAAAAACTTTATGTTTTGGGAGTAGTGATGGACACTTTATGTGTCCATCACTACTCCCAGGTTTCGGGCCTGATCGCTAGTTTTTAGTTGTAATAACTGAAGCTGTGCATTGACTCTAGATCTATAGCTCTAGATCTATAGCTCTAGATCTATAGCTCTAGATCTATAGTTCTAGATCGTTCCTCCTTAGGTCCAAAAATAATGACTTCAGTTTAGTTTTTGTTCAGTTGGAGAAAGTTTTGGCACATCCACACATTTATCTGTTCTAAGCATTTATTGAGTGATTGGATGGGGTCAAAGGTCACCTGGTGACATCGTAATGTAGTGCTGAGTATCATCTGCATAGCTATGGTAGCTAATATTATTTCCTATTATAACCTGAGCTAGTGGGAGAATATAAATATTGAATAAGAGGGGTCCTAGGATTGAACCTTGGGGTACCCCAAATGTGTCGCTACATGTTCACTCCTCCTCGATGAACATGTAGCAACAATGGATGGTTGTTTGCATTGTGTTGTTGACTTTGCTTCAATCCATCTTAGTAACCATGCACAAGATGACAGTGGACAGGAAAACTCCACTATAATTGGAAGAGACCTCCAGCAGAACTAGAACCTGAGTGGATATCTGCCAGGACTGACTGGGCACTGAGAAAGCAGAGGCAACACATAAAGAAGCAACAGAAGCAATCTTCCAGGAGAATGTTCTATGTGAGAGAAAAATAAAAAGTTAATAGCAGAAGCATCTTGTTTGTGGCTTCATCTATGATGAAACCACAGCAAAGCACATACGCTCTGAACCAGTTTTCAAGTCGATGAAAGAGAGATCATTGTGAATATAGTTATTCACAATAAAAAGTAATATTTGTGTGTGTGTGTGTGTGTGTGTGTGTGTGTGTGTGTGTGTAGGTGTGTGTGTGTGTGTGTGTGTGTGTCTGTGTGTGTGTGTGTGTGTGTGTGTGTGTGTACGTGCGTGCGTGCATGATTTTGATAACATTTAATTACATTGAGATAATTTATTTTTGTAGTATATTTGCACAATTTTATGTTTATGTTTATGGAAACACAAGTAGTGTCACCACTTGTTTGCTCAGGATGAGGGATTGTGACAAGTGAATAACTTCATACATTATTAACTTAACTTTCAAGCAATTGACAACTTCTAGCTGGATGTCCATTGTGTGTAGCTGAAATTGGAATGTGCCTATATGACTGGACTGCATTAAATTTATTTAATTACATAAGAGGAAACAAATGGGATTTGCTACTTTAGTAAAGTAGATTTACTTTACAAAAGTAAATGTGTGTGTTTATGTTTATGTTTTATTTTTGGTGTACAAAACTAAAACATAAATTTCTCAATTAAAGTGAATTGCAGAAGAAAAATCTATGTTTGAAACATTCCAGGCCAAGCTGATAATATTTTTTGTTTTGGTAAAAACATCCTGGTTGAACTAAAAGGGCTGGGATCAAAGGTTACTGTTTGGAGTAAATCTATATGAATACCTTGAGGGTGCAGCAATGGCAGCAGGGTTATAGTGCCTTTGTAGGCTAAAGCATTAAGAGTTCTTTTCACTAGCACTGAGGCACTAAGCCCAATTTCTCCTTAGCAGCCCACATCATAAACCCATCATCACTAAACTTTACACTTCACACACTGCAGTGAGGCAATTGCCAGGCACTGAATCCAGACTCATCCACTGGATTTCCAGACAAAGAAGTATGATTAATCACTCCAGAAACTACATTTCCAAATCTCTAGAGTTCAGTGATGGTTGGCTTATCCTGCTGCATCCGAGCTTCTGGTAATGGAAGTCTTGTATGTAGCTGCTTGGCCACAGAAGCTCTTTCCATGAAGCTCTCTGTTTATGAGTTTATCTGTTGGTGACCTCTACACTCTCTGTGACCCTGCTCTGTGACCCTGCTTGCCTCTTTATTCCTGAGTTACTTTTGTTCCTAATGGGTTAAGGTTTAGGTTCTACATGTAAGATCACCACAAGTAATTGACTGTCCACAATGTATATATGCTGGATTTGATCCACCTGACTGTGGAATCCCTGACTTCAACAATTCAAAGGGATGATACAGTCTTTATTACAGCAGTTACATTTTGTCTGTTATCAGAACTCATTTGTGGTCAACCAGCAGAAGGTCAGCAGTTTAATCCACAGCTTCTCTTAATGCAGCACACTGAGTTGTAGTATGTGGTCACTGTCATGTGTTAGCCATGCATAGAATGGTCATATCCTCTGAATGTGGTTGATGTGTTCAAGAGGTTATTTGTTCAAGAATGCAAAGTAAACAAGAGTTCTCATGTTTAAGTACTTTATTGATTTTACTTTGTGATTTAATGCATGCAACTGGAAACATTCCAGCTAAATTACACACTGTACTGGTCATCACACAAACAACAAAAGTCTGGAATTCAGTTTCTTGCTTCTGCTTTCAGAAGTTTTTACTTTCATCAACTCCTGTCTTCTGATTGTACATCAAATTGTTACATTTCCCCAACAGCTCTGTGTAACAGCGAGAAGAAAAGACGGTACAAGAGGATGTGCTTTATGGGATCACTGTTAACATTTAGACAAGTAACACTCGACAGAACATTGTACATCCTATTAGGGTAAAGAACAGGTTCAAGGCGATCAGATTATTAGATTTTAGCAGGCACATTCTTATGATTTGATTAAATATAGTAGTTACTGTGTTTTGCAGGAGGGACTGCTGTCGCTCTTCATTTTAAAGGCAGCCAACTAGTTTGTTGTGTTATAGATTTGCTGTCTCTTCAGACTTGACCTTCTGAGTCAATGAAATGTGTGGTTTGAAACTTTTGCCCATTCTTAAAATTGTTTTGAATTTCAAACACTTCTCCAAAAGTCAGATTAACTGTTCATGTAGTTTATGTAGTTTGTAGTTTATGATCACAATTATTTTGCTCAGTGACATTAAATTCCATTTCCATAATTCCTAAACACTGTTTTTAAAACGAAACAACAAGTTGGTTGTTTCAACAATTCCTGATCTGGTAAATGTACTATCAGAATCAGAACCAGCCATTTCTGTCATCAGACATGATAAAACTTGTTTCAACCCCAGCCCATCCAAAGAAAACAAACACACAATGGATTCAGACTGAGTTGATTCGTTAAAGTGACCTGCTCTCTTTTACACATTTTTAGTATTTTTTCCCATGTGATGAAAGAAACTTGTACAGTTAAAACCTGACATAAACCACATAGAAAGACACATACTACTTTTTCTCTCTGAAATTAAATCAGACCAAGCTTCTCTAGTTTTAGGTCAGTTAGAATTATCAAAATTATTTGGATTCGCTAAATGCCACAAAAATGAGAGAAAGAATAAGAAGTTTATCTACAGAATCATTACTTTCTCTCTGAGCAAAGAGGAGACATCCAGAAGTGGTCTAAAAAAGATTTCCATAGGCAATGCTACCAAATATTTTTGTATATAATACTTTTTTTAAGTTTGATTATTATGACATTTTATGTTTTCTCTGTAATTATTTTTATTTCTGACATTTTACTTGTTCAAATAAAGAGAAGTGTTGACTGATTTAACTTCAAAAAAATAATAGGTCATTTTATTTTGGTGTATGTATACTACTAGTTTCAACTGTGTGGAAATGAGAGCCTTAGATAGTATTTGAGACCAATTATTTCATAGTAGAATAGAGCCAGCAGCTGCTAAGAGCAAAAGATCACTAAAATTACAGCCAGGACATGATATCATCTTGTAAAGTCTGAAGAATCCATCCTCTTTGTTTTGAACTAACGTGAGGAATGGTTATTGGTGCACAACTGTGACAGGGAAAAGATCAGTCTGCTTACATCACTCATGACACTGTAAACACGCACAAGAAAAATATACTAACTGCTTAGGTTGTAGTGGATTTCTTTAAAATTTTAATCAAGGTAGGACTGGAAGTGAACAGTCGTCACCTATAGCAGAAAAGCAAAAATATGTAACACCAACCCAAACTGATCTACAAATGGTTCCATCCATTATAACTTCTGCTGCTGTTTGAAGGTCATCATTCTTCATCTGTGCATTTGGGGTTCTAAGTCTGATTGGGTTACATCATGCAGTAGCAGGAACGACCATGCAAATAAAATTAGATTTCAGAAAAAAAATTACTGAGCGTCAAAACATGCTGTGTAGATAGCCTTAGTGTTCAGTCTACAGCCCAGATCACGTTACTGAAATTTAGCTTGTATACCTGAGTGTATAATATTATTATTAATTCTATCAAAGCCAATAAATACCTGTGACTTCTAGATACTCATTTCACTGAGCTCACATTAGTCAGACAAATATTTAATTCAAAATGTTCATATTATTGTGTGATAGTTGTTTTTTGGGTGTAAAAAAACAGCTCTGGGAAAAAATTAAGACACCACTTAAAATGATCAATATTTCGGATTTTGTTTTTATAGGTATATGTTTGAGCAAAATGAACATTGTTCTTTTATTCTACAAACTACTTACAACATGTCTCCAAAATCCAATACAGTATTTATTTTCAGAAAAAGAGAAATGGTTAAAATAACAGCAAATACACAGCGCTTTCAGACCTCAAATAAGGTCTGCACAAACAAGTTCATATCCATTGAGAAACAACAACAATGATTTAACTCAGGAAGAGATCAGAAATCAAGATTTGGTGGAATAACCCTGAGGTTATCATTGGCCTTTAGTGCAGTGGTCTCTTCATATATTTCCAATGCTGTATATAGAGAACTGAAATTACTGTAAAACTTTTGTAAAGAACAAAACTAATAATGGTTTTTGTTATATTAATTATCCACAGTCACTATTTTAATAGATATATTTTGGTGTTTTTACTGGGTCTGTCTTTTTAAGAGAAGAAATTTTGAGCAATCAGAAGAAAGTCATGGTGGTCAGCAGACACAACAATTTCAAAGTTGGATTTAAAACTCTGAACAGGATTCAGAGGAGAAGATAAAAACTGTTGAATTCAGGGCAGATTAAAATGAGATCATGAAAGGACACCGGTGTTAGGATAAAAATAGGCTGATGTTTGGATCTAAAATGTTAAAGTGCTCACAAGACGTGTTGTACACAAACACACTCTGACCATAATGTAAGTTGGTGCTGGCCCTTGAGATAGGCTGTCCTTTTGCTGAACTCGGGAACACATACTCACACACACACACACACACACACACACACACCCCCACACACACCCACCCACACACACAAACACACACAAACACACACAGACAGATCACATGGTGTTCAGAGCGTCCCACTGAGATGAGTAAACTTATGTCATAAAATAAACACGCAGCAGTGTCTAACACAGTTAAACTGAAGTTTTAACAAGCATAAGCCTCCACACACAGACACACACAGTGGCAAACATACAATGGAGATAAAACATCCATGCCTGTCCTGTTTGGATAAGTCTGTTGGTGTCTCTCAGTTGGTCCTCCCATGCTTCTGATACCACAGAGCAGTCGGCAGGTTCTGGCAGCCCTGATACTCTCGCTGCATCTCACTGTCTGTAAGAGGGGGGGTCGCGTTACACGGAGCTCCTGCCAACGTCACATTTAACAGGCTGGCCCACGGCTCCAAGTGCCTGGACATCCCATCAACCTGAAAATAACAGGACCAGCTTAAGATCAGATCAGTGGAATACCAGAGAAAACAAAAAAATAAATGTATGGAAACTTGCCTTCTCCAGGTGGTCCAACAGGCAAGTGGCAGCACTGATAGAAGACCAGCTGTTATCATCCCAGTCCGGGAACAGCCTGTGGGTCTGGTGGGACTGATGCTGGATCAACACCACATTATGGTGTTTCTGGGAACTTCTTAGCCTTTTGGACAAGACCCCACTGTAGCTCTGATCTACAAACAGGAGAACCCGGGTGGCCTTGCAGCCGGCCAGGTCAGCCAGCAGTTCGCTCACTGAGTAGCGCTCCTTCAGGTCAGCCTGCTCAGGAAAAGGACATCGAAGTAACAAAATTGAAACTTCTGCACTGTGGCATACTCTGTGATTAGCATTAGGTTGTCATTTCAAATTAATAACTAAAAACAAGTACAAAAGTAAATGTGGGTTTGACGTGTCAGAGTCCCAAAATAGAGGGAAAATTGGACTAGAACTCTTATTTGATTGAAAACACAATTTTCCTGATCAGGTCCAGCATAAAGTTAATTACCTTAGATGTAAAAGTAAATTTCCTGTCTGCAAAAGACTGTAAACTCTTTTAAATTATAAGAAAACTGTCATAGTAAACCTCAGTGTAAGACTGGATTGCAGTCTTAGACTGATGCACAGGTTAGCTCAGTTGTCAAATCCAGCTTTTTTTTCTAAGACAACTAACCAAAGTAAAACCTTTTCTTTCTCTGCATCATTATTCATGCTTTTAGCTGATTTTGTTTAGATGATGCTAAACTGAGCTTTATGCTGGTCACAGTCACAAGTGACCTTCTAGATTCCAGTTGGTTTTAAATGCTGCTGCTCAGCTTTTAACCAGTACTGGGAATCCAGAGCACATTACTCCTGTTTTAGCATCTCCTCTCTGACTTCCAGGACATTTTAGGGTTGATTTTAAATCTTTCAAATCTCTGCCTGTATCTGTCTGACGTTCTGCAGCTGTATGTTCCCTCACTGTCTCAGGTCATATCAGTTCAGGTCTCAGGTCATATCAGTTCATGTCAGTCGTCCTGAGTTGAGAGGTGACAGGTTCTGTTACTGTGCCTCTAATTATGTTTTTTTCTTGTTATAGGCAGCAACCATTGACTGCTCACAATCCTCCCTCACTATAGTGAGCAAAGTGTGTGTTTTGTTTCAGTGTTTCTCTTACAATGCCATTCAGGTTGGCGTCCCACAGCAGCATGGTTCCATCAGTGCGCGTTGGTGAGTTCAGGTACAGAACCAGAGTGTCGGCACAATGCTGCTTCCGGCAAATGTATGACACATGGTTACGGATTACTGCTTTCTCTGTTGCTGAGTAGACGCCCTCTACATCTTCAGTGCACATAGAAAAGAAAGAAGAGGTTCAGCTCTAATACAGATTTATGAGGTTTGCTGTGTATTGTGCAATTTATTGCATTAAGTAAAATCTTTATCAGGTATTCTTCCTGTTGCCATCAACACAAGGTGAAAAGAAAATACATCTTGTGTTTCTGAACTGTTTCGTTCCTGAAATGTCCTATGCAAATGTGGCGGTACCGGTGTGATTTAAAAGAACTGTATTTAAGATCAAATTGTAATAATTCTTCCTAAAAGGTTACCTCTAAGGCACACAGGCCCGCTACAGATGAGGCTGAGACTCTTTCACTGTTTTATTGTATGTTGTGCCATTGATGTTCAAGCAGTAATTTTTATTTTTTTGGTGTGCTAAGGACAAACAGTAGCGGTTAATTTTTTCTTAAGCTGGTCAAACTTGATTTCTGAGTTCTAGTATTTTAAAGTATGATTCTAGAATTCTTTTTCAGAATATTTTTCTAGAACTATACCGCTCATGTTTGCAGCTCTGTTACCCTATTTATGATATATTACTTTGTAGACTTTTGTCATGGACACAGCAACACCAACCACAACTCTTTGAAGATACTCGGGCATGAGCTATGACAACATTTAATTTTCATTTTAGGTAAATAAACTATTTTTGAATTGAATAACTTTGAACATAAAAGTAATTTATACTTTTAATATATGTAAGTTTGAATGCTCTTGAACTTAAATCCATCCTAGAATTTCTTTCAGCTGTCAGCAGTAGTCCAGTGATGTCCAAACGTTTCTCATGTAGGCCGAAATTGTCAAGTCAAAAGTCCTTTTTATATTATTTAGTGCTGCAGGATCAGCACTAAACATTTAGATTCTCTGTTTCCAGATTCTGGAAGAGCTTCCTGAAAACATAAGATGTGCAGAAATTGTTCAGTCACTTAAATCAGGGTTGAAATTCTAATTTTTCACAGATGCTTTTGAGAAAAGACAAAAGCCTACTTAATCAGATTGTCATTTTACTTATTTCTATTATTGCTATTTTGTGATAAAGTATTCTTTGTCCCTGTTTTGTGCTGCATAACTTTTACTGTTATTCCTGCCTGGTTCTACAACCATTGAACTTTTGATTAAAGGATTCTGAGTCTCTGCATATACTTTGACATAGCTTCCTATATCATAGAGCTTGATCATTTCCTACCTAGAAGCTGTACACTGCTGGCAAAGAAAGTGTTGATGTGATTTTTATGAAAACCATTGTTTCTGAGCATTTTGTAGAATTTCTGAAGATTCTGAGCATGATGCTGGAATGTCATCTGAGGCTGCCAACCACCTGGACACACACACACACATACGCGCACACATATAAATAGATAAATATAAAGGTAGATGATTAGAGTTACACTTCTCCAGTAAATAACACATTTATGACATTGAGGAAAATGTGCATAATCCAATTTGCCTTTGGTGTCCGTTTCAGGTTTTGTTTTATGTGAAACAGTCCATTGACGTCTTTATCTAATGTATGTTGATACATTTTTGTAATTTTTTTGATACTTTATAGTTTATGAACTTTTGTTCATGATGTACAAAACATCATAAAAAAGAAAGACAAACTTAGGTTTACGACATGTGGAAAGCAGACCAAGACTCAACGGGAAAGAGTGAAGCTTCAGGATCTACCATTTAGTCTAGCTTGCTTCAATGTTAGAACTATTTTTATATTGTCTGATTATGAACTAAACCGTTATTAACAAGGTACTGAACAGAGGAAGCTGTCACAGCTAAAACAGGTTGGCTACTATTCTAAAATAGTGCAGAAAAGCAACATCATTGTTACAAATTTCTCCTTCTGTCCATGATTGGCCCAGTTGGATGTTTACCAGACAGAATCCAAGCTAAGGGGGAGAAACCCCAGACTGTGTTGGATCCCAGACGTTTTTTTGAGTGGAATTGCATGGCTACTTTTTAATGTGCCTCTCAGTAAAAGTTGTCTTTGCATCTTGACTTTGACTCCAATCTGTGTTTGTGCCCAAAATGCTGAAATAAGTTAAAAATGTATCAAAACTCGAACAACTTCAGTACCCAGAAGTTGTTGAAGTTATTTTTGATTGTGTCTAAAGATGTTTTAATCATCTAACATATTGATCACTGGGACAGAAGAAATGTGCCAATGGTCCGACCTGAGATGAGAACGGCATGGTCACAGGTCTGATAGAGGCGGCAGGACAGGTGTGTGGCCAGTGGCTGCTGGTGGCAGCGCCTGGTGTTTTTATTGAGCTCACAGCTTGATACAGGCAGACTGGGAGAGCTCATGGGAAGCTGCTGGGGACACCTGGCAAACTCTGCGTTGTCTGTCGTAGGAGAAAGAGAAAAAGTTCAGAACAAGAAAATCATTAGAGGGAAAGGTTGTCAAGCTCCAAAACAACAGGGCTCCCCAAGTGGTCAGATCAGGCTTAGTGTGCCCAGCTACAAACTTTTATTTATTTGAATCTTTATCACCCTGATATGTGAAACATACTAGCTGTGTGTTGTTTTCTGTTTGTTTGGTTGTATACTGGGGTTCTCAGTACCCAGAAGTTGTTCTCAAAAGGCTTAATTTCCTGGAAGTTGGTATGATTGGACTTGGTTACACTTGAAGCTGTTCTGAAGCTGGCAGTTACTGATGAACAGCGAGCAGATCAACTGGTTAAACTTCAAGTTTCTTTTTACAACTGGGGTCATACACTGCCTGGCCAAAATAAAAGTCGCCACCTGGATTTAACTAAGCAAATAGGTACAAGCCTCCTATTGGATAATTACTGCATAGACGATTATCTTTCAGCTGGCTACAAGTTATTTAACCCCAGCTGATGCAATGAGTAACTCCTCATTTCTTAAACAACCATGGCAAAAGACACATGCTGTGGTCGTGGAAAAGACGTTAGTCTGTTCAAGAAGGGTCAAATCATTGGCATGTTCAGTTTGCTAGGGAGCATAAAGATTGGACTCTGGAGGAATGGAAGAGGGTCATGTGGTCTGATGAGTCCAGATTTACCCTGTTCCAGAATGATGGGCGCATCAGGGAAAGAAGAGAGGCAGGTGAAGTGATGCACCCATCATGCCTAGTGCCTACTGTACAAGCCTGTGGGGGTAGTATTATGATATGGGGTTGCTGCAGTTGGTCAGGTCTAGGTTCAGCAACATTGTGTGCCCAAAGAATGAGGTCAGCTGACTACCTGAATATACTGAATTACCAGGTTATTCCATCAATGGATTCTTTCTTCCCAAATGGCTCAGGCATATTCCAAGATGACAATGCCAGGATTCATAGGGCTCAAATTGTGAAAGAGTGGTTCAGGGAGCATGAGACATCTTTTTCACACATGGATTGGCCACCACAGAGTCCAGACCTTAACCCCATTGAGAATCTTTGGGATGTGCTGGAGAAGGCTTGGCGAAGTGGTCAGACTCTCCCATCATCAATACAAGATCTTGGTGAAAAATTAATGCAACACTGGATGGAAATAAATCTTGTGATACTGCAGAAGCTTATTGAAACAATGCCACAGCGAATGCAGGCAGTAATCAAAGCTAAAGGCGATCCAACAAAATACTAGAGAGTGTGACCATTTTTTGGTGGCGACTTTTTTTTTTGGCCATGCAGCGTATGTAATCATGAATATTTACATAAATACATGAGATTGTAGCCAGGTGGCTAATTTCCACCCACTGGTGCCACTGCACGTTGATCTCAAAGCACAAGGGAAGGATCCTTTATGTTACTTGGAATTGCATTCCAAGTGTGAGGAGCATGATAGGAAAACATAGTTTGAGCCAAAGCATTTTTCCTACCTGAATTTGAACAGCCCCCTGCAGCCTGCCCATGTCCGCTGCTGTAATGGTGATGGAGCCAATTACAGCAATGTACTAAGCCAAGTCAGAATATCAATATATATACGTTTTTGCCTAAACTTAGTTGTTCTTTTTTTTTTTTTTTTGAGTATCGGGCGATAATTTTACTTTTTTTTAGTAACTCTTTATTTGATGGGCTGTGAATAAGACTGTCATAACACTGTCATAAACATGACATAACACCTGTCATGAACATGAGTAAGTCTTCATGAATATGTAGGACTGTTGTCATAAAGTGTCACTCAGTAAATCATGACACTTTTAATAAAAAGATGACATTATTGTCTTTGTTGTGACAACTTGACATTAATCAAGAAATCATGATCTGATATAAATTTGTTATAAAAGTATTGCTGATTAAAGTTTAAAAATGATATAACTTTATGTTATTAAAGCTAAAGTTTAATCAGTAATACTTTTATAATAATATATAATACGTTTGAGACTGAAAAAATGCAGGAAAACAAAATTACAAAAAATAACAAATATGCAAAACTTTAAGAGCACAGTAAGTGACTACAAAAAAAGAAAAAGAAATCATATTGAAATCAAATGTTAGTTTTTATTCTCTTTGCTTTAAAGTTATAGCTTAGTTATAAAATCTAACCTCAAGTGTACAAACAGCACCTATTCCACACAGAAATTATATATTAACCCTGGGATGTGCTGTGGAGGCTCAGGAGATAAGCACAACCCACATATGGAGGCCATAGTCCTTGGAATGGCTATCGCAGGTACGATTAACGGTCTGGCAACCTTTGCTGCATGTCTTCCCCTTCTCTCATTAATCATCTGCCAATTAACTATCAAATAAAAGCCAATAAAATAAACTATATATTTAAAATGAAGCTATGTGGACAACTTGTGTAAAATCTCAGCTCAACCTACATGCATTAATTAAATGCATGCTCATCAGCATGAAGTGAGAGGTTAAAACCTTTCCTATGAAAGCCAAAGTTTTGTCAGTTCTGTGTCAATACCTGTTAATACTAGGGAAGAAAGGCATCAGTAATGAAAGCAGCTGTTGCTTCTCATCAGTCGAAAAGGGTTGAAAAAAATAAAACACAGGTCAAACTGAATGGGTAAATACATCGGAGGAAAATCTTCCTGATGTCAGATTGTGTAAGGCTCAGAGAAACTGCAAAATATTAATGAGTTCCATCTTAGCCTCTGATGGACTAGGTTAGCAGAGGAAATGTTAGCATTCATGGCAATAAAATTCAAATAAATTACATAAATTCCTGTGTATCTAAAAAACATTTTTGAGCCAAATATGAGCCCATTTGTCCAAGAGTTGAAGCTTGATTTTTAACTCTCATCAACAGGCCCGTGATCCCAAAAACTGCAGCAAGTCTGGAACTGAAAGGCTCTGTTTTTATACGTTATGTGAAAGTCAGACACAGTGGAATGTGTTGGCTGTTTCTGTACACTTAAAGTTAGTTTATAACATTTACAACTTGATGACCATTTTATTATATGCACACTGTATTTTCTTGCATATGTATCTTCTTAATGAAGTTTGACAAATACTAACAAGTCTGTGTTACATCAGACAGGGTTGTCATTAAAACTGAGTCTTAGCCTTTTTATAATATTGGGACAAAATGAAGCAAAGCGATAGCATGCTGATTACAGGCATACATATTGAAACTGAGCGCATGTTCCCACTGGTACTTCACTTGTATTGGCTATATGGCAGAGTGCAGACCTACCAACACATTTGAGTCTCTGCCTCCAACTGCTGTCTCCGACGGCAACCACCAATGGCAGAAAGTGAACTTCACAGAAACCTCCAATGGCTCGTTCCAGCAGGCGGCTGCCAGCGGTGCCTCCACTCAGCGTCCCACCTGCCACCCGTCTGCTGCCAAACAGCCTCTGTGGACCAGTCTGGTGGCGCTTCAGCTGGTTCTGGCAGCGACCCTTCAAAGCCAGAGTCAAACACTCATCTCCTACAGGTGGGGAAACATCTTCCAGACTGAATAGTTTCTCATTGTTTCCTGCAGTAAAAAATGTGATTTGAACCTTCCAAAGATTTGAGTAACAGGAATCAATCCTTGATGGAAGGGTTACAAGAGTACAAAGATACAGTATGCCCTATCTTTGGCATCTTCGACCTGATGAAACTGGAACATTTCGGCCAACTATAGCATGCATGGCACAGTTTTCAGATTTTTGCTTTTAAAACATATAAATGCAGAAATTTGTGATTGTAATTTACAAAAGATTTGGAAAGATTTGAATGTGAATTTCATCAGCATAAAATTGTTTTTCTTGTTCATAGTTCTATCTTTTTCAGTAAATTTATGTGGAGTTCTGTTAAATATTGAGAAAGCCATGCAAACCCATTCACTGCAGCCAGCTCAGCAGGAGGTACTTTGCAGCATGAACAGATATGAATAATTGACAGAAGCGTGTTTGTGTGACACGGGGGCAATGTGACCTTAATATCTGGTCTTAACTTTTCTCACAGCAGGAGCTCAGAAACTTTGACACACTTCTGTGTCCCTTCAGATATCTTCTACAGGAATGGGTCCATAGTTTGTCTTCTGTTAACTCTCAAGTTTTCTTCATAGATCAGCCAATTTCTATGGAAAAAAATCTGAGCCTAGAAATATCAAGAAATTCATTCAAATATCTGAATGACTACTATTTGTAAGAGTGTAACAAATTTTTCTAGAAGGCATCTGCACAGAACTTGCTGGTTTCTGGTTTTAGGGTCTAAACTGGAAGTGATTGTGTTTTAGGACAGATAACCCACCTAAATTAAATTACTGAATTAGCTAGTCACCATGTAGTTAGTTGCTACAGTGCTGAAATCAGACTTCATTTGTAATGTTTTTTCTGGGCACTCAAGAAAAACATTATAAATTACATAACAGTGGAATCAGCCATTCCCATTCACGTTCACACAGTGTCAAGCTACAGAACTGTCTGCCCTTTCTACCACCATCAGCAGGCAAAGTGTGTGACATGTCTTTACACAAGCACAGAAATGGACAGAGCAGGGGCTCAAACCAGCAACCCACTGAATACAAGACAAACTCCTACCACCAGTGAGTGACTGAACACAAATGCACATTTTTAGGATTTTGATTTGAAAAAATATTTGAAAACCTTTATAGTTTTCTTCCACTTTGAAAAATGTAAATTTTTGTGTCGCTCTAGCACACAACAGCACAATAAAACACAATCAACTTTGACCAGATGTGGGAAAAAACAATAAATACATAAAACTTTTTGTAGGACATTGCACTGAACCACAAGTTAAATTCTGTCACAACTTTAATTGCACAGTAGGTCTAACTGTTCATCTAAAGTTGTGCTAAAACATGTTTCACCACAGGAATTAACAATACAGGAGGTACTGTGTTCACATACACCAAAATATGCTACAAACAGAAACCAAAAACATTTTATTGTCAGAGAAGAAGACCAGGATATTCAACACTCACCCAAATAAATTCCATCCAGGTGGGAACATTTTTTCTTTGTCACATTCATGTCCACATAAAAGAGGACCACGGGGTGTCCAAAGTTTTCCCCTGGTGATGGATCCAGAACCAGAACAACATCATGGGCAGATGAACTGTAGAGGGGCTGATAATGTCTGTTCAGCATCCGCCCAACACTGAAGCTTCCCCTCAGCTTGGAGCTCAGCATGCCACTGGAAAAGTCGGGTAGGATAGCCAGGACTTTGTTTGAGGGACCTGGAAGAGCAGAATGTTGCCTCTGAGTTCTCTGACTTTTTCAATAGGAGTCAGTCATGTGAGGATCAGTGAAATATGTGGAAGAACTTTGAGAGGAAAAGACAAATACAAAACAAGTCCATTACATCTGATCTTTAAATGCAGCAGACGAATCAGACTGAGGTTCACTGTGCATGACATAGCCACCATCCACAAAGATTAAAGAAATATGATATGAATATATGTATTGGAATTCTTAATGCATCTGTTATTATCTCATGGGTGTAAACAGCTCCGGTCCTGGTCCTGGTCCCTGTCCATGGTCCAGACAGCTCCTACACTTGCTGCTTTAAAATAAAAGGAGTACAGCTTTCCAAAATAAGACTCGGCTCAAATGAATAAATCTGGCAGTAGAAAGTAGAAGCTCCCTGTTCTCTGGGTCTGGAGGGCTAAACTGGGGCCATGAATACTAATACAAACTTATAAAAGTCTCTCAAAATCAGCTCTAAAGCACAGTATTGCCTCACTCTTCTCTGACAGACCAGAATTCGAATAGTGAACCATAATAAGTTCAACATGTTGTAAAAAACACATACTACTATCTCTGCATTGGACTGGAAGAAAAACAGTAAAAGTTGTTGATGTTCTTAAGATGATAAAATATATTACCGGGATGTGTAACAATTTTAACATCATGTTAAAAAATTAGATTAGGATGAAAGACCAAATTTTTTTTCTTTTAATTATTTTGTTGTCCAAATATCTTTTCTCTTAACATTTTGCACAGACATAAATGTAGTTTTTATCATGACGGTTTTGCAAATTTTTTAAAAAGTTTTTATTTTAAAAAACAAAAAAGAAAACAATTGACATAAATGAAAAAAAAAACAGATAGAACTACTGTCAAACAGTCAGCTTCTCAGATTGACAAGAGTGTTTTCAATTGGAGTTTGTTTCACTTAATATATTAACTGTAATGAAATTAAGTTAGTTTATCATTTCTAAAACAAACTTCAAAACTGATCTAGTTTACCGTAATGGCAATAAATACACATTAGTGATCCTTTGGATCACTCTGCAGAATGCTGTAAAAGTGAGCAGCTGTTTGAATGATGGCAGCTGTTGGGTACAGTGCGATGCTTCCATCTGGTCCTACCTGCAGCGCTGTGCTGCTCCGACATGTACACGGCCACAGAAGAAAGCGGCAGGTGGCTGAGCTGTCTGCAGTCTGCCTCAGACATGGAGGACATGCGGAGGCAGCGCTCCAGCTGGTCCCACTGCAGCACCTGGAGCCCTGAGCGGACCCAGCGGTCCAGCCGGCTGAGGGCCACGCTGGCCGCAGGAGCCAGAGAGGGAGCAGGGTGGAGGATGGAGGAGAGAGAAGCAAGGAGCGTGAGGAGCTGCATGATCAGCCTCAAATGTTTCTGTTTATCCTTAATGGGTTTTCTTCTTTGTTTTGCTTTATTTCTTCCACTAATGCTTTGCTTCTGTCATTTATGCATTTTTTACTATTTCTTCTTAAGCCTTCCAGTTCCAGAGGAATTGTCTTCGCTTGTTGAATCTTCTCTTTTCTTTATGCTTTCTCTTTTCACGTTCTGTTCCTTCAGCTTCTGAATTCTGTTCTTGTATTTCCTTCTTGTTTTTTTATTAAGAAAATCTCAAATGAGAAATGGGTTTGGATTTTCTTCTAAGCTGAAATTCTTCCTTTGCTTCTGTTTAGTTTTATTTTTGCTTTTATTTCATCAGATCTGATCTGAAGGACAAATATCCAGCAGCATGATTGGGTGGCAGTAACTGTCCTTCTCCTGTTGTGGCTTCGTTTAAGCCTTCTGTTCTTAGCTTTTATTCATTCTTGAAAAAAATGTTTTGTAGTTTGTGACCAGATTTCTTCTCTCAGTTGTTGTCTTTGGTTTGGAACCAAAGACAACCAAAGAATTGTTCCTCTTTTCCCCTTCAGCGCTGTTTTGTTCTTGTTGTTTAAAAGAAAAAAAAATCCCAGATTGCTTGCAAATGTCAAAATTAAAACTTTTTTGGTTTGGTCCACTGGTTCTGTCCCTCCTGATGTTTCTTTGAACTCGGAGAAGCTTCAGGATCAGAGCTGGTTCAGAAGAAGTCAGAAAGTCCTTGGGTTTTACAAAGGAGAGTTGTCGTCCTGCACGTTGTCCACAGCTACCTCTACTGCTCACAGTTAGTTTGTCTACTGTTTCCTGCTCTACTTAGCTCTCTCACTCTGTCCCTCTCTTTCAAACACACGCACATACACATGCTTCTCTCCTCCTCTGTCTGTGAGGTTTGACATGCGACAAAGATTGGAAGGAGGAATGATGAAATAACACTGAAAAAGTCAGAGGGAGGGAGGAATAGGAAAGAGGAGGAAGGGTTAGACAGAGGGCTGGAAAATAGGTTAAAACATGAGTTAAGTAACCCAAGTGACATGAAGATGTGCAAATACAGGAAAGATAGGGAGGAAGGGGAGATGGGTGAAGATGGACAATGAAACAAGGTTTGACAAAGAGGGAGAAAAATAAAATTCATTTCCTGGAAGTTTGATAATTAGTGCAAGTAATGAGAAAGGCCAATATAAAGAAATGAAGAAAATTCTTTAACCATGAAAGAAATAACAATAACCAAGGAGTACAAAGGATTAAAATGATGCTAAGTATCAGTACAATTAATAATTTGAAGATAAAACAGAATCATCAGGTTCCTTCTGTCAGGTGTATTAAAGATTTGGATCTCAGTTGGTGACAGATTGATACCTGAAAAATGGGAAAAGTCCTGCTGAGAATAAACAAGATGCATAAAATAAATACAATAAAAATATCTATTCATACCCATATATGGCCTGTGACATCACAGAATGAAGACTGACAGAGGCTTAGCAGCAGAGGCTGGCAGACAGAAACACACAAGGACAAATAATTACTAGTTTTTCAGAAAATAACATTAATAAACTACAGTGTGTCAGAACTCAAAGTCATCACACTTCATTTTCCAGATGTTGTTATGTGTAAGGAATGGCTTCCACGATGTTTGGAAGACATAGCAAAGCAAACACAGTGATTAAATGATGGAATGAGAAAAATAAACCAAGCATGCTTGAATGCATTTGTTCCATCATTGTTAACAATAAACTAAAGAGACAGAGGAAAAGGAAAATAATCAAGGAGTGAAAAACACACACAATGGAAGGAAAGAAGAGAACAAACAGGACATACATCTCCATGAAAGGAATGTAAAAAGTTTGTAAAATAGTGATTAGAACTAAATAAATCTAAAAATATGAGAAAGTTAAACAGAGATTTGGGGAATGAAACGTGGGTGCAAGAGGAACGAGAGGGTAGATTAAAAAAATAAGATAGTGAGATGAAAAGAAAGAGCAAGAAAAAAAACAGGAACGTTAAAATGAGGAATGTTCATATGCAGCAATGCCATCTAGTGGTGAAATCTAAGAATTTCACCACAAGACGAATTTTATTTAGGATTTCAAATTACCACTCTTTACCAGTGGGTGGCAGTATTGTAATATTTCAGAACGAAGAAGGAGCTGGTTTTTTAAGCACAAACGATCTTTGGCTGCGGTGTTGCACTCACAGCTCTTTTATGTTGTTAAGCAAACTCCCGCTAGTTACCTCCATCCAAAGAAACGAACCAAAATGCTGGAAAACGCCGCTGGACATAAAGTCGGTAAGGAAGATATTTTGTTAACCACCTGAAATGCTGTTTTATATTTTTGAGAAACCGATCGATAATTGGAATATCTCGTCTCTGCGTTAAATTGTTGCTAAGCTAACTTAGCGGTAAACACACCCAGATATCGAAGCTGCTCTGCCAACCGATAATGACTCGGTGGTTTGAGTCGTCGTCTTAGTTTATTTTATTAAGAGGTAAGGCCTCTCTGACGTGGGCTTGTGTTATTTCAACGTGGGAAGTGTTGTTTACTAACTCATTTGAAACTAGCGATGAGACGCACGTGAGAGTGTTCCCTCCCTCGACACGAGTCGGTGACAGCTGAGAGACAAACCAGAGGTCTGAACATGGTAGATGGACAGGACCCGGGCTCAACCACCTGCAACAACGGGCAGTGGAGAGGCAGACGAGCTGGAGGGTGGTCTCTGTGTTAGGACGCGTACTACAAGGGGAGAGGGAAGGTACACGACATACTTTGGAATTGGTGGTAAAATAAAGAAAGTAGAGCTGAAGATGTAAGAATTCCTGTCGAGGAGGATAAAGTGTTACATGATTAGTGGTGAGGAAATCACAGGAGAAGCTTGGAGACAAAAATCAGAAGGAATGGTTAACTAAAAGCAAAGATCCCTCTATATTGGAGAATATAAAGATTATTGAGGAGGCAGAGGAAGACGCTATAATAATTCTTACTTCTCTTCGCCACAATTTGAAGAAAAGAGGCTAATTACACATTTTATCTCGGTAGGTTGTTAAACAGTGGCCATTGGAACTCAGATCCTCTGTCTAACTCTATTCAGTAGTTTCTATGTGTTTTGCAGTGAAAGTTATCTGTTCATAGTTCACTTTGTGGCCATTTCATCTGCATCATGTCATACTACTTTTTTATCCTTTGTATTGTTTCAGGGCAGAAGCTGTACAGCTAAGTGCCTCCCTGGCTTCTATAAACTCATCGGTCAACTATTGACACCCCGCACGACACTTCTAGTTTGCAGACTAACACTCCTGACAGGATTTGAGAAGATTTGTCTCGATTCAGCCTGCGTGAGAGCTCAGATATTGCCCTGAATCCTGGGTGAAATTTTGGTGCCAGTGATGTGTGCCGTCAGTGAGGATTCATCAAGAACTTGTTGGAGCTGACGTTGCTGAGTTCTTTCAGCTGAAGAAGACTCTGAGCCGGGAGTCCTCGGCATCAACCTGTACTTCTGACGGCGCCTAGAACATCTGGAGGCGTTTTGCAACACGCCGCCATGCCCACCAACCAGTCATCGCCGTGGGGCGGAGGGAATCTCAGGGCATGCTCCAACACGCATAGTGCTCCCACTGCTGCCTTGGTTTCAGGTGCAGCCTTTAAATCGTCTTTCAGGCACACTCCACCGGAGCTCCCCAAGGCTACCAGCCTCTACAAACATCTGCCATCTACCGGTGCTTCATCCATGATCTCATCTGTGTGTCCTGTGTGGGAGAAAGGCAGTGGAAGCGGTTCAAACACCAGGAGTCACCACCTTGGATCAGAGAAGTCAGTGAAGCAGCCAGAACACCTGATCCGGACTCAGAGACCAAATAAGAACCTGGCAGCGTCAGAACCGAATCGACCTAACGCCAGCATTATGGCGCGGGAGGTCCAGCTAAGGGGATTCACTGAGGGCTTTTTACCAGCCCAGACCCTTCAGTCTGGAGACGGAGCCGTATTGGTATGTAGTCAGGATTCCACTGACCATGTCCCACTAGAGTCTTCACCAGGTTGTCATGGAGACCTGTTCATCAAAGGACATGCCACTGTGCCACAAAGCGCCAAGCTGATGGTGAGTGGGTGAGTGGTGAGTGGGATGGCACTGAGGTCAGAGCAGCAGATATACAGCAGGTATACAGAGAATATACAACAGGGGCCAGAAGTGCTTCCTTCTCCTCTGGCTGAAAACATAACTAGTGGTGCTCCTGTTCTCCATTATTACTGCTTATCCTGCGCTATCCAACCAACAGAGCAACAGTGTTATGGTGGCAATACAACCGGAGATTACATCCATTTTATCACTCAGGAATCTATGCAGACTGTCTTCCATGGCTGCCCAGGTCTATTATCCAGGAAATGAATAACAAGCATTGAAACATTAGTGGATACAAATCCAAAAATTCAGTTCGGTACTGTACGGTAGTAAGACATTTCATATTTTATCATGTTAGAAATATCAATTCATCTATTTTTATTTTGGATTTTATGCAAGGAAGACTCTTTAGTTTTCTTTCTTTTTTAAATAAAAAATGTGGCACGCATAATTCACTCCCTTATTAATTGAAGGTCTAGACTTTGACTAGGAAAGTTGTAACGCTTGGGTTGTGTTTATGGGAAGAGAGGAGGCGGCAGACTCATCAGGAAGGTCAAACACTCACAACCACACTGGTACTGGGAATTCCACAGCGTTGTCCTTTAATAAACACTCTTCACCAACCTTACAAAGCCCGGTTGAATGGCTGCTATATTAACAAACATGAAATGAGCAGAGTTCAAACAACTTAGCGTTACTAAAGTTAGGAAGCTAACATGTCCAGGGATTGTAGCATGTCTTCCCTCCTTTTTCTACAGAGAGGTAGTGTTGCCTACTTGTGACATCACTAGCAGCGCTACAGCATCTTAAAGAGACACTACACAATTACGGCTGTTACACAGTGGTACCCAAAGTCAGTCCTCAGGGGTCGGCGTCCTGTACGTTTTAGCTCTCCAGTAACAACCGTTTCAGCATGTCAATGTTCTTCTTAGGGATTTTAATGAGCTATCATTTGATTCAGGTGTGTTAAACCAGACCTAAAACATGCAGGATGCCCTGGAGGACCCACTTCGGGCACCACTGAAGTGGGTTTAAATCTGAACATAAAAATGTTCCAACTGTATCATTGCAACTATAGCTGAATGTTTGGGGTTGTTGTCTTTCAAGATGAATACCAGCCTGTAATAGTTTTCTTGCCCTTTACTGAGCTCCTGCCATTACCTTTAACCCATGTTTTTGACCCGGGTGAAGAAAATCTTTCCCAAAGCATGATGCTGGCACATCCATGTTTTTTTTTTCTTTGTTTTCTTGTTTTTGCATGTTAGCCGGAAATGTTCCTTACCTTTCTGCTGTGGTCCTTTGGGATCTTCAAAGGCACTTACACTGAGATTTAATCCCACACACTTAGATTCTATTCAAATCTATCTTCTAAAATCGCAATGAAATTCAAAAAGTTTAAGCAGCATAAATACTTTCATGTCACATGTTTTGTGACTGCGTTTATCTGGTGATACTTTTTCTGTTTTATCCCTCAGCCTAAGACTATAGACTGTTCCTCTTCACCACCAGTGCCTCACCTATGCTTGAAGGTGTCCAAACATCAGGGAACAAAGTTATGGAAGAATCCCTCTGGCCACAACGGCACAAAGCAAGAAACGAGAAGCACAAAGTGGCAGCTGAGTGCTTCAAAAAGGGGCCATTCAGCTAAGATGCCAACAAAACACACTAAGACTCAAAATGGCCGTGCAACACAGTCGCCTTCAAGGAATCAGCGGCTTGTTAAATTTGGTCCTGCAGGTGTTCTGGTTGCAGCTGCAAACCGCAAATCCCACAGTGCAACAGTGCCCCAGCTATCTACATGCAGAGGACTGGATTCATCTCCCTGCAGCGATTTGCCAGCTGTGCGGTGTGGCAGTCAGCGTCTGCAGCCCACAGGGCTCCATGCTGGTGAAGGTGTGGCTCCATGTTTTGCTGGAGCCTTGGTGGGCTCAGTGACCAATCAGATTTCAGCCATTCACCTCACCAAGGAAGGACAGTCTTCCTCCACTTCAATTCGGTCTCTGTACTCATCCTCATCAGTGACAGAGGAGCAGCTGATGAGGTGAGTTAATGGTTTTAATCATTGTTTTTTTTTTTGTTTTTTGTTTTTTAATCCACTTTACTTGGAATGTCTCATTCTCACCGTGTTTTCCAGCTTAGAGAGTGTGATGCAGGTGGATGGAATGGAGGAGGAGCTTCCAGATGAGCTGGAAAATGCCTTCAGTGATGATGGTGAGTTAATTAAAAGTATATTTTATTACCTAATTTATTGTTTAGACAGTTAAGCAGGGTTTCCACCAGAAAACTCCCCGGTTGCCGGGGTGCCGAGGCGGTCCACCATGTTTTGTTTTAAAAGATGGTAAATAGACAGGAAATGTAAAAATATTACTGGGTAATTATATGTTATGAGAAAACATCTCCAGTGAAACGCTATTGAAACCCACAACTATAGAGTCCTAAAACAACAAATCAAAAAATACAACTAAAATGAATATCAATTATTTACATAATGAGTTAAGTCCACTGCACTGCGCAGAAATGCGCAACAAACTGGATATTTAATTCAATGCTGCTAATATGGCTTTAGTAGTTCTTCCTTTAAAAACTCTTGAGTTTTTAATGAGCGTCACAGAAACGACGCACCCATGCGCACTGACTCTGGCTGACTAAGTAGACAAAGTATTGGGTAACCGGTGTAAGTGGAAAAATAATGCTAAAAATAATATAAAACCAGCATGATGCCTGACTACAAGATGAGCATGAAAGCTCCTCCGTGGGCTGAACCTCCATGATGAACACGTTTATCTATACTGCTCAAAAAAATAAAGGGAACACTCAAATAACACATCCTAGATCTGAATTAATGAAATATTCTCATTGAATACTTTGTTAGTGAATTTGATTTCCATTGATGATTTTTGTGTGATTTTGTTGTCACCACATTCAGCTTTGTACAGGACAAAGTATTCAATGAGAATATTTCATTCATTCAGATCTAGGATGTTATTTGAGTGTTCCCTTGATTTTTTTTGAGCAGTGTATATGTACCAATTGGGAACACGTACATAGACTTTACAGGGAAGACAGAGCCAGATGCTGGGCAGCGTGTTGAAATGTAAAACACCGATGGTAAATCCAGATTCTCTATTCAACTGGAACTCTGGACAATACGGAGATGAGACATGATAATTCTCTCTGTTTCCATTTTCAGATGATTCAGAATGTTATTCCATCATTCGTTCTTCTTCTTCTGATGCATCAATTCCTTGCATCTCAAGGTAACACATACACACACACACACACACACACACTCATGCTAGTACTTCTCTTAATCTGAGTGCTTTGTAAAGTCCCAAGTTTTCCCGCAGAAAACTTGCTGGTGCCTGGTGGTCGGGAACTTCATCCAGCGGGCCACCATGTTTTTGAGTTAAAAATGTTTAAAGTTGACAAGAAACTTGAAAATATTATTTGATAATTATGTGGCTTTGAAGATTAATACCTGAATACCAACTATAAAGTCTTAAAAATGCATATTAAAAAAAAAAAAAAATCTTAAATAATCAATGCTAAACCTGGTGGGGGCTCAAGTAAAGCCTGGTGGATCGGCAGGCTTATAATACACTGAAGACTATTGCTTTAAGTTCCTACTCCTGACTTTAATCCTAACGATCACTAGTATATTCCCAACCTTAACCAACACTTAACTGACACCATGCTCTCAACAGGTGTGTTAGACCCTGATGACCCCAACATGCCTCATTTAAAGTACTAAAACTGGTTCTCATTGACGCAGATGCATGATGAAAATTGCAAACTTGACTCCAGACCCTGGTTAAACTATTTCTACAGAGCTCTGTATGAGGTATTGTCTGCTTTTTCAGAAGTTTGTTGCTGTTCTTTATGCGCTCAGATAGCAATGTTGATATTTCTCTTCAAGTAGTCGACTTCCACTATCTGGTTTCTGGATTCGCAGGAGGCATGGATACCTTTGAGGAACATTTATCTTTAGGCCTGTCGCGATAAACAATAAATCAATTAATGGCACAATAAATTAAAACTATTGACCTCATTTCAATTATCGGCTTTATCGTTTCTTCCGGCCATTTTTTGATGGAAAAAAATGAAAAAAGGCTCAACTTCGGTGCTCTCCACTGACCTTCCCTTTCTCATTTCCTTAGTGTAATTCCCAGCACACACTAAACGTCACCGATTGTCGGCCAATTTTCAAAACCTGAGAGACCACACATTAGCTGACAGAAATCCTAGGTTTAACCATTCGATTGGGTTCGTGCCATGTGGTGTCCAATAATGGGCGCAAAATAATTGCTACAAGTGCAGTTAACTCATTTTAAAACCAGGCATTAATCAATGTTTTACTACAATCTACCTGCAATGCATGTGGCTAGCATCAGTGTAAAGTCCTGACTGAATGAAAATCATTATAACGTTTTTATGTCACGTTAATTAAGAACAGCCGAAAAATTACCGGGTTTATCAACTGTGGTAGCAATTTCGATGATCTACCATGATACACCACACACTACAGGATGATCGGTTGCGAAATCGCAAGCCACAATCTTAGAATGGCCAACGTTCTAAGATTGTCCTAAGGGGAAAATCGGTGCAAAAAATTCTGTAGTTTGAACTATTGCATCAGGTCGTTGGATGTGCCCGTCTTCTCAATTTAAATCTAATAATTACTGAAGGGCAATATACTATACAGACTTCATAATCTGCACCCTTTTGGTTGTATTTATTTTCACTTTGGCTTTATGTTGTTTAGTTTTTATTAAAGTGCATTTTTTGGCAGTGGAGACTCATAATCCATTTAATTTTTGTTTTTGATTGTTTTTTTTATTTTGTTTATCAATTCCAGTGTTGTGTTCTTTTTAAAATAAAGTGTATGAGTCATTTCCATTAAATCAGTGTGAAAAGGTCTTCAAACAATATTATCGTTTATCGCAATAATTTGCACGTCGTCCCCACGGTGACACTTTTCTTTAGCTGAATAGATAATCTGGTCAGAGTTGATGAATATAAGGAGTCCTAAAAGAGAACCACTTACGAACAATGAAAGACATAACTGTGTGTTATCTTATTAAAATACTTTGCTTGTAATGTAACAAACATCTGAAAAAGTTTAAAGGTACTGATCTTTGATAATTCCAAATCCATATGTGCTCACAAAGGTGTTTTTTTTTGGGGGGGGGGGGTTTCAGAAACAAAATATTGAACATCTTCCTTTTACTTAGAAATAAAGCTTTAACCCTGACTTCCTTCCTGATTGATCCTTCTGGCCTCAATCAAACATCTTCCCAGCTGATCTGGGCTCCCTGTTGTCCTCTCAGTTTGTTGTTGGACAGGCTGAAAGCAGCAGATGATGGTGGAAAGCTCTGCTGTATTGTCTCTGGACAGCTGATTCTCTGCTAAAACAACCCAGATCAGGAGCACTATTGTTTCCTTCCCCAACTGGTTTGTTCCTCAGCTCATTCACTCAGCTCACTGACACCCTGAACTCCCCACATTTCCACCTGAGTGCTCCACTTGTTTATATTCCACATAGTTAGAAACTTGTCTGTAATTCCAAAGTAACCTGTCAGAAGTTTAGCTGAATCTGGAAATCTCATCTCCTATATGGCTGTCATGTGAGTATGTATGAGCTGTTGTTCTTAAAGAAATGAAGTTTAGCCGGTATTAATCCTCCGTTAAATGACTGTAGAACAGTCAGATCAGAATTGCTGTCCTTTGTGTGTAAAGGCCTCTGCCACTTAATCCTACCTGGCATCATGTTACGCACATGTAGAGCACCTTGTGTTACAAAATGAATCTGTGACAACACTAACACCAGATGGTGTTAGTTAAATGTCACTGAGTTCGCCTGTGGCTGCATTACTTTTTAATCTGCTCAGCTTGTGGTTTGCTGTGTTAATTACAAGCTCTACTGTTTGGATCCCGTTGATAAATCTACGTTTATAAGTTTGAATAATGCTGTCCAGTGTGCTGTTTGTTTTCTTTGGCTGCACATATCGAATCTGATGTGTGAGTTACACTGCTGTCTCTGTGGATCACTGGAAATCTACAATTACAAGAAAATTAGAATTTATTTTCATTCATGGCTTCTGTTGAGTTTGATCAAATTTTTTTCAACTATTCTCTGTTAGATGCCTCAGCTTCCTCCCTAGGGCTGGAGGATATTGCTGAAAAACACATCTTAATATAAGTTGATATAGAATAGATAATTATTGATGTATTTTTTTAATTTATTTTCTTTTAATATATTAAGAACGGGAAGTCTCAAGTTCATGCAAGAGTGAGAGCAAATGAGTGAATTTGTCGTGAATGTTCATCAGCATTCTCGCAAAGTCAGTGGATTATTTCCTTTTATAAGGAAATAAGGAATTTTATAAAGAACCTTAGCATTCTATCACATCCAAACTTTTTAAAGAATCCAATTATGGTTGGATTCTTTAGTCTTTCTGTGGAGAGCAGACCAAACCTCTGAATCATCAACCTGTTCAACTCTTCTTATTTCTCCTATCATCCCTTCCTGGTCAGTATTGAAGAGCCAATGGTGTTGGAGGCTGAGGATGATCGAGAGGAGCGACCGGCGCTCATCCCCAGCCTGTTTCCCCTCATGCGCCCCACTCTCTACTTCAGCATAGCCAATGAGAAAGGTCAGGAGTGACTCCTCTGTAGTTTAGAACCAGTAGATGCTCTTTACCAGCTGATCTCATGTCTGGTGTTCTGCAGTGGAGCTGCTGCCTGCCGAACAGAGACGTCTACTCAAATGGAAGATAAGCTCCGTTACCCCCAACATCGTCAAGCACACCATCGCTCGGTCACACTTTAAAGCCACCAAGAGTGAGTCATCACACACAGTGAGAGGGGAATCTGTTTAGTCACCCTGAGTGAGTGAATTGTGTTGTTAATGCAGAGAGCAACAGCTGGCTGGGCTGCTGGGGACACCACATGAAATCTCCTGGCTTTAAGGCAATTGGCGAACACCAGAAGGTGAGTATATGCACACCCACACTCTGGCCGCTGTCCCTGCAGTCTCCAGATTGAACATATGGCTGTTCTTTTTTTATTTTTGCAGTTGAACCACTTTCCAGGAACCTTTCAGATTGGTAGGAAGGACAGACTTTGGAGGAATCTGTCCAAGATGCAGCATCGCTTTGGCAAGCAGGAGTTTAACTTCTTCCCAAAGACGTTCATCCTTCCTCAGGATATCAAACTGCTGCGGAAGGCATGGGAAGATAGTGGCTCCAAGAAGAAGTGGATCATCAAACCTGTGCGTTCTATACCTTTCTGATTTTGTGTGAACTACTTCTTTTTTCTTTTTTTTTTTTAAATTAGAGATTTATTTTACATTGGAGTACATGGTGCAGTACATGACATCAATTGGGTAAAAAAAACCATGAAACAAACAGAAAAAGAAAGTGAACATGTTGTATTTCAATGAATGACTATGTGAACTACTTCTAAATGTTGTGTAAAGAAGGACTTGCACAGTTAACACCAGAAGTTTGCGCACGTCAAGTGAAAAGACAGAAAGGCCTGTTTTGTTCCTCACTGAACCTAAATCTGACCAAATGTCTTTTGCTTCAGTTTAGTCAAAATCACCAAAATAATACCTGTTTACTAAATGCCAGAATAATAAATGAAAGAATATGTCAGTGATTGATTTATTTTTGTCAGTTTTCAGTTTGGTGAATCAGGAAATTTGATCAGAGATCTGATGTGTCAGCTTAATCACTGAGTCTGTTATAGATGAAAGATTATTTTTCCTTAATGTTGTTCTTCTGTCCCACAGCCTGCGTCAGCCAGAGGAATGGGGATCCAGGTCATCCACAAATGGAGTCAGCTGCCCCGCAGGAGACCACTGCTGGTGCAGAAGTAAGCAGCACAGATCTGACCAAAACTTACTGTCACTATGTGTATGGAAACAATTCCCTCTGCTTCCTTATCTGCAGGTACCTTCACAAACCCTACCTCATTGGGGGGAACAAGTTTGACTTGCGGATTTACGTCTATGTGACATCCTACGAACCGCTCCGAATTTACCTGTTCTCTGACGGACTGGTCCGCTTTGCCAGCTGCAAGTGAGAGTGAACAACATCCTGTTGGGTTATGTGGACTGGAACTGATCCATGCTGAGGCTGAGGTTCTATTTCTCTGCAGGTATTCGTCTTCCATGAAGACTCTAAACAACAAGTTTATGCACCTGACCAACTACAGCGTGAACAAGAAGAACTCTGAGTACCAGACAAACAGCGATGACAAGGCCTGCCAGGGACACAAATGGTAACTCAGGAAGTTTGGGGAGTGTGTGGGGGAAGAAGCAAATCTTATAGTGCAGCATCACTATCACAGAGGATACTTAAATGAAGTATTTGGTGGGATTTATTTTATTTTTTATTTTTTTTTGCAAGTTATGCATAAAAATTCTGCATGTCAGTTATATATTTGTCCTGTTGGCTGGATTCTCTCTGCCTCTGCCCTCGACGCTCACATACGATGAATATTTTAATAATCGTAAAATACCAGAGCTCAGGAATGATGAAGCAGTGTTGAAACATTGTCATTGAATTATTTAGCAACATGATCCCTGCTCCATGTTTTTCTGATTTACTGTCGCCCTACTGTGATGTTCAGCCAATAAAACACGGCTTCTTTTCCGTTTTGTTAATGAAGGGCTTTGAAGGCTCTGTGGCACTTCCTTGGCTCGAAAGGCATCAACACCAACCTGATATGGGAGAAGATTAAAGACATTGTGATCAAAACTATTATAGCGTAAGTTCACTGTTCCATTTACTGAGAACTTTCTTTACAGATCCTGGTGTTCTGTCACAAACACGCTTATCGAGGTCTAATGACACATTCAGCTCAGGAATCTTTCATAGGATTTATGAGAATGACACCATGTTTTAGTAATGTTTTAGGAAAAAAACTACAACATTTTCACAAAGTTAGCAAATGTTTCAAAGATCAAACTCGTTTTCTTGTTTGATTCGAAATTGTTTAATGAATAAAAAAACATCAACATCACACATCAATAAAAACAAGGTTTAGTTTTTAGTTGTGTTTAAAATCGCCATTGATACTAACTAGTGCAGATTTTTAAGAAGTGACATTTCTACAAAGCTAATAATTTAGCATTAGGTGGAGTAAAGTACTGCGACCTGTCCAGAGTGTACCCGCCTCTCGCTCGAAATGTTGACTGGAGATAGGCACCAGCACCCCTCCCAATCCCACCAGGTAGAAGGGCATAAAGAAAATAGATGGATGGATTTAGTAGAGTAACAGGAAACTCACAATGATGTGCATCATGCTGATTCAACATAGTTGATAGCTGATTCACATAGTTGAATCATTCAACATAGTTGAATCATTCAACATAGTTGAATCATTCAACATAGTTGAATCATTCAACATAGTTGAATCATTCAACATAGTTGAATCATTCAACATAGTTGAATCATTCAACATAGTTGAATCATTCAACATAGTTGAATCATTCAACATAGTTGAATCATTCAACATAGTTGAATCATTCAACATAGTTGAATCATTCAACATAGTTGAATCATTCAACATAGTTGAATCATTCAACATAGTTGAATCATTCAACATAGTTGAATCATTCAACATAGTTGAATCATTCAACATAGTTGAATGGTGTGTTCCAAATAAACCCAGGACTCATTTATTGTCGGAGGAAACAGAATTCAAGCAGGCGGTTCCTGTATAAGGAGAAGGGCATCATATGTTGGACATGTTGGCTAAAGAACGTCAGAGTGGAATGATTTGTAGACATTCAGGAGTTAAGCATAGCTTTTAAAGTTGGTAAAGGGGAAAACCAAGGAATGCAGAGAATGATAAAATCTTCTTTTTCAGAAGAAGAAGAAGAATGAATAAGCTCATAAAGAATCAGCCAAATGGGATTTTTTTTTACTGAACAGAACTGTGTCTGAAAACTGTTTTTAAAGAACCTCAGCCAGTGAGTTCCGACCTGTAAAACAGTTTTACACTTTGATCTAGAAATGGAGTCCAGGTCCTACACAGAACATTGTTCTAACATCACTTTGGCCACAGTAGCTGTCCCAGACTTGTTCATAGACTGTGTTTCTGTGGAAAGCTAAAACAATGCTAGAAGCAAATACATTTCCTCATTTCTGTGTTTGGTTCTCAGTTCTGAGCCATATGTGAATACCCTGCTGAAGATGTACTTGAAAACACCTCACAGCTGCCACGAGCTGTTTGGCTTCGACATCATGCTGGACGAGAACCTCAAACCTTGGATCCTGGAGGTCAACATATCACCCAGGTGACACACAGACCACTGCACCTGCTGTCAGATGGAAGGCTGTAGAAGCGCATCTGTAGCTCTGCTCTCTGTCCTCCAGCCTCCACTCCAACTCTGCCCTGGACGTTTCCATTAAAGGCCAGATGATCAGAGACCTCCTGAACCTGGCCGGCTTCAGGATTCCCTCGAGAGAAGAAGTGGTGTCCTCCTGCAGCAGTGCCTCCAGCTCCACCAGCAGGCAGGGAGGACCTTTTACACCTTGATTTCTATTGCTGGGATTGTGTGTTCAAGATGAAAAAAGGGACTCTGTGACCTTTTATTTTTTTATGCAACTCTGAGGAAAAATATTACAATTAGTGTCTTTGTTTTGTAGTTTGCATGGAGGGAACAAAGAAAAGAGAAAATCTGATCTGTCTGCTGATGAGAAAGTAAAACGAGCCTTTTACCTTACACAGCGCTATGCCGACCAGGTAAACAAACGCATGCACACAATGCACACAGCTCTGTTCAGCAATTGAGTCTACTGATAAAATAGTATTATCTGCTTTCAATAAGTGCTTTTATTAGAGGACATTTGAAAAAAACTACATGCACAATGTTGCTAGTTTTTCTATTTTCTCTCCTCACAAAGAGAAAAATAAGTTTTTAACTTGTTTGTCTCCTCCTGCCTCATAAAGGATTTCCTATCATCAGTGTTGGACATTTTGACTTCTGAAGATGTCCGCATACTGGCCGAGAGCGAAGATGAACTGAATCGACGAGGAGAGTTTGAGCGCATTTTCCCATCGCAGTCTTCATCACGCTACCTTCGCTTCTTTGAGTGTCCCAGATACCTCAACATCCTGCTGGATCAGTGGGAACAGAAGCACTGCAATGACCGGACCAAATGTGAGAGCCCTGGCAAAATATGCTCTGTTTTCCAGCAGGAAGCTTAGTGCCATGTGGTGAAGAAACATTCGATTAGAATTGTTTGAACTGCATCTGTTTTGCTACATGAGAAAACCTGCAATCTTTCTTGGAATTTTTTTTAAAGTAGTGGCCCAGACACAGTGAGCATTGTGGAAAAAAAATATTTTTGGCAGCGACATAACCTGTTGAAATGTTTTTGTGTCTTGTGTGTAGGCATCAGTTTGCTGAGGCTTCTCTGTCAGAAAGGAATCCATCTGGGGAGCAGTGACCCCGCTCATGTGGTGAGAAGCTCCTTGGCTAGCAATGAAGCCTTTAAAATGCTTCGCCACATAGAAACCAGGCACTCTGTGCATAAGCAACACTTCAGGTGTCATTGTCTCCCATCTCTCCCAGATGTGAGAAACAAATTCAGGGCTCCCATTTTAAATGCTCCTATTTAAAATGTCGGCTGAACATATTAATATCAGTTCAGCCGACAGAAAAAAAACTCCTTTATCCGCACCGGCAGATCATTTGTCTGAACGGAGAAATCTGTGTTTTGCACCCGGAAAACACGGACATTAGTCGTTATTGTGAGTTAAAATTTTCACAAAAGTAAAATGTTCATTTTTGTGGCGCATCTGTATCTTATTTTGAAGGGATATGTAAACGTTACCATAGAGACCAGAGTCAGAGAGCGTTAGAGCAGTGGTCGAGACTAGATGAGAGGAGAGAAGCTTGTGAGTTTTAGGTCTGGTTCAGACGGTATGATTTAAGGATTGTCGGACAATTTTTCTAAACCTCTGTGACCATACACGACACGAACCGATAAAACCCCCAACATGCCATACGTGAAAACATGATTACAAAAGTTTGATTTTCGGTACAATTATTTGATGATTGAATTTTTATCTCATCATATTTGTCATTGTCTAACTTCATTAGAGACCCACGAGAAGTCATGCAGTTGTTAACACAGAGGCCCTGATCAGAAATCTTCTAATTGGAAAAAGGAAACCCTATCTCGTAAACATAAGCATCCATGGCGTTAGCACTGTACTCCTTAGTGATGATGCTATTGAAGGAAAAAGACCAGTTTGTTTTTCTTTTTTCTTTTCTATTATCAAAAGGCTGGTTTATAATGGTCCAAGGAAGCACAAAAGATACGGTATCAGATAAGAGAATTATAAGCTTCCAGAGAGGAAATTCTTTTCTACAGGCGTGTCCCTGATTTGTTTTGGCTGCTAGTGAAGCCCAATATTCTTAATACCTGTGAAATTTAGATTTAAGATTATTTTACATTCAGTTTGTTTCTGACAAACTAAATGTAAAATTAAAAAAATGAAAAATAACATCTGAAGAATTGATGGTGATGAGCTTTGACGTTGAAAGGCCTAATGGATGGAGCTAAATCTGTCCGTTAGTTCCATATTAGATTCAAGTCTGGATTCTGGTTTAGTCACTTTAAGTTATTAATATTACTTCAAGTTAAGTTAGCATTAAATGAAAAGATAATAATCTGCCTGGGGCTTAAGTAATTCTTTTTTTTTTTTTGTACATGCATGGTTTTAGCAATCCTGCCATGATAACAGGTGAGATGCAAAAAGTGTTAAAAGTCTCCTCTCCAATTATTTTGATTGTTTTGAATTAATGAAATGCTGTTTTGCTGGAGGACCAGCTGCACTCTCACATATGGTGCCATTGGTCCCAACATTAATACTAATGATTGATCTTTTCACAAAGCTTCCTTAAAGCTATGTCACTTGGAGAACTGGGAGAAAGCAGAGGAGCTCTGTCTTTTCACAGATTGCCTGTCTTATACCATATTCCTACTGCAGTGTCAGTTTCAACAAACATGTAAAAGAACATTCTTTTATTCAAGTTGCTATATTTAGTTGGGCTTTATAAATGGGAAGCCACAATGAGTGAGCTGCAGGGTTGTCTTTTATTTCCCTCTTTTTTTCTTTTTAATAGTGCTTTAGTATCAGAATGAAGGAGATGAACAGAAACTGAGATAAACAGAAGCTGCAGTTATCCATGCAGCCAAGAAGGAAGAAGCCTCTCTGAGAGCTGCAGATGTTAAACGTCCATCTCTTTTTCTGGTTGTTTGTGTGCAGTGGTCTAAGTGTAGCTACAAGTCGAGGACGGAACTCCAGAAGCCAGGTGTGGTGAGTCCATCCAGATCCAGGTAAACGGCTACAGCGCCATGGAAACCAATCCAAGCAATGCAACTCCTGCACCATGAAGTTGTCAAAAATATTTTCAAAATAAGAACACTGACATTTAACTTTTCGGAGATAAAACTGGCTCAGTTCAGTTATGGTCTTCCTGATTGACCATTACGACTGTAGACATGCAGTTTATCATTTGCTTTACTGGTAGAAACATTTCCAGCATGTTTCTGACATTGACCAGGTGTGATGGTGACCCTGTAGTGTCTCATAGAGGACACAGGCACCATGATGCATCTCAAGGCTGCAGTTATCCATGCAGCCTTGAGATGCTGCACTTTTTCTGTACTCTCAATTTTACATTAATGTGCCTGCATACATTGGTACTCACACATACCTGTGAAATAAAAGCTTTTAGTAAAACCAGCAATTATTAATTAGAGACATGTTTGATTTATGTGATGTAACCTGACACAATCATGTTTATAGAAGTGGATTGGGACCACAGAGTGAAAAACAAGCAGACCTGAATCTCAGAATTCTGACTTTTGTTCTCAGAAGAATAAAGTCAGAATTCTTTTTTTATTTCTTTTATTTTTTTCTCTGGTGGCCCTAATCCTTTCCCACAGGTCTGTGACTTGCAGACTTCCCTGACACCAGTGTCTCTTTGTATGTGTGTATTGTGTTTCAGGGTCGTGGTCAGCCACTGTAAGGCTGCTGATGACAACTGTTCAGATCCAGAGTCGTCGTCTGTCTCCAGTCTGAACAGCTCCCAGAGTACGGGGTCCAGTGCAAGCAGCAGTGTCTGTGCCAGCCCTTAGCCCACCCCCATTCCGAACCTGCTGCCTCAGCACTTTTCCTCCTTCTGATGATATGTGGTACCAGAACTGACACAAAACCTGGGTACCACGGAGTCCTCCAAAGTCTCTGGAGCGGAAAGCACAAGCGACTCTGTTCAGGTTTACTTTAACTGGACCATCAGTGGGATGAACAGCAGCTGCTTTTGTGACCTATAGAAAATCGATCTTGAAACTTCTGCTAAATTGTACAGAGAAGCTTTTACATAATTCTTTTTCGGACATTTTTCCAGGGGACCCCAAAGAGTGGCCCTGCCCCTGTTTGCTCTAGTGATGAAAGGATGTTCTAACTGTGTCCTGTCCTGAAAGCTGGACACACCCAGAGGTCCTGATATGTCCCTTCTGTCTTCACCTCTCTGACACGCCTGGCCCTGTCAGGTTGCTATGGTCTGACTCTGTTGCAGTGCTGGCGTTTGTGGCTATGGAGAAACGTTGATAGCACAATGGGATGTAATTTGAGATTTATTTAAGTAGGCATGTCGAACATAGGCATGGAAACAAGCTTATCAGGCTGTGTTGAGGTCTGTGTAGATTCAGTGGGTCGAGTAGAGGATTCTATGCAGATCTGTCGGCTCAAAACAAGAATTCACTGTGATAACTCAGAGCTGCTGCAAGCATCACACCAGTTGACACCTTTTCCTCCAGGCTGGTACAGTGCTGATCCTCACTGCCTCTCCAGGAGTCAGGCTGCAGGGTCCTGACTCTCTGCAGGACCCTGCAGAATCAAAGTGTTCAATGCTTTTTGAAGGGCTGCTCTCAGCTGAAGCCTTACCGAAGCTGTTACTTTATGTTTTCATCTCCCATGTTTCCAAGTTGCTTGCGTTTGTTTGAGCTTCATGTATTTCTCCTTAACAAGTTTCAGTTGGACTAATGTTCTACCTCTGTTATGGTGATGAGCGCAAGTAAATGGTGTAGTTCAAGTAATTCAGGTTCATACCCAGCTGCTGTGGGAGGCAGCTGGGATTTTTTGATGCAAAAGACAAGTGGGTTTCCTGCACAAAGCTGAAAGGCGTTCAGTTTCTGTAACAGTATTTGCTGATTTAATATTTAGTATTTTCCATAAGTTTTTAACCCTATTTATACACAGCTGCTAAACTAATGTTCCTGTCTTCACTGTTCTCTTCAATAGAACAGTGTTTAATAAACATAGTTTGACATCAGTCTAGTCTAACTAGGATATTTGATGTTGTTGTGTAGATGCATATAACGACCACCAGGGGTCCTGCTGCACAGAGCATCATCAATTTTGATAGGTTTTTATGAAGCAGAATGCTAAAATCACATGCCTTAGAGTTGTGACTTGTGTGTCATCACAGAAACATGAGATAGATGATGAAACATGAGTGAATTGTTGCTTAATTAATAGTTAAATGCTTATTTTGAAACTGCTTGCTGAAATCTGATGGGTAAAGTCAGTGCTTCCCAGGACCACATGTTTCAATAAGTGTGGCCTCCTGACTTCTTCAGAATAAAATAGAATAAAAAGTTTTAAGCTGGAGCATATTTATGATAGAAACAGCTATTTTTTTGTAAACATTTGACTTGGTTAGAAACTCTGCTAGCAGGTACATTGTGAAGTTTGACTTGTGTAATAAATCCCATTGAAAACATGTCCATCTCCAGGTGTCTGTGGAGAAGCTGCTGCTGGTTTACTGAAATGCCTTAAGCCTCTGTGTGACAGCAGTGTCCCCATACTGAGGCATTCTCTGTTGTTTGCATTCACAGATGAACCTCTGGATCTTTTTATCTACTGGTCTTTGTTCAAGGATGTTTTAAATGCTCAGGTTGATATGGAGGAAATAAATGTTATTTGTCATACAATTGTAATATGTGGATCATTTATTTCAAATTATTTAAAAGTATCTATTTCACCATAATAGATATTATGGTGAAACAAAACATTCTGTTTTGTTTAGAATTTGGCATTATATGACTAAAAGAAATATTTGATTTGAACACTCCCTTAAAAAAAATTAAAATTGTAATTTGAACTTAAACGTTGAGGAAGAAAAATGATTAATTCAACTCAGAAATTAAAGTTTTGCAACAAAACCATTGCGAAACTATGTACATGCAGTTAAGGGATCTGCCTTGGTCTGTTTTTCTTCATATCTGACAGATTTTTATTTATTTTTTTATTAATATTAATACTCAAAAACTTTGAGGCACTGAACGGTGGCAATGCTAAATAAAACAATATAAATCAATATAACTATAAAAACAGATGCAATAATATCCATCCATTCATTTTCTGATCAAACGGGGTCGGGAGGTGCTGGTGCCTCTCCAGCTGCGTTCCAGGCGAGAGGCGGGGTCACCCTGGACAGTAAACCTAAAATATAACTTATAAATTAAGACATCCATTTATTTATTTATAATTTTTAGGAGCTTTGTTTTCCAAAGCCAGAATATTCAGCTTAAAATTGACTTTGTGTCAGACTTTTTATTACAAAGCAGATCAGCTGACTGCATTCTTCAGTGCAGTAGTAGCTTAAATCCAATTGTTTGGTTGACTAACAAGATGTTGGTGGAGAGATTTTCCTGACCAAGCCTGTGAACTAGTGACATCATCTGAAGGAAGACAAAAGCTGCTGGATTTACTAAACATCAAGAATTGTTAATTCACAAATGATAGAACTTTGGAAATATACAATATTTGTGCATCTGATAGATCATGAGGTAATTGTACGCCATTAATTTAGCAATCCTGCGACAGACTGGCGACCTGTCCAGGGTGACCCCGCCTCTCGCCCGGAATGCAGCTGGAGAGGCAGCAGCACCTCCCAACCCCGTTAGGGAGAAGGGTGATCAGAAAATGGATGGATGGATTAATTTAGCAATCCTTGTTTATAGTGCTATTAAGAGGAATTCTTCCACATGAACAAACTTTTTGAACAATTCTATCTATGAGAAGCAAAAACAACCAGAAAATGTGATTTAAGCAGAGACAGATGAGCAAGAGACCAAGACACATTTGCATTACATCAATCAGACTCTTTGCATGTTTCTTGTGGTTTAAACTGAAATCTTCCAGAGAATGAATAATGTGCTTGGCTGTAAGCTTGGGAATTTATAGTCAGTTTTTTTTCCTGTACAGTGGATATAGTTGCAGTTAAAATAGCTTTAGTTAAAAAATATATATTTTTAAAAAAGGCATAAAGCTGTTGCAAAGGGCAGTGTATCATTTAAATGAAACCAGATATTTACCTTCTCTGTATAAAAAGACATGACCTTTTTTACTTCTTGCTGTCTAACAATACATTGGGCTGACTGCTCCTGCTTTAGTTCATTTAGTATTACAAACTTAATGAGACAGATGATATTCTACAAAATAAACTTCTAAATATGAGAAAACAGTTTAAGCTGAATATAAACTGCTATCTGTGCAGAGAATGAGTTGTTCTCTTGCAGCAGCTCAGTGCTGCTATTAATAGCTAATGCTCAGTGTAACCTGAACGTCTCACTCAGCAGGGGCCTTAAAGCTGCACTGCAACTGTTTCTGTTTCTTTTATTGTGGAATTGGTTTACAGTGAACTCAGTTCAGCAGTTATAATGGATTCATTTTTTGTTTTCTGCAGTAGTTCTAAGCAGCTGTGCAGGATTTTAATGCTCACATCTCAACTTGCTTAGATTCCATAACTTTCTTGGTTCACATCCTATTTGCAGTTTTCAAACTGCAGCAGCTGATGAGCGCAGCAGTTTAAACCGAAAGCCTCAGCAGTCCAACAAGCTTCAGAGCTTCAGTTTACAGATAAAGTCCATCTCCTCTCGTGGCAGAGAAATGTCAGGAGGACGTGCATACATTAGATGTATAAAACATTTCATTGCTCATTAAGCTATGGTTTGGTTTGCTTTAGAACTCAGGTTCTAATGATGCACAAATGTTAATATTACATTTAGAAATCACAGTTGTATCAAACTATTTGTATTTACAAAATACAATATTCTATTTAAGCTTTAGTTTTGGTATCGTCTCTCTGTCTGCATCATGACAATTTAATAAACTTCTCTGTTTAGAGCTGCTGTGTCTCTGCAGACATTCTGCACATTACACCTCCAGCTCAATGAGGGTCTTCTGTCCATTTAGGCAAACAAACCCAAAACGTGTGTGTGTGTGTGTGTGTGTGTGGGGGTGTGTGTGTGTGTGTGTGTGTGTGTGTGTGTGTGTGTGTGTGTGTGTGTGTGTGTGTGTGTGTGAGTGACCTCTGTGCTATGGTTCCTATGGTTCCTCATGGGACCATAGGAACACCCACCCATCCACCAGCCTGTTCTCTGTTTAAAGCCACATCCTGTTCATTCAGATGCATTTCAGTGGTTTAGCTTACAGCAAGCAAGCTATTCCCACTGACAGATGATGTCCTCTCTGATTTTCAATGAAATGAGTATGTAGAATCTCTGTCAGCCCCTGCTTACACACTTCTACTTCCCCTCCCTCTCCCTCTGTAAATACCAGTGTAAATACCACTGGTCTTCCACCCCTCAGTCCAGATTTAGACTCCAGTCTCTCCCAGGCACTCAGACCCAGCTGTCCGGAGGACAGGAGATCCTCACCAAACTCTCTGTTCCACGGTCCCCGTTCTTTCTCTTGGCTGTCTTCACCTTGTCTTTACACCTTTATCTTCATCACTTCATGGTCTAACATGGCCGCCAGGCATCTCTGGCCTCTCTGTGCAGCCTGCTGTGCGATCTGATGCTCCTTCACCAATCGCCTGGTCTCCACAGAGGCAGACCTCCCAGTCCTCCTGGAGATGGATTCCTTTGCAGAGGTGAGTCTCCTTGGTGATTTGTCCGTGAATGTTAGTATCTGTGTTTGGACACGGCTCTGTAACTGAGAAGCTGTAAAGGAAAACATGCCGACTACTATTACAGGTCCAGTCCTAAATGCTCCTTCCTCACCTTCTATCTGCATGACCAGTAAAGTTTGTCAATTCAAGTGCAACATGTGAAGATAAATACGCTCTGGCCAAACTGTAGGAACCAGCTGACCAGTTGATGACCAGCAGGCATGAAAAGGTTTTAATGTTGGGGCATGGTCCATATCACAGGAGATTTTTGTACCCTCTCTGAGCACCTTGGGAGACAGTGAAGTTATCCAGAAATATATTGGATTTAAACAGAAGTTGTCTGCCACACACAGTTTTCCATGTTTGGTCAGAGGCCCTTCCACCCTGCAGGGTTTGTAGTAGACTGACATCCCAAAGTTTTCTCTCCACAAAGACTTTCTTCTTGATGCGTTTCAGTTGAGGCTGGAATTGTGAACAGCACAACTAGTTCTCCCACCTTAGCTGTGGATTTCATCTGGCTGTTATCCAATGCTCCCTGACCTGGACATAAACACATGCCACACTTTTCAGAATCTTATATTATTTTAAATATTTTGAAATCATGGATTTTTTTTCCTTCTATAGCAGGATTGGGATGATTTATAAGCCTGTCGTGGCGATAAAAATCATTTATTTGGTATGCATATTTCACTATGGTATGACTACTGATAGCATAATGATAGTATGTAGTCATGTTTGTTTCTGTCACATAACAGACGCCATGTTGTTCTGATCTCTTTGCCTCATTTCCTGAGTTCCATTCTTACTGGAACTCAATACACAATATATCTTCTATCAAATGAAACATGGCAGTTTTTTTTTTTAACCATTCACTGAATCACTGTGATAAAAGTTGAAGAATTCAAGATTTCCTTTACATTTTGGGTAATTTTACTCCCCTGGATGTGTCAGCTCATTTCCCAGGCTGTGTCACAGAGAATATTGAGCTTCCAGTAATTCAGTATTTACTGAATTACTGTAAATAGTATTTCAGTTGCTTATGAAGTAAGAACTCTGAGCTAAAAATGTCTTTTTATCTAAGAACATACTGGCTTATAATTATGACTAAGTGTTGACTCATGAGTCATATAATAAGAAAATCAGTTAATCACAGCAACTATCACCAGTTTCAAGGAGAGTGGCAGCAACATTATTTTTAGTGACTTCTGATCTATTTTTTAAGGGTTGTGGTGAGTTTTTCTTGGTGAACAGAGAAACTGTGACTCCTAAGGTCAAACGAAGAGAGGCATAATAATTAGAGTAGTTTTCCTCCATATAAGTGTGCCCTCCTAGAAGCCTACAGTATGTAAATGCTATCTGTTCCCTCTTCCAGGTCCCCTTGTTTGAGATGGATGAGTATGAGGAAGAAGATGTTCTCTCGGTGAGGAGCAGAGGTATCTAATCCATTTCAAGGAGACAATAAAACCAGAAGGTGTTGATTTGCCTTTTAAATTGGCTTGATCTCTCTTAATAGAGCAACTTTTAGGACTCAAATGATGTTTTAAGTCGTGCATAAAAATATATAATTCATATAAGATTGAAAATATTTGCCATACAGTACAAAGAAAATGTATGTATTGCAATGTTCTAAAATATCTGCAAAATGAAAAGAACAAGGTTAACTCTCTTGTCTTGCTGACAAACAGACACCATTGAGGCTAACTGTAGCACTCATGAGTCAGTGTGCAGTTTCTGTGTGTCCTAATCAAATGTCTGAACAGTCCATCTCCCAGTCAGGGAGTGACCAGTGGACTGCTCTGCTCCTTTCTTCAGTGTCCTGGACAGAATGCTGCAGGTCTGATAATACAATTACAAAATCAATCATTGACCTTTGGCCCAAGGCCACAAGGTGATTCATTTACGAATCACCTTGTGCTTGAACATGGTGTTTGTCCTGGACAATCTGTGCCTTACACAGAAGTCCAACATCAAAGCACTACATGGGGTCCAATGGGAGAGGTGGTTCCTTCCAGTCACATCTCTGCTGCATTATGATTGTCTATGGGCATCAACTGCTCCACTCTCAGCAGCACTTCTGTACCCAAACTGTTTGTAACAAAGAGTTAATGTTGCACTGACAGAATGTCTCTGTGGCTGTTCAGGAAGTTTGAATTTCTGTAAAACATGGGCAATAGTCATTGCCCATGTTGGCAATTGCCAAAAATAGTTGGCAATAGTCAACTATTGCCCATGTCATTGTCAATAGTCAATAGTCATTGCCCATGTTTTACAATGGGCAATGTAAAACATGACCTCACTGCAGCTTGACATGCACCTACATTCTATAAACCCCACATAAGAATGTATCACCCTCACACAAGCTCTCAGTTTTGTTACAAGCTCACTATGTGTTTTTTGTAGGTGTCTGTACATATGCCACATACCCCATGGCGCCCCCTGCAGGAGCAGCTCCTGACACCAACATTTACATGAATTTCATGAAGAGTCACAGTTGCTATGATGCCATGCCTAGAAGCTCCAAACTGGTCATCTTTGATACAACACTGCAGGTGGAAACTTTTTAGCAGCAAAAGCTCAAATTGTTTTCATAGGTTTGGATTTTATTAATCAAGTTTTTGTCTGACTCAGGTGAAGAAGGCTTTCTTTGCTTTGGTGGCGAACGGCGTGCGGGCGGCACCGCTGTGGGACAGCAAGCTGCAGTGTTTTGTAGGTGGGAACAGGAACATCTCAATATTTATTCATGATTCCTGAACTGGTTCAGTCCAAGTGGACACATTAGGCTTTTCAGCAAACCTTTGCAGCTGTTCAGCTACGATGAAGCTCTGATCCACTCCTACTCTGAGCAATTATTGCTGCCTCTCTGTTTCCACTGAGATCAGTGGTTCACAGCTGCTGCTTCTCTGTCCAGTTCTGCTGAAATATCACTGCAGCTTCAAAATGATGAAACCAGCAACCACTAAATCCACGAGTTTCAAATCTTCCACTCTGCAGATCAGTTGGCATCCATGTTATTACATCAGTAACAGAATAAAACATCACATATGTTGTGAGTTCATTATGAAGTGCATGGCTTTGCAAGCAATTTTAGTTATTGCTGCTGTCATTGTTCTTGTTGCCTGAAAACCTTCAGCATGTTATAAACTCCATCATAATCAGCCAATCAGCATATTTCTGTGATCAGACATCCAGTGGAGGATAATGGGATGTGTCCACTCTGTGTGAAGAAGTGACCGGAACCATTTGTTGGTGTCTTTCCCTTTTCCTATGTCCTCACTTGTTCCACAAGCCTGTATCAACCTTTACCCGGCTTGAGGTGAAATTTCATAAGTGCCATCCATCCATCCATCTTCTGCCGCTTATCCGGGGTCGGGTCGCGGGGGCAGCAGCTTAAGAAGGGAGGCCCAGACTTCCCTCTCCCCAGCCACTTCCTCCAGCTCCTCCGGGGGAACCCAGGCGTTCCCAACCCCCATAGTCCCTCCAGCGTGTCCTGGGTCTTCCCCGGGGCCTCCTCCCGGTGGGACGTGCCCGAAACACCTCACCAGGGAGGCGTCCAGGAGGCATCCTGACCAGATGCCCGAGCCACCTCAACTGGCTCCTCTCGATGTGGAGGAGCAGCGGCTCTACTCTGAGTCCCTCCCGGATGACCGAGCTTCTCACCCTATCTCTAAGGGAGTGCCCAGCCACCCTACGGAGAAAACTCATTTCGGCCGCTTGTATTCGCGATCTCGTTCTTTCGGTCATTACCCAAAGCTCATGACCATAGATGAGGGTAGGAACGTAGATCGACCGGTAAATTGAGAGCTTCGCTTTTTGACTCAGCTCTCTCTTCACCACGACGGACCGGTAGAGCGCCCATTTCACGGCGGACGCTGCACCAATCCGCCTGTCGATCTCACGCTCCCTTCTTCCCTCATTCGTGAACAAGATCCCGAGATACTTGAACTCCTCCACTTGGGGCAGGACATCCCCCTCGACCCGGAGAAGGCACTCTACCCTTTTCCGACTCAAGACCATGGTCTCAGACTTGGAGGCACTGATCCTCATCCCGGCCGCTTCACACTCGGCTGCGAACCGCTCCAGTGAGAGCTGAAGATCACGTCCCGATGAAGCCAATAGGACCACATCATCCGCAAAAAGCAGAGATGCAATCCTAAGGCCACCAAAACGGATCCCCTCAACACCCTGGCTGCGCCTAGAAATTCTGTCCATAAAAGTAATGAACAGAATCAGTGACAAAGGGCAGCCCTGGCGGAGTCCAACCCTCACTGGGAACGAGCCCGACTTATTGCCGGCAATGCGGACCAGATTCTGACACCGGTCATACAGGGACCTGACAGCCCGTATCAAAGGGCCCGGTACCCTATACTCCCGGAGAACCCCCCACAGGGCACCCCGAGGGACACGGTCGAACGCCTTCTCCAAGTCCACAAAGCACATGTAGACCGGTTGGGCGAACTCCCATGCACCCTCTAGGACCCTGCTGAGGGTGTAGAGCTGGTCCAGTGTTCCACAACCAGGACGAAAACCACACTGCTCTTCCAAAATCCGAGGTTCGACTATCCGACGGACCCTCCTCTCCAGTACCCCTGAATAGACCTTGCCAGGGAGGCTTAAGAGTGTGATCTCTCTATAGTTGGAGCACACTCTCCGATCCCCCTTTTTAAACAGGGGGACCACCACCCCAGTCTGCCAATCCAGGGGAACTGCCCCCGATGTCCATGCGATACTGCAGAGTCGCGTTAACCAACACAACCCTACAACATCCAAAGCCTTGAGATACTGCGGGCGAATCTCATCCACCCCCGGGGCCCGGCCACCGAGGAGCTTTTTAACTACCTCGGCGACCTCGTCCCCAGAGATTGGAGAGCCCAACCCAAAGTCCTCAGGCTCAGCTTCCTCAATGGAAGGCATGTTGGTGGGATTGAGGAGGTCTTTGAAGTACTCCGCCCACCGACCCACAACGTCCCGAGTCGAAGTCAGCAGCACACCACCCCCACTGTAAACAGTGTTGGTGCTACACAGCTTCCCCCTCCTGAGACGCCCGGATGGTGGACCAGAATCGCCTCGAAGCCATACGGAAGTCTTTCTCCATGGTCTCTCCGAACTCCTCCCACGCCCGAAGTTTTTGCCTCAGCAACCACGCTGAGCTGACAGCCGCTCGCCCGCCGGTACCCATCAGCCGCTCCGGAGTCCCACAGGCAAAAAGGCCCGATAGGACTCCTTCTTCAGCCTGACAGCATCCTCACCGAAGGTGTCCACCAACGGGTTCGAGGGCTGCCACCACGACAGGCACCGACAACCTTGCGACCGCAGCTCCGATGAGCCGCTCGACAATGGAGGCACGGAACATGGTCCACTCAGACTCAATGTCCCCCGCCTCCCCCGGGACGTGTTTGAAGCTCTGCCGGAGATGGGGAGCTAAAGCTCTGTCTCACAGGGGACTCCGCCAGACGCTCCCAGCAGACCCTCACAACACGCTTGGGCCTGCCAGGTCTGACCGGCATCCTCCCCCACCACCGGAGCCAACTCACTACCAGGTAGTGGTCAGTGGACAACTCCGCACCTCTCTTCACCCGAGTGTCCAGGACATACGGCCGCAGATCCGACGAAACGATGACAAAATCGATCATCGAACTGCGGCCTAGGGTGTCCTGGTGCCAAGTGCATATATGGACACCCTTATGCCTGAACATGGTGTTCGTTATGGACAATCCGTGACGAGCACAGAAGTCCAGCAACAGAACACCACTCGAGTTCAGATCGGAGGGAGCACTCCTCCCAACCACCCCCCTCCACGTCTCACTGTCATTGCCCACGTGAGCGTTGAAGTCCCCCAGCAAAACGAGGGAGTCCCCAGGAGGGGCACTCTCCAGTACCCCCTCCAAGGACTCCAAAAAGGGTGGGTAAGCTGAACTGTCATTCGGCCCGTAAGCACAAACAACAGTCAGAACCCCAACGTACAGGCGCCAAGATGGGGAGCAACAAGTATGCCCACCCCTGCTCGACGCCTCTCACCGTGGGCAACTCCAGAGTGGAAATACATCCAGCCCCTCTCAAGGAGACTGGTTCCAGAACCAGAGCAATGTGTCGAGGTGAGACCAACTATTTCTAGCCGGAACCTCTCAGCCTCACACACCAGCTCCGGCTCCTTCCCCACCAGAGAGGTGACATTCCACGTCCCAAGAGCCAGTTTCTGCAACCGAGGATCGGACCGCCAGGACCCCCTCCCTCGGCCACCACCCATCTCACATTGCACCCGACCCCTATGGCCCTTCCTACAGGTGGTGAGCCCATTGGAAGAGGGACCCATGTTTCCTCTTCGGGCTGAGCCCGGCCGGGCTCCATGGGTAAAGCCCGGCCACCAGGCGCCGCCAACGTGCCCCCACCTCCAGGCCTGGCTCCAGAGTGGGGCCCGGTGACCCAGGGTCCCGGGCGAGGGAACACTAGAAATCCAAAGGTTTTGTAGTCATCATAGGGGTCTTCGGGCTGCGCTTTGTCTGGTCCCTCCCCTAAGACCTGTCTGCCTTGGGTGACCCTACCAGGGGCATGAAGCCCCCGACAGCATAGCTCTTAGGATCATTGGGGCACTCAAACCCCTCCACCACAATAAGGTGGCAGACTTTAATCCACTGCTTTATTTTTGGATTTAGATTACGATTTTTTTCTGGACCACCTGACCTATATGCTCATCACTGTGTGAAGATTCAAAAGAATCAATGCTTCCAGTTTTTCAATTGTAATTTTCTAGTGGTTTTGGTAAATATAATGCATAGCAATGCTAAGAAAGATTTTCCCTAGTGATTCTCTTGCCCATGTGGTTCTCCTGAATCTTGATGATGGTTGCTGATGCGTTACTGCCTGACATCAGATATCACAAGGTGTTTGGCCTCCCACTGGTACTTTGCCCCTTTTTGCATTGAAAAATGTCCAGATTTTATGAATGGTGCTTTATGGAAGCTGGACAAGAACAAACACCCAAATATTAGTGGAACAAAGTTGATGATACAAAAATGAAGTGTCTTGGCTTCATTCTGTTTGTTATGCAAGCTTGATTTAAGGATAATAGCAGTAAAAAGTCAATAATTTATAATAATTCTTTGATTGTAGAATCATTACTGTGAAAAGAATTTAGGCTCGTTGGTCCAGTGAGCCTCCGGTGAAACAGGTGAGCCTTTTAAGCTCACTGGTTTCAAATGCTTTTAAGGAAAGTGGGTCAGCAGTTAGCAGTGTTGTATTACAAACAGGAGGACATGCTCACATCCTCATCATGACTATTGTAATTAAAATGCCAGCAGCTTTAAAAATGCATGCCAAGCTTCCAGGCAGTAACAGGTTAAGGAGACACTTGGGTTCATGATCACCATTAACACTAACATCTTTTTTACATCCTGACATCATTGAAAGGTCAAAAAAATTAAACAGCAAAAATCTGGATGTGAAGTCAAGAGGAAGTTAATTTAAGCGATGGAAAAAACCTTCAGTTCAGGTGCTTCTGCACTTAGATTATTTCACTGTTTGCTTCATATTTCTCAGACTCTTAAAGTTCCAGACATTGATAGTGGCTTCAGCTCTCAATGTTTTAATCTCACTTATGATAGTAAATTTAAAGCATCTTTACTAAATTGTCCCATTGAATAGATGCATAGCAATTAGTGGTAGGCGATGGTGATTGGATAAAAAAGAAGGAGCCATGAATGGCAGAGCAAAGGATCATCAAATGTATGTCGTAGGGCCATAACTCCTCTGATCACAAATGGAGGTTTCCTTCTCGCAGCTACAACAGGGTCATCCAACAGAAATCATTCAACATCTATTGGAGTTACCAATTTATCTGACCTCTGGAGTCACTTAACTAATCTCACCAACTCCAGATCCAGAATTCTAATTCTGGATCATACGATACTGCTGCATCTGTCTGTTAGCTGTTTCTTCTTCTGACAAAAGATTATTGTTTGCAGCAGTGTTTCAGTTCTACGGTTCTATGTCAATGTGTGAGCTTCAAATACTTTGTAGTAGTTGTTATGCTCTAACGCTTTCAATACTTTTAGCTGCCAAAACAGGTTAAAAGTTACAGCAACATTCCAGCAGCACAGGACTGAAAGGGAGCACCACACCTTGGTAGATGTAATGTACCTTTTCTACCTTTAACCTCTTGCATCAGAATTTATTTTGATATTGGCTAATACTGCCATGATCAGCCATGTTTCAGGTCAAAGTTCTCAGTAACTGAATAGTTAAATACAAGCAAAGGTACCACTTATGCACACTGTGATTTTTTTCCTCATCATGCAAATACCCAGACATTTGCAACATGTAATTTCATGTCTGGTAACTACAGAAATTCTGTTTGTCTGTGCAGGTATGCTAACCATTACGGACTTCATTAACATCCTTCATCGTTACTACAAGTCTCCCTTGGTGAGCTTCAAAATTAAATTCCCATTGAGTGATTTTTAGTCTGACTAAAGTTTCTCTGTGGCAGGACTAATGGATGCATGTTCTGCTGCAGGTTCAGATCTACGAACTGGAAGAACACAAAATAGAGACATGGAGAGGTCTGAAAAGAAAACCCTGCTAGTTTATAACTTCTGCTCAATATCAAAATCTATTCATGGATCTTTTATGAAACATTTAGATATCTCTTATTGATGTTTTTTTATTTACATTCATACTAAAGCTAAGAAATCCATTGCATTACATGCAAATTATTTACAGTGGCCTATGACCAAATGTAAGTTTAAATAGACAGTAACAAAATGTTTTCTTTTTTTCAGCTGTTACTGAAGAGCCTGCCTCTTCAGTAACAGCTGCACAGTGACGTTCACAGTCAGCTGTGTAGAGAAGCTTAGCTCTACACTGCAGAGTCCCACAAAATCAGACATTTTTAATAACCAGCTGCACTGTGGGTTGGGCCTGATGACGTTAGGCCAAAGCACTGACAGGAGCACAGCTGGAACTTATGAATGAGTGAATATCACTGTACTGATTGCATTGTCTTTATGAAGCCAAAGAAAATGAGTGAAATTGATTGAAAAGAACAATCTCACAAAATTTTGATTCTTTTTTGTTTAAAAATTGCTTCTCTGTGTTGTTTTTGGTACAGAAATCTATCTGCAGTTTTCAGTCAACAGACTCATCAGCATCAAACCGGAGTCCAGGTAAAGGCACTTACTTTAATTTCCTGCCTTAGTTTATTTGTATTTATTTCTACATATCACAACTATTTAAATTCTATTTCCCTAAATTTTACAAAGAACTGAATGTAAAAGAGAAACAAGTTTTAAAACTTCACTTCACCGTGATAATATTGTCTTTAATAAATGAATGTTTTACATTAAAGAGTTTTATTAGTCTACAGATATACAGCTGTATGTGTTTAACGGGATCCTGCAGAGGATGTAACATTACTGACATCTTCCCCTTGATTGTCTCCAGATTCCTCTTGTTTCCTTGGTTATTCAGCCCCAACTGTGTTACCTGCTCCCCGTCGGGTCCTTGTCACTGCTGTCATAATCTTTGTCATTAGTCCTGTGTCCTCCCAGCATTACCAGAGTGTCTTAGTTCTTAGCCTCATTTTTTACTAGTGCTGCCTGGATTTGTGTTCTCTTCGTGTTTGTCATTAAAACCATCATTATCACATATCAGTCTGGGTCTACCGCGTCCATCCTCACCTCCTCAACCAAGCCACCTCATGACCAGTATTTGCCTAAAGAAATTATTTTTCTCTCTTCAGTTTGTTCGATGCCATCTATTCCCTGTTAAAGAATAAGATCCACCGGCTACCAGTTATTGATCCAGCTTCTGGAAATGTCCTCCACATCCTGACTCACAAGCGGATCCTCAAGTTCCTTCACATCTTTGTAAGGAAAGACTCATGTTCGTAATTCCAGATTGCACTCTGTGCTCTAGAAATGCCCATGCTTCATCAAATTAATGAGTCTACTCTTCTAGGGATCCATGATTCCTAAACCCAAGTTTCTTCAAAAGCAGATCAATGAGGTACCGATTGGTACCTTTAGGGAGATTGCAACAATCCAGGAATCTGCTTCTGTCTATGAAGCTCTGGCTATTTTTGTGGAAAGAAGAGTGTCAGCCCTGCCTGTGGTTAATGATCAAGGTATACCAAAACAATTCTAACATTTGGGCTTAATTGCACAACACAATCCTGGTGTTGTGCAATTCACATTTGAGGGTTTTCCAGCATTAACCAGCAAGCCACAACCTCTCAGTTCAGCGCAAGTTAATAAACTTTTACAAGCGGACCTGTTCATGTTCTTAGGATCATCGTTCAAGTGAGCTTGAGCTCATGCACTGTTGGGAAGAGAATCTGCTCAAGGATTTTCTGCTAGAATTCTAAATACATAGTTTAATTAACAGTAGGGGTTACAGCAGCATGTCATGTAGACTTGCTGCACAACAGAATCATGATTCCCAGATCATTATATCTTGTTTGACTGTCTTTACTATAAGACTTAATTGTGTCATCTTTCTCTGATAATTGTTTAATAATTTAAAATATTTCAGTTAGTAAAATTTCAAATACTTTTTCATTTATGTTTTTCTACATCCGTTTCAGGTAAAGTTGTGGCACTGTACTCCAGATTTGATGTCATTGTAAGTGAATTTATATATTCAGTCTCTTTTTTTAAGTATACAAAGGGAAACTTAGCTTTGTGAATTTTTTTTTCTCCCCTCAAGAACCTTGCTGCTCAAAAAAATTACAACAATTTAAACATGACAATGAAAGAGGCCCTCACTTCGAGATCCTGCTGGGTTGAAGGAGTCCTTAAATGTTATCCACACGAAACACTGGAGACCATCATCGACCGCATAGCTAAAGCTGAGGTAATTCCCAAATCTGCCGCAGCAGGACCTAGGTGTTACTGAATGTAACTTAAATGAGTCACACATTCTGATTGCAAGATGACATTAAACCAGTCTTCCCTCAAGTCCTAATATGCAAAAGAATCTGGTTTATGTGAAGCAGTTGTTCCATCTGTTACAACCCCTCCCAAAGACCACTAAGGGTAAATTCTGGCACACAAAAATCAATAATCTAAACAGGTGATGTCAGTAGCAAAAGATACTTTATTTTACAGTTTAGGTAAAACCTCGATCACAGGAGGCAGAGAACACAGGGAAGCTTTACGATTCAGGGTCTCCAAGGCCAAAACAAAAAACAAAACACCCCCTTTTAACTCTAAAATAAGAAAAACACTTTCTAGAGGACAACTGAAAAAAAAGTACAAAACCTGAACTCCGTGTCTAACCACAAAACAGGAGAAAACAGTTAAACAAATGGCAGAGAACCAGCTTCCACTGAGAATGGAAACGTTACTTTAGTTAGACACTGAAATGATTTTGCTGTGATTTTGAAGAATTAAGTTCTGACAAACAGTCACCGGACAGACAAGATCACTTCAGATCAAGGCCCAGGGAAAAAGGGATCTTACATCTCTGGTATGAAGCCCTTTGTGAGGTGGCTGACGAGCTCCAACACATTGCACCTGTGGCAGCCAGGTAGACTTGAAACACAACGAGAGAGCTCTCTCATGAAGAGAACTGCTAGAGGTCAGTGACCCTAAAACCATCTGTCTGAATAATGTACAGGAAGTGGCTCGTTTATTTTAAGAACCAAGTCCCTAACCCCCAACATCCCCAGTTACACTTTGAGGTCCTGTGTGTCATCAAGTAGTCAATGTTAGTCAGGTTTGGTGGGCTTAATATAGTCTGTGTGAACTGACATATTAAGAAACTACATTGTTATATGTAGTGAGAGTTGGAAGCAAGTGATTGTCCATCAGAAAGCCAGGAGGGTAATCTGGGCGTTGTAGGTATTGGAGTTTTGGATTTTCATTGGGAGTGGCCAAAAAGGACAAAGTTAGAAATGGGTGTATTAAAACGATAGTTGAAGTGGACTGGTTTAACAGACAAAAGTCAAGGATGAGCCTGGATATTCTAGACAAAGGATGTTGTCTACAGAACTGCCAGGGAAAAAGAAAAAAGGACGACCCTTAGAGAAGGATTATGGATGTAGTGGCTGCAGAGTGTTGAAATGAGTAAGGATGGTGTTAGGGTTGAGTGAAGTAGAAGCAAGATAATCTGGTGTCCTGAAAAGAGCAGTTGAAAAAAAGCTCTTTTTTCAACTGCTTCTAACAATGTTAGAAATGTCTAACATGTTAGAGTTAGAAAGACTTTAACACCACAATGGAGAAAGCCAGCTTGCACATTTAACTTGTGCTTGTGACTGAAAATATGACCAAATTGTATCATATTTTCCTTTCAGGTTCATCGACTAGTTTTGGTCGACGGAGAAGATGTGGTGAGAGGGATTGTCTCTCTGTCTGATATTCTGCAAGCCCTGGTTCTCACTCCTGCAGGTATTGATGTTCTGTACTCCTAACAACAACCCTTCAGTCATCCTCTGCTCTTTCTGTCCTTTTTCTGCCTATTTATCTTTCTGCCTTCCAATTTCAAAAGCCTCCTGCTCCTTCTGACACAACTGGTCTTTGAACACAACAGGGACTTCCATCTTCTTTATCAATCCCTGGCTTAACCCATGGAGTCTCTTTTTAGTCTTCTTCTCACTTTCCTTCCAACCAACAAAACTCTTTCCTAAATTATTTTTACTCCACCTCATTGGGAGGACCTGCTCTTGGAATCATGTCAACATGTATGTGCCTGCATCCTTCACGTCCTTCATGTCAGACGGATGGAGTCATCCATCTAATATCTTCCATTCTTCTATGCTTGCCAATTTTTCCACATCCACCCAAACAGCCTGGACATTTTTACTACATGTGTATAAAATGTTTCACCTAGCAGCCTCTCCAGTCTCACATGAACCGTTGACACCCTTACCTTCAAAGTTCATCTCTCCTTTTTTGAGCCAGTGTCATCACTTCCTTCTCCTAAAGTTCCAACCAGCATTTCCCAGGTAAGATTGTTGAGGTCCTCCAAATCAATAGCAACAAGAGAACAGTTTTCATTACATGTAGGTTTGCATAACTTCATCTTGTTCTAAGCAAAGAGGTTTTAATCCATTGTTGTGCCTCACCTCCACATCCTAGGGCTGGCAAGTCTAGGGGTACTTCTTCATTTCCATGACATGGAAGTAGTAACAAAGTGTCCCCGATGATGTGAGAAGTTTTACAATTATTAATAGGAGAAATTTCAGTAATGGTCATATAATAGTGCGGCTGGATTTTGCCATGCATGTAGCCTGTGGTCTAGTGAATGCATTTACTGAGTTTAGGTTATTAAGAAGTAAATACTACCTTTTTATATTAGTACTTGACACTTTGGCAGGACGAATCGGCCAAATCATTAAAAGTAACACATTGCATATCTAATTTTAACAGAAAAATAAAACATTGCAAAAAAAAAAAAAAAAAAAAAAAAAACTTTTGTGGGAGTAAAATACACAAGCAACAGTAATGACAAAACAATTTAGTAGAGTAACTTATCATATGCAGCTAATCAAAAGTATCGATTAGCCAATCCCAAGTCAGTATGAGATGTGTTATAAAAGCAAAGGCTTTTTTTTCAGTATGCTGACCGGCTCCTGGTTCTCACACACAACAGCAAGAAGGAAATGGATCATTGGTCTTTGAGAAGTAATTGTTGCTGCTGATCAATCAAATCACGGTAAGACTTTATTTGAAGGGGTATGCAGAAGACTGACATGACTTGTCAGGAATATGAAGTCTTTATTGGTGTTCCTGACTATTGTCACAAAGTGTCATTTGGTAAATAATGACATTTTAAGTTGACACTTTTAATGGACTTTCAATGCAACTTTTAATGTAACAGTGTCATGTCAATTTTATGCACACCCCATCAAATAAAGTGTTACTGAAATGAATTTCCAAACTTTTCCAGTCCTCTTTCAATGTAAAATTGGTTTTTAGTGATAAACATCTAAGAAAATTGACAAAATTATAAGGACTGAGTAATACTGAGAGAACGTTTGTCAAGTTAAAACCATATCAGACTCTAGAGTCAGTCAGTCTTTTATTGTTCTGCTCTTGAGAGAACAGTGAAAGAGGCTGAAAACTGCTTTGTTTCCCATAATTTAAGTTTACAAAAGTTGCATAAGCAGGAATAACAGGACAACTACAAGAATGTGCTTAGCACACACTGGACTAAAATATGAATCCTGCCCATACCCCGGCACTACATACAGGTGGTTCTTTGGCTGTATCAAAATTAGTGTATTTTTCAAAATTGCAATGGAAACACTTTTTTGCCATCACCAGTTGTGTTCAGCACTAGATGTTACTACCAGTGGAAAACACGAAGGAAGACGACAGGAAGTGGAAGGAGAATAATGGCGTGACATTTTTTTAAAATGATTTTTTTAAATGCATTTACAAACGTAGTTACGTGTGATTTTAATTGGATATTTTATTTAATGAAAACATCGCAATAGTGAAATTGTGTTTTTTCAACATTAGCGGAATATTGACAAAGGTTTCAGCATTTTTGCTATGGAAATGCAGCCAGTGATTGTGAACACAGCAGCAAATCTACACCTGAACTATGGAAAAACACTCAAGATCTTCTCACAACTGATTCTGCATTTTGTGTCATGTGTTTGTAAAAAAGTCTTGGTGTTTGGGCAGGGTTTAATCTTTATTTTTAAACTTATAAAGTATTGCAAGTAAAAGGGTTGGTGCTTCCTTTTAGACAGCTGAATGAAATCAATGTCCAACACTGAAGAAAACCCTGCTGATGTGTTAGACAATGTATATTTCATTTGTGCAATAGCTTTAATTTATTTTTCAAACTTCAAGGAGAACAAGCTGTTGACACTGCTTAATTACTAACGCAAGGCTTTTGTAGCTCTATAGTAGCCATTGAGCACTCACATTAATTATTTATGTAGATAGTGCCAAGGTAGTGCTTGTGTCAGTAATACTAGCAGTGATTTTCACTGGGACTCTGTAGGGTAAAAGAGACACTGTAGAAATCAGAGAGAGACCAAACAGTCAGCGCTGAAACTAACAGTTTCAGAAGGGATCCAAGTTCTATTCTGATGACATCAACCAGCCGCACAGAGAACTCAGAGTACAAAGCGCTTAAAGACAGTTTGCAGTTGTTAAATTACATTCAAAATCAAGAGGAAAATGTTTCTTTGAGCTGATAACTCAGAAACTGAACGCCACATTTTTATTATTTGTATCTGAAAACCAGTGTTGTATAAAGTACTGAAATCTCGGAGTCAAGTAAAAGTATAGGTTTCTCTCCAAAATATTACTTTGGTAAAAGTAAAAGTCACTGACTGAAATGTTACTTGAGTTAAAGTCTTAAAGTATCTGAAATGTCTTGTACTTAAGTATGGAAATTACTGTAAAAATGGATGAACTCAAGTAATGTAATGGAAAGTACAAGTAAAAAGTAAAACAAGGCAAATGCAGTTTGGATGACATTTTTTATATTTTGGTAAACTTGTTAAATACACTTAAAATAATGTACACAACCAAGTGCAGGCAAAACCTAGTGGCTTTACCTAAGCCACTAGGTTAACTTGACCTGCTTTAGGTTAACTTGACCTGCTTTAGGTTAACTTAACCTGCTTTAGGTTAACTTAACCTGCTTTAGGTTAACTTAACCTGCTTTACAACTGAACAAGCTTCTTAGTAAACCCTCCAGGACAGAAAATAAAGTTTCTATAAGCCTTAAGTTTTCCCTTTCAGTAAGGTCAGTGCTGAAAATGAGAAAAATAGTCAGTATAGAAAATGCGGCCAACACGAAGAAAAAAAGCCGTTACGATTACTCTACTTCACAAACTATAGGTGCAACAACTGGTCATTATGCAAAAGAAAAAAAGAATTGGGAGGGAAATGCAGCTTATTTGGCATCTGAAGAGGGAGAGCTTTTTGTTAACTTGGTGTTTAATGGGAGAAGCGAAACAGACCTCCGTGATGCTGACACCCCACCTAATCAAATAATCCAGCAAATAGTCTGATTGGTTAGTGCTCCGTTTGTGCAGCTTTGGTTTCCGAGATATTAAAAATGATTTTTTAGGCCATCCATTACTTACTTAAAGAGTAAGTAAAACGAATTTTGTGTCAGTTGGTCACAAGGCAACAAATCTATTTCCATTAGTTTACAGGAGAGTTTGGATGTGAAATTTGTTGACTCTCCCTGAGTGAAACTTCGACACCTTGAGGAAGGGGAGACCTAGAGAACGGCTGGCCCAAATTAGCCTTCATGAATCGGATCGACCTCGAGTTAGACGCCGCTCACACCGGATATTGGAAGAGCCAAAATCCACATTGAAAACAACTTTGCTGCGTTTGTTTTAACGGCACAAACCTGCACAAACGGAGCACTAACGAACAAGCCCACTTTGGTTTGTTTTGGAGCAAAATGCGGGGATGGTGAACTCTGGATGGGCTAAAAAATCATTTTAACATCTCGGAAACCAAAGCTGCACAAACCTACACAACCGGAGCACTAACCAATCAGACTGTTTGCTGGACTTTTTGACTAGTGGGGAGGTGAAACCTGTGCATCCTATTGGTGGAAATGAACAAGCCCAGGCAAGCAGGCTTTGTTGCAGTCAATCAGTAGGTGATCATTTGCGTTTCTCTCTTGCTTTTTTGTAACGAGTAACTAAACCACACATTGAAAATGTATCAGAGTAAAAGTATGCAATTAAGTTCGGAAATGTAGTGAAGTAAAAGTGAAAGTTTAAAAAAATTTTCATACTCGAGGAAAGTCTGAAGTACTCCAAAATATACTTAAGTAAAGTAGTGAAGTATTTTTACTTCGTTACTATACAACACTGCTGAAAACTATCTGTACTAATCTTTATAGACAACAAAGTCGGGATGGTTAAGGGTCTGAATCAGCTACATTACATAATATCTCCAACTTCTGTAGTGGCAAACAGAAGTTTAACTTTATTTAAGTTTAGAAACTTAAATAGACATTAGTCTGAATTCCAACTGAGCTAACTTAAGGTTTCTAGATTTTATGCTACTCATCAGTTTTCTCACTGCAACTACTTTCAGATATTTACAAGTGGCCAACCTTTCAAGTCTGAAGAAAACAAGATGGCGGCTGATGATGTAAAACAGGATGATAACAAAGTGAAGAACAGAGCTTGACAGCCAACGGGAGGGATGTGTAAAGTGAAGACAGTAAAATTGGACTTTGACACAAGGTTGAAGGTTGTCCCTTTCTCAGATAAAACATCCTGATGGGGAATAAAAGAAAAGCAGGAAAAGTGAAACTCAAGACATGAAAACATAATTAAACTCTTTGAATTGAGGCATATTTGCAGCCAAATGGTGGGTACGACATTGTGACAGAAAACAAACATTTCTTATTCAAAAATTTAATATTGGAACTGTGATGATACTTACGGAAATGTACTTAGTCTTATCTCTGTAAAAAATAAATGTATAACTGTGTTTTGGTTTCTAAGTATTGCATCATTGATCATTTCTATCTAGGGCCGTGCAGAGACCTTTGGAGGGGCAGGGGCTCATATTTATAAAAGGGACACATTGAACAAAAACACCGTACAACAACACAGCAACAATACACATCAATCAAGAATCTAATATATCATTGCCATCATGCGGGGACAATGCAAAGCAAATGTAGCAAATGTTTCCCCAACAGGAATATTGTTGCTGTTTCTGCTGACAGTCCTGGAGGGTTAGTTGATCTGCAGGCACGTGCAGGCGGGGGGGCTTAGGAGGCTTGAGCACCTACCCCTTTTGCTCCATGACCCCAAGTGCCCTTTTGGTCTTTTTTTTTTTCTACTACAATTATTACTATTATTATTATTACTTTGCAAGAAAAACAACACAATAAGCCCTCCGGTCACATTGTTACCTTTGACCTTTTGCAGGTGACGCACTTGCCTCTCGCGCGGTGAGATTAGGCGGCTAACTGCGGAGCTCAAGGTAGCAAACCTTTAAACGTTCGCTACCTTGAGCTCCGCAGTTAGCGGAGTCAAGCTCCCTTAGCCCCCCCATGCCTGTTTCTATCTTTCAGTTAAACTAAAGGTTTCAGGAAGTGAAATCAAATTAAGTAAATATCGGAATAATGTAGACCAATTTTAAATTGACGGACCAATTGATTCTTTGTGTGTTTTTATAGTACATTTTCTATTGGCTATAAGTGAAAACAGAAATACTGCTGGTTTGAAAATATTTGTCACATCATTCATCCTCACAAATTCTTCAAATTAAGATATGATTCCTAAGAACCATAAAGTCAATTACTGCTTTCGACATATTAGAAATTGTTTTAATCTTCTCTTCTCGGCCATCTGTCATGCTTCTTTCCAACATCTTGCTTTCCAACCATCCTGAAACAGTCATAGAAATTGTATATTTTTATTAAAAGAAGTAAAACATTTATCCTATTAAATGCTTTTGGGTTGGGCTCTCCAATCTCTGGGGACGAGGTTACCAAGGTGGTTAAAAAGCTCCTCGGTGGCCGGGATCCGGGGGTGGATGAGAGTTGCCCGGAGTATCTCAAGGCTCTGGATGTTGTAGGGTTGTGTTGGTTGACGCGACTCTGCAGTATCGCTTGGACATCGGGTGCAGTTCCCCTGGATTGGCAGACTGGGGTGGTGGTCCCCCTGTTTAAAAAGGGGGACTGGAGAGTGTGCTCCAATTATAGAGGGATCACACTCTTAAACCTCCCTGGCAAGGTCTATTCAGGGGTCCTGGAGAGGAGGGTCCGTCGGATAGTTGAACCTCGGATTCAGGAAGAGCAGTGTGGTTTTCGTCCGGGTCGAGGAACACTGGACCAGCTCTACACCCTCAGCAGGATCCTGGAGGGTGCATGGGAGTTCACCCAACCAATCTACATGTGCTTTGTGGATTTGGAGAAGGCGTTCGACCGTGTCCCTCGAGGAGCTCTGTGGGGGGTTCTCCGGTACCGGGCCCTTTGATACGGGCTGTCAGGTCCCTGTATGACCCGTGTCATACAGGGACCGTGTCTGGTTCGCATTGCCGGCAATAAATCGGGCTCGTTTACGGTGAGGGTTGGGCTCTGCCAGGGCTGCCCTTTGTCACCGATTCTGTTCATTACTTTTATGGACAGAATTTCTAGGCGCAGCCAGGGTGTTGAGGGGATCCGTTTTGGTGGCCTTAGGATCACATCTCTGCTTTTTGCAGATGATGTGGTCCTATTGGCTTCATCGCAACGTGATCTGCAGCTCTCGCTGGAGCAGTTTGCAGCTGAGTGTGAAGCGGCCGGGATGAGGATCAGTGCCTCCAAGTCTGAGACCATGGTCTTGAGCCAGAAAAGGGTAGAGTGCTTCTCCGGGTCGAGGGGGATGTCCTGCCCCAAGTGGAGGAGTTCAAGTATGATTTAGTTGTCACCACATTCAACTTTGTACAGGACAAAGTATTCAATGAGAATATTTCATTCATTCAGATCTAGGATGTGTTATTTGAGTGTTCCCTTGATATTTTTGAGCAGTGTATTTTTTAAATAATAATTTCTGTAGCATCAGGTCTTAAACTTAGCTTTTTCATCTTGTTTATACCAGTTCAGCCCTTAATGTATCAAATAGCCTATGCACTAAAACTGTGTTAGGTTTTTAGGTAAATATAAATATTAAAGATTAGGAGACTTTAAAGGCTGAGAGATCTTTGTTTGCTTCGGGATGCATGTTTCTTTTGCTTCTGGAGGAGCAGTATGCCTGCAGTCACAACTGCCGTGACAGGAGGACAAATGGACAACAGATGCCAGCCAGGGAGAAGCAGTTGATACCTAGCAGGAGCAAAACATCAGAGACTGAGTCCCGAGAAACTCTTGTTTTATGACCCAGAAGGACACGAGAGCCGAGGTCTTATGGTCCAGAGAGACAACAAACAACTGTTTTTATAACCTCAGGAGATGAATGAATGAATGATTTTATTGCACAGACTCAAGGTCCAAATATACACTAAAGGAAAAACAAAACAAAAAACAGAAGAATGCAAAGACAGTACCTTGATAAGCTATGCTTGAGGACATAAATACAGGATGGCACCAATGTCTGAATAGAGACTTGCAATTGATTGAAATGTGTTAGCTGTGTATTCTGTTTGCCACTCCTTCTATGCAAATGATTTGTAATTAAGCTACGCCTTAATGTAATAAAATATGCAGTTGCAGAGGAGCACGTTAGAACGTGCTGGACCGGAGACAGAGATAACGAGATGTCTCTGGGCAGAGTTCAATTGGAAGATTGCATAAGAAAATTTAACTGTCTCCCTGTGTCTTTATTAATGTCCAGTCAGAGTGCTAGGTAATAGATCCAACAAATTAATCAAATACTCTTTGATTTCATTTGGAAACAAAGCCCCATCTTATTAGGAAGAATGTTATGATCAATAGACTAAGTTCTGGTGGTTTCAAAGTTCTGGATTTTAATACCCTACATTCTACATTCAAAGTTAGGTGGATCCAAAGATATTTTAAAAAATCCTAATTCAATGTGACATTGGATTCCTACACAAGTATTTAAATCCTTGGGTGGGCTAGACTTTTTATTAATATGTAACTACAAAACAGAAAAGCTCCCTGTTAATTTATCTAGCTTCCATAAACAACTACTTTCATCCTGGACATTGATTTACAAATATAACTTTTCCCCTCATAACTGTTTTATTTGGAATAACCAAAATATTTGCTTCAAGCATAAATTTCTATTTCTTAAGAACTGGGTGGAAAATGACATTCTATCTGTAAAACAGTTGTTTAATGGGATGGTCAACTGATTAATTATGGTGATTTTCTTTGTGAATATAATTTCGAAAACAATTTGCTATTGTTTTCGATGCTATTCCAGCAGGTTTGAAATTTCTCATATCAACCTCAGGTAGAGCCCATATCCAGTATCCCAGACTTCCAGAGACCCGTTCAGACCCGTTCCTTTATTTGAAAAGCAGAAATAAACTTATTAGAGAAATAATCCAAAGGAGTACTATTAGCAAACCTGCTTCAATCTTTCAATTTTTATTCAGATATTGATTGGGAACAAACATGGTTATTGCCAAGAAAGTTTTTTGTCTCAAATAAAGTACAGGAGGTGTCTCTTAAAATTTAGCACAGGTGTTACCCTGTAAATTCAGGACTGAATAAATATACTCCAAATATTGATCGTCTTTGTTCCTTTTGTCACATTGAACTAGAAACATTAACTCACCTTTTTTTGGGAATGCTCTTTCAGCAAAATGTTTTGGTGTGACTTCAACATTGTTTTAGTCAGAAATGTGATATATTTGTTCCTTTAAATGTTAAACATGTTTTCTTTGGTATTTCCAATAATAGTACGTCTGGGAAATAATATATTATAAACTTTTTGATTCTGTTGGCCAAGTTTCACATACATGTCTGTAAATGAGCTAAAAACAAACCCTACCTCACTGTTTTTAGAGCTTATGTAAGATATTATTTGGACTCTTTAAAAAAGTGCACCAACTCTAAAACTGTGAAACTTATAACCTGTTATAAACTGTTATTTATTTATTTATTTATTTATTTATTTATTTATTTATTTATTTATTTCTCATGGAATCCTGTGGATTTGTTACCCCAGACTTCGAGCATACTACTACGATCTGTAATTGTATATTCTTTATTTGTAAATAAAGTTTGAAAAAAAAAAAAAAGGTTGGCTGTTGACAGTTGCCAGCTTTCAGCAAACTAGGAAGTGGCGGCTCTTGTGTTCCGTACAGATAAGCAAAGTCCGTGACTGCGGTGAAAACGGTAAGGTGAGCAGAATAAACGTGGTTTGGGGGTGAAAACTGTCCTGGGAAGAATACTGAGTACTGATGGAGTTAGTCCTGCTTTAATGTGGTTGAGCTAGCTGCTGTTTGAACCTAGAATTCGACGGTAGACAGTATTGTTCTGAGTATCGATTGAACCATAACGCAGAGATGTTCTTCCTGAATCTATATCTCTCTCTAGTTCTATTTGTATTTAATGACATATCGGATCATTTTTAAAGATGGTTATGCAGGAATGTTTGGCTTTCTGCTCAATACACAGCAGCCACGTCCGAACATCCGTGATGAGCAGCGAAGATGATGGTTAACTAGAGAAGCTGAAGAGCACACGGTTCATTTGAAGATTGTATTCTCGATGAAGGCTTCAAGCTTTTTGACTCAAACCTCAGCAGCACCTGCAGGTTTTTTTGCGCCTGTCACCACGGAACTTCAAGAGTTAAACCATGACTCATTACTCCTGAGAATTGACTTTCCTTTTCCCGTCATTTTCTGAATATCAGTGGAAAAGTAACAGAAAACTTAACACTGGAGATTAACTGGACAGTTTCCCAGGACAGCAATAGAAAAAAGAAGCACAAAGACAAGAATAAAAAAAACATTTATCTGATTTGCACTCTGAATGAGTTTCCTCGGGCGAATATAAGAAAAGAGTGGGGGGTTCATTTTGCTCAGTTGTTTGTTCATTACTCCAGACATTTGCAATAGTTCTGAAGTGCTAATTTTGTTGTTTGTTAAGTAGTCTGTCTTTATGTCTTTATTCTATATATTTTATTTAATACAGCAGAAACGCTGCCAGCAAAACTGAGCCTTACCGTGATGCTTTCACCATCATGCTTGAGGGCTGATGTAGTACTCTGGTTGAAAGCTCTATATTGACTCCACCTGTAAACTGAAGACTTCTGAAACCTTTGTGTTAATTTAGCTGCTGTTAAATTAACACAAGTCTCTCTTTTCCAGTAGAGGCTGGAAAAAAGAGACTATTAACATCACAACCAGAGTTCAAAATGCAGCATTCCACAGAATAAAGCAAACATCTCTAACAGATAAAAAAGATTTAAGACAACTGTCATTTCAAATTCAGCATTCATAAACTAAAAATTAGTAAACTTTTTAAGAGGCTGATTATTAAGAGTAAGCCTGTGTCAGAGCAATAAAACTTGTTTTGTGGCATACAGTCATCTACATTTTATTTTTGATTTAAGAATTACAGTATATTTTACATAAAGTATATTTACCCTAGGCCAGCATGGACACCTTTGTAGACCTTTTGTCTTGTTTAAGATCTTTCCTTTCTTCATTTAATTTCCATGATTCTTTCATTTTTCCCACCTATTCACTTTTCTGTCTCCTCCACCTCCACTTGCAGGTGTCAGCCATGTGTCCTCCAGGCGTCCATGTCCCTGCCTGTCTACTGTGAAGAGGAAGATGACTAACTTCATCTTGATGAGTTTGAGGCCGCTTGGAATTCTGAACTTATTTCACCAAATTCTAACCTGAAACTCACTTTTTTTTTTCACATCATGGCTCCTGTTCCTCCAGGGATCCATCTGCTGGTGTCCTTCAACAGGGAACAATGGTAGGTCTCCATCTGTCCCTCTGTCTGTTTATCCACTCCTTTGTCCCTGCATCCCTCTATTGGCTTTTTTTGCAGGTGGTTTGACCAACAGTTATTGACCAGAGGTAGGGTTCACCCTGTACTGGTCGCTCGTCCGTCACAGGGCTACACACGCATACATACGCACACACGCACACACACACCCATGCCTATTGGCAAATTAGTGCATTCAGTCAACTTGACATCATGTTTCTGGCCTGTGGGAGGAAGGAGGAGTACCTGGTGAGAACCCACACAGGCACAGGAAGAACAAGCAGACTCATGAAGGACTTTTTATAGACGAGAGACATGGAGGCAGCTGCTTCCTCTTCTGACTGAGGACAAAAAGACCTAAGTGTGCCAGAAATTAATGCTACAACCAAGCTGTTGCTTTCATTCTCCAGGTGTTGAATAAAAAGCAACAAGTTTGGGAATTTCTGTTAAAAGTATAGTTCCAAAAAATAATAATGTATACTGATATATTCACTAAATTGCCAAAAGTATTCGCTCACCTCCCTTAACTCACACATGAACTTAAGTGACATCCCATTCTTAATCCATAGGGACTACTAATATGACGTTGGGCCACCCTTTGCAGCTAGAACAGCTTTAACTCTTTTGCAAAGGCTGTCCTCAAAGTTTAAGAGTGTGTTTATGCTTCAAATACACTCCAAAGTGTTCTCACAAAGTTGGGAGCATTCAGAGTTCCTTTCATTGGCACAAAGGAGCCAGGCCCAGCTCCTGAAAAACAACCCTCCACCAAACTTTACACTTGGCACAATGCAGTCAGACAAGTACCGTTCTCCTGGCAACCACCAAATCCAGACTCGTTCATCAGATTGCCAGATGGAGAAGCATGATTCATCACTCCACAGGACGCATGTCCACTGCTCTAGAGTCCAGTAGTGGTGTGCTTTACACCACTGCATCCAAGGCTTTGCATTGCACAAGGTGATGTACGGCTTGGATGCAGCTACTTCACCATGGAAACCCATTCTATGAAGCTTTCTGTTCTTGAGCTAATCTAAAGGCCACGTGAAATTTGGAGGTCTGTACAGATTGACTGCAGAAAGTTGTTGATTCCTTCGCATTATGCTGTTCTGGATCCACTGACCCCACTTCGTCAGTTCGTGACCTATTTTATGGCTGAGTTGCTGTCATTCCCAAATACTTCCATTTTCTTGTAATACAGTTGAATGTGGAATATTGAAAGGGGAAGAAATTTTACGACTGGATTTGTTGAACAGGTGGCATCCTATTACAGTTCCACACTGGAATTCACTGAGCTACTGAGAGCAGGCCATTCATAAATGTTTGAAAAACAGTCTCTTTGCCTAGGTTCTTCATATTATACATTTGTGTCCATGGAAGTGATCGGAACACTTGATTCTGATCATTTGGATGGGTGAGCCTAGCAGATTATTGTTGAAAAATAAACTTTCAGCTTCGCCTCTTTAGTTACATGCATTTGACCAACCGGTTACAGATGTCGGAAAGTCGGATCATATTCTCACAGTCCAGGTTTCCATGTTGGGATATGGCTTTCCTTCCTGTTGCCAGCATGAGGAGGAGAGGGAATATTGCAGATCTATGATGTTGTGTTTCTCCTGCAGGTACCGAGCTCTGACCTTCATGCTGACCTTCCTGCTCTATACTAGCTTTCACCTTTCCAGGAAACCCATCAGTATCGTAAAGGTAACATCTCTGTGTGTTATCTACACATCAAAACCTGATGGCTAGGAAGAAATTAGCTTTCATATTTCATTCTGCTGGATTATAAGAAGGTTGTTTGCTTTAAATACAAAACAAAGAAACAGAGATAAAACAAATAGGGAAGGCACTTTATTTGAAAATGACATCTAAACTCAAACAAGCTGCTCACTGTCTAGAGTTCAAGAACATGGCTCAAGCAAAACCTAAAATAGAACCAGAAGTGTCAAAAGTACCACACTGTTGTCTCATCCTGTTGGTTATCTCTGAACTTTTTTTTAGACATGTTTGATGTGAGTTTTCCAGCAGGTTGATGGGAGCATTGCTGCGTTCCTCGCCATCCATCTCCTCTCCTCTTCAGAGTCTAAAACAGGAATATTATTCCCCTTGAAGACAAATTCAAGGGGAACTCCAGGCTGTCCAGCTGAAGAACCCAGTCAATGCCTCCTCCATTGGGACGAACAGAAGATCCTGCCAGTGGATTTAGTTCTATATCAATAATGCTGGATGATTGATAGATTCCAATCAAGATTTATTGACCAGCATGTGGACCTGGGCTCACAGCATAATGGGAACAACATCATGCCGTGATCTCGAACAACCTTCCCATCATGAAACACGTCTAGGTTTCTGACAGCGATGGCTTCTTCTGAGAGGCCTGGCATGTTCTGCTCAACAATCCTGCCATGATAGAAGCTATTTTGACATTGCCATTAGGGACTCATGTTTATCTGAAAATAGGCTGAAAACCAGGTTTCTGTACAAGTTTTTGACTTGCTGAAGCCAATAGTCTTGAACAGCCTGTTTCAGCTTAAAGGTTTTTATTTTTTTTCTTCTGATTACAGCAAAAGACTAACATCAGAGACCTGATACAAAAGCTGAAGTTGCTCTTTGGGCATAGAAAACATCCTTGGGGAAATGAATGCCATGTGTATATGGAGCTTGAGATTCAACAGTTATTGATAGTATTTTTTTCATTTTTGCCAGAGTGAGCTTCATAAGAACTGTTCAGCAGCCAGTGAGCTGGCTGCTGCCACCGGCGCTGTGGCCAGCAATGGAGGAAGCCAGGAAGCCTCTTTCCCTTCACTCCACACTGAGATGGGGTGCAGCTGGAAACCATTTGGTATTTATCTGCTCCACTGTATTGTGATCATTTTAGGAGTGTATAGATAAATAGCCAAGATTTACTTTATTTTGGGAGATCAGGCAATACTTATACGTGAAGCTGATCTTATCTACCACAGCAAAGATCTAAATTTAAATGCCCTCCTCACTCACCAGGTCATATCTGTATGCTGGCAGTTAACAATATGACTATTGCCAACTCAGCAAATTTCTTGCTATATTTAGCATCATTTCAGACAATATATCAGCCAAAACACCTGGGGCCTCATGAGCAAAGCGTGAGTATGCACACAAAAAATATTTGGTGCCATATTTGGCATGTATAAAAACAAACATGGCGTGAAAATTTGCATAGATATACGCAAATTTTGACCTTTTTCTGAAAATGTGTGGGAGCCATACAAACTTTTTCTGTGGACAATATCAAACTACACAGCGTCAAAACTTACCTAAATACACTGAAATCTGATGACATTAAGTGTTATTTAGAACAGGAAGCATCAAACCAGATGTTTTTTCATGATTTTAATATTTTAATGTTTATACGTAAACAATGAAACTGAACCACATTTATCCTCTGACAATAAGGTAACACAAACACAAAATAAAAAAATTAATTAATTAAAAAAAAAAAAAGAAAGCATTTGAAAACCTCACTCAAATGTAAATAGTACTTTTTCTCAGTTTTGTCTCACAAAGATATAACGCATTGGTCTCTGTGCCGATACATGTATATCATAAACACAAAAACACAAAGTTATACAACATAGAATAAACAATAGATTGTTATACATTATGTTTCAAATACAATTCTAGCAGGTGTGTTTTTAGTTGAGATTTAAAGGAAGCCAGGGTTTCACTACTCCCAGGTTTCGGGCTGATCGCTAGTTTTTAGTTGTAATAACTGAAGCTGTGCATTGACTCTAGATCTATAGCTCTAGATCTATAGCTCTAGATCTGTAGCTCTAGATCGTTCCTCTTTAAATAATCACTTCAGTTTTGTTTCTGTTCAGCTGGAGAAAGTTTTGGCACATCCACACATTTATCTGTTCTAAGCATTTATTCAGTGATTGGATGGGGTCAAAGGTCACCTGGTGACATCGTAATGTAGAGCTGAGTATCATCTAATATTATTTCCTATTATAACCTGAGCTAGTGGGAGAATATAAATATTGAATAAGAGGGGTCCTAGGATTGAACCTTAGGGTACCCCACATGTGACCTTTGACCTCTTTGATGAGAAGTTTCCAATTGAAACAAAGTAATCCCTGTTCTTTATGTAAGATTCACACCAGTTGATCACTGAACCAGAGAGTCCAACCCAACTCTCCAGTCAATTCAGTAATATGTCATGATCAACAGAGTCAAAAGCTGCACTGAGGTCCAACAGAACCAGCACTGTGGTTCTCCCACAGTCCGTATTTATATGAATATCATTGAATACTTTGACTAGGCCAGTCTCTGTGCTGTGGTCAGCATGAAAACCAGATTGGAAAGAGTCAAAGCAGTTGGTCATCATGAGGAAACTATTTAATTGTTTACACACAGTTTTTTCAATAACTTTGCTGATGAATGGGAGGTCAGAGGTCAGAGGTCGGCCTGTAATTCTGCAGTAGTGATTTGTCCAGATTGTTCTTTTTTAGCAGTGGTTTGATAACTGCTGTTTTCAAAGCCTGGGGGAAAACACCTGATGTGAGTGATGAGTTACTATTTGGATCAGATCAGTAGCAAAAACAGGCAGGACTTTCTTAAAGAAATGTGTGGGAATGTTTTGAGACTCGTGTTGGTTGCTTTGTCTCTGGGAGCGGGGTCAATGGAGGCATTTTGGTTGCAGCTACTTGTTTGTCTTTGGCGGGGCAGGCGTTGAAGTTGAAGGTGGGTTTCGACTCAGAGCCGGCCATTTGTCCAGCTGAGGGGTTCTCCCTGATAGTCGTCTCATCGGATCCGCAGTGCGGGACTCCCGTTTCGGCTTGGTACCCAGAGCGTTCCAGGGTGAGCTGCTCGGTGCAGGGTGCACGACCTCTCCGTTGATTTGAGGAAGAGTTGTCTCATTTCCACAGGTAGCGTTGATCTCAAAGTTCACCTCCAGCTGTTTGATCTTCATTTCTATAGACTGAAGTCGTTGTAAAATACTGATCATGTCCCTGGGGTCAGCCGGAGGCATTTTGTCTTGGTTTACCTTGGACGTAAAGAAAAGTAAGGTGAAAATAAAAGTAAGAAAATCCCCCAGTCCTTAGGTTTGGAGTAATCTAGTTAAAATGTCAATAATGTAAATATAAGTATAAAAACTGTCGCTTTAAGAATAATTCACAGGCAGAGTTATCAGGAAGGATGAGAGAGAGCAGGATGAGCTGCTCCTCCTTCAGCTGTCAGGTTTTGTTATTTTATCATTTTATTCAGAGGGAACATGTATTCAGAGATCATATTGGTGTGCTGGGAAATGTTGATGATGGTTTATTACTGTTTAGATTGCTCAGACTAATCATCCTGAAGCTCTGAGCAAAACTTAAAGAAGGAGCTGTGCAGTACCGGTACCGGTCCACCTGCAGTTATCCTTCAGCAAAGCCATGTCTGCTTTGTAAATGTACAACTTATGTACATGAAGGACTCTCTGACACGCTGTGTGTCTTTAAATCCCAGCTGAACACTCTGCTGTTCAAACAGGCATTTACACAATATCTTTATTGTCTTTTTTGTAATTTTTCTATCTTTAAAATGTGTGATCTTTATTTTTGTTAGGTGACCTGATGTGCCCTGAAAGCACTTTTAAATAAAATATATAATAATAATAGTAATAATAATAATTATTGTTATTATAAGTACTTATACTGCTACAAACAAGGATGTTGCCATGGTTATTGCTTGACCTTGTGGCAGATTTGGGTATTTACATAATTTATGTAATGAATTTATGGGTTTCAACCAGGAAGATCAGCAGCTGCGCTCTATTTCCCGCAAATTAGGATTTATAAAGGAAAGGTGCGCAGGTATGTAAGTATGTACAGCTTTATACATCCAAATAAATTTTGTGCACCGACCTTTTCTAAATTTGTGCATTTGCCAAGTTTTAGTTTGGAAACTGCACACTCTTTTATACATGAGGCCCCATGTATAAAATACATGAGCTGTTTGAAGATAGGTGATCAGTGATTGATCAGAAAACTGCAATTGGTGCATGCTAGATTATTTTTCATGTTTTATATGTTGGGCATTCTTCCACCTCTATTTAAATAGCGAGGCTAGTCAGAACATTGCCTTTTCACAGAGGCAATGTGACTGAAATAGTTCATTGGAGAAAAACTAATTTTTATTGTCCTTTTTTGCAAAATAATTTATTTGTTCAAAGATTCATGGACATATTCTGTTTTAGTTGGTCTGATGTAATCAGGAATACTCACAGTTGTAATCTACAGTTAGAGTGTCTGGGATATGAAAAGACTGCTGAGATATCCAGAAGGTTTGTCAGGAGAGGGAGATGTTCGCTTAATCAACTTGTACAGTATGTCGGTCAGTCTTTTGCTGTCCAATAAACCCATTTGGGAATTTATTTAACTGAAAGAAATCCAAGTTATGCTTTTGATGGATCACCCTGCTCTTTAAAATGCAGGGTATCGTACTTAAAGCACACTGTAAAAAGGCCAATTACTGTGAAGTTGAACTCAAACAATCCATACAATGTTTTTCCACAGCAACAGTGTGCTGTCAGTATATTTTTTGTGATGTATTTAACAGGTCACTCTTGTAAATGAGACAATAAGACTCAAGATTTTTCCAGTATAAATAAAGAATTGTATATAGTACTTGAGCTTTAGTGGATTTACTGTTTTTTGCTTTACTTCTGAATCTTGTTGCCTCAAACTAAAGAGAAAAGCATAAGCAGGGCAATCAAGTTGGAAAGAACCCTGATCAGTTAAACAGTAATAAACTGCTATCTGCATAATCTTTGTTTAGTAATTAATATTTTAATTTTAGATAAAAGCAACTACAAGCAGCTGCTAGGAGCCATGGACTACTCATTTCTCTGTGCCTATGCCATTGGGATGTACCTCAGGTGAGACATTAATATAATTGAGCTAGCATAAAACTAGTACAATTGTAGACTAAAACTAGCACAAAGCTAGCATAATACTAACATAAAGGGGAAGTTGATTTAATAGATATTAAATGGTGAGAAAGAGGTTTTAGTATCACATAAACACAAAACTATTAATATTTGTTTGGGGTTTACTAGATACCCCAAACTAAGTACTAGAGTTCTACTGAAGTAATTATCAGATGTTACAATGAGGGAATCAAGTATTTGATCCCTTCTTCACAGTTTCAGAATTATTTTAGTGCAAAACACAAAATTATCAACATATACAAGGATGTAACATGTTCTGTTTGTTCTGTTTTACTTCAGTAAACTTTAACATAAGCAAAAGAAATTTGACATCATAGATGAATGTGAGTTAGCATATTGCTGCTGTTCCCCCTGTGCAGCGGCATCATTGGGGAGCGCTTACCTATCCGGCTGTATCTCACAGTGGGAATGCTGAGCAGTGGGCTTTTCACCTGCCTGTTTGGACTTGGTTACATTTACAACATTCACAGTCTTGGCTTCTACATATTTGTTCAGGTGAGATGCACACAACACCCGTTTTAACCAGGCTGGTTGGAACTTCTCAGTCAGGAGGGCTGGAGCATTTACTTCTGCTTATGTATCTTTAGTTGATATGTGTATAGGAAGTTGATGTGGCTCTCTTTGTTTTTCTAGGTGGCCAATGGTTTGGTTCAAACTACTGGTTGGCCCAGTGTTGTGACCTGCATTGGCAACTGGTTTGGAAAAGGAAGGTAAGGTAGAAAAGTTCACAGCTTTCATGTCAAGATGAATGGAGCTTATAAAGGCTGAGGCATGACGGGCTTAGTGATGAAACCTTGTGTTAGCAGGCGTGGGCTCATCATGGGACTTTGGAACTCCCACACCTCAGTGGGGAACATCCTGGGTTCTCTGATTGCTGGGTACTGGGTCTCCTCTAACTGGGGCCTTTCCTTCATTGTACCTGGCCTCATCATCGCAGCCATGGGAGTCATTTGTTTCCTTTTCCTTATTGAACGTAAGTCTAAAAGTCATTAAAATCATAATAACTATAATTATGTAAAGAACGCAACACCGATCTGTGAAAACATATCAGAGTTTTAACAGCGTTCAAAATGTCCACCTTAGTTTGTTTTTTTAAATGAACATGTTCACACCAATAATAATGATAATACTAAATAATAATTTCTAATATTATAAGTGTAGAGGAATAAACAAAAAGGTTGTTAGAAGATGCATTGTTTTCACAAAATAACTTCTAAATCTTACATTAGTCATCGGTCAGAGATTTTACTATTTGACTCCAGCCTGATATGCTCGTGTCAGAGACTTTACCTTCCAGACTTGCTGAAGGAGCAATCATTTCAAAATAAAAGCATGGATAAGGCTGATGGATTTTCTCACTCCACATTTTTGCCATATTCAACTAACCGGTTTTCCCCTCTGCAGATCCGAATGACTTGAAAGGCATATACACTCAGAACCCGTCTCCTGGCAACAGCGTGAGTAAAGGACATTTGTTTTAGCCTTCTCGTGTGTGTTTACCTATTTTATGTAGTAAATCTTTCTTTATTTAGGTTTCAGCCAAAAGTTGGAATGGAGAAAATGGACATCCAAAAGTATATTTGCAATACAAGGATAACAAAAAGCAGGTGTGCATCTCTCTGGATGAATACGTCATTACATTAACGTTGCTCTGTGAACTCCTGACATGAACCTAATTATATATTTGACCATATACATTTTTTAAACACAGAAGTCCATTAGCCTTAACTTGCAGAGAGGATGTAACAGAACTGAAGGGATGGAGAGGTCAGCTGCAATTATATGTCAGGCTATTTTATCTCAAGAGCCTTTTTTTTTATTTTATTTTTTTTTTTACAGTTTCTAACCACCCACTCAGAACTCCAGGACTTTATAATTTATCATATTTCATATGTAGTGAAATATGAAAAATAAATTTTGAACTGCTATATCTAAGTGAAAATCAAAACAATGATAAAGTAGCTCGTAGTCCCACAATGTGGTAGAAGTGATAATAAATCTCCCGACCTGTTGTGGCTGGCAGTAAAGGACTTTGTCTCTGAGTATTATTTGTTTATTTATATACAGTCATATGAAAAAGTTTGGACACCCCTATTAATCTTAATTATTTTTATTTCTAAGTATTTGGGTGTTTGCAACAGCGATCTCAGTTTGATATATCTAATAACTGATGTACACAGTGACATGTCAGTATTGAAATGAGGTTTATTGGACCAAAAGAAAATGTGCAGTACACATGAACACAAAATTTGACGGGTGCAAAAGTATGGGCACCTCAACAGAAAAGTGACATTAATATTTAGTAGATCCTCCCTTTGCAAAAATAACAACCTCTAGTCGCTTCCTGTAGCTTCTAATGAGTTCCTGGATCCTGGATGAAGGTATTTTTGACCACTCTTCTTTGCAAAACAATTCCAGTTCAGTTAAGTTTGATGGTCACCGAGCATGGACAGCCTACTTCAAATCATCCCACAGATGTTCAATGATATTCAGGTCTGGGGATTGGGATGACCATTCCAGAACATTGTAATTGTTTCTCTGCATGAATGCCTGAGTAGATTTGGAGCGGTGTTTTGGATCGTCTTGCTGAAATATCCATCCCCGGCGTAGCTTCAACTTCGTAACTGATTCTTGAACATTAGTCTCAAGAATCTGTTGATATTGAGTGGAATCCAGGCGACCCTCAACTTTAACAAGATTCCCAGTGCCGGCATTGGCCACACAGCCCCAAAGCATGATGGAACCTCCACCAAATTTCACAGTGGGTACCAAGTGTTTTTCTTGGAACACTGTGTTTTTTTGCCGCCATGCATAACGCCTTTTTTTTATGACCAAACAACTCAATCCTTGTTTCATCAGTCCACAGGACCTTATTCCAAAATTAAGCTGGCTTGTCCAAATGTGTGTTTGCAGACCTCAAGCGACTCTGTTTATGGCATGCTTGCAGAAAAGGCTTCCGTCGCATCACTCTCCCATACAGCTCCTCCTTGTGCAAAGTGCGCTGAATTGTTGAATGATGCACAGTGACACCATCTGCAGCAAGATGATGCTGCAGGTCTTTGAAGGTGGTCTACCACTTCTGGGTTTAACATGAACTGTCCCAGTGGTCTTCCATTTCCTTACCATGTTCCTCACAGTGGAAACTGACAGTTTAAATCTCTGAGATAACTTTTTGTATCCTTCAACCTAACCCTTTGTATCCTACGTTGAACAATATTTGTTTTCAGATCATTTGAGAGTTGTTTTGATGTGCCCATGATGCCACTCTTCATAGGAGATCCAGATTGAAGAACAACTTGCAATCGGCCACCTTAAATACCTTTTCTCATGATTGGATACATCTGGCTATGAAGTTCAAAGCTTAATGAGGTTCCCAAACCAATTTTGTGTTTCAGTAAGTCAGTGAAAGGTGGTTAGGAGTATTCAAATCAATTAAATAATAAGGGTACCCAAATTTTTGCACCTGTCAAATTTTGTGTTTATGTGTACTGCACATTTTCTTTTGGTCCAATAAACCTCATTTCAATACTGACATGTCACTGTGTACATCAGTTATTAGATATGTCAAACTGAGATTGCTGTTGCAAACACCCAAATATTTAGAAATAAAAATAATTAAGATTAATAGGGGTGCCCAAACTTTTTCATATGACTGTAATCAAGAGTTTTGCACCTTCCCATTCTCTAACACTAGAAAAAAGAAGCTACAATTCAGTAACTACTGAATCATAATCCTTCAACATCACTACTACTCTTTGAACAAACTTGATGATAATTGCATAAGTTACATTTATTCTTTTTTAATCAAAGTATTTTTGAATTGAACATAATGTTTCCTTCATATTGTGTTTTAGGCTTACAGCTTTTTTAAGGAATGCCTTCAAAATAGGAAGGTCAGTTCTGTCAGTGATCTCCAGCTTTGCTGGTAATTATGTTTTAGGCTGGATCTAAATGTTTAAGTCTTTGTCAACAACAACAGTATATTCAATCATATTAAATTTGAATACAAATTTGGGATTTTGGCTCTGAATAATATGGCTGTAGAGTATTGCTAAATGAGGGATTTGTTGTTCCAGAGCATCAACATTTAGACTCAGCTCTGAGGTGTCTGGAAACACTTAGGCAGGATTGAAACCACTCACAATTCCTTTTACTTTGATTTGGTTTTGATTTCAGTTTTTATCACATGTACCTCTGCACAGCTATTAGAATTTGTAATGCTGTAATGCATTTTTAATATGTATATAATATAGCTTGTCTTTGGTCTGTTATGACCTAAAAAACTCCTAACTTTTATTGCCATTTTCTTTTGAGAGATAATACTTTTAAATGGGTTTATTAAACTAAGTCATAGATTCTTAATCTTTTGACAGTTAGTATTCCTGTAGCTATAGTGTTTAGAATAGCACTTTATTTGAAGTGGTATACATAAGATTGACTTAACACTGTCATAAATGTGACATAACACCTGTTATGAACATGAAGGAGCCTTCATGAATGTTTATGTAATTTTTTGTTATAGAGGGTAATTTGGTAAATAATGACGCTTTCAATGCAAAGTTGACACATTTAATAGACTTTTAATGCATTAAAATATTTCCAGAATAATGCAAAGTTGACACTTTTAATGCAACTTTGTATTGAAAGTGTCATTATTTACCGACTGACCCTTCATTACAACAGTCATAAATGTTCATGAAGACTCCTTCATGTTTATGACAGGTGTTATGGTAAATGGCTTTGTACTTGAATAGCGCCTCATCAAGTCCAGAAGACCCCATCTTTCGGTGCACTGGCCTTCGCTCCATATGTGTTCATGTCATGTCAGTCTTATGCACACCCCTTCACATAAAGTGTTACCATGTTGAGCTGTTAAATGGGATCTGGTCATTTTTCAGGTAGTGAAATAGATATAATACTGATAATTTTATTGATGAGGACCAGAAGATTTAATTTTTCTTTATTCTGACAAACCAGCTTGAACTTAAATCTGGTGAGGAGTTTCTCTTTACTGTCACTGTCTTACTGTCTGCTGCTTTCTATTTCTGAACGTCCTCCTCCAAATTCAGAAAATTATTAGGTGTGTGGGACTTTTTGATTTTTTTTTCCTCCATTAATTTTTTAAATGATCTTTTTTATAGCATTTTAATCACAGATAATTTTACAATAATTTGGTTGCTTTAAAAATATAGAGTATAAATTTTAAAGCATCATCAATTCATTTTTCTACCTCTTGAGAATCTTGAATACTGAGCTTTTTTCTGTGGCGGTTAGCTGTTGAGCTGGTGTTGGTGTTAGCCGGTTGTGTTGAGTTGCAACTGATCTGTTGCAACTCAACAACAGAGTTGTTTCCATCCTGGTGCAGAACTACGACACGGAGCTGCTGCTGCCCCGGGACGCTGTGTGTTTCCCTGCCCAGCCGGTCGTGGTGGTGAAGAGCGAGTCAGAGCCTTCTGCCATCAGCTTCATGGGAGCGCTGCGAATACCTGTCAGTTTCCTCCTTCTCTGCTGGGTTTGCTGTCACATCGGTCAGTTGTCACATGCTCTTTGTTTCTGCAGGGAGTTGTGGAGTTTTCTCTCTGCCTGCTCTTTGCCAAGCTGGTCAGTTATACCTTCCTTTTCTGGCTGCCCCTCTACATCACCAAAGCAGGTGGGTTAATAACCTGCCAGCCTGGTTCAGCAATTTCCTCCTTAAAATTTTGCTGCATTTCACTTTGCTTGAAATGAGCAAACTTATGCACATGGAGCACACACATGATGTTCCATATGTGTAAAATTACTTTGAAGAACCACATCTGTGGAAACAGTTTTAACAAACAGATTTCAGTGAATCATTCCCTCTTCAGGCGCATTGTATGCTCTGTGAAAAAAGATAGTCTGTTTTTGAATAACATGCTTTACATGTTATTCAAAAACATGTAAAACGTGCAGTTTTGAATCTGCACATTTTAAATGAACTGTACTGAGCTGAAATCCCTTTATTCTGGCGAGAGGTATGTGATAAAACTGATGCTTTTGTTTCTTATTCAGCTCACTTGGATGCAAAGAAAGCTGGAGATCTCTCCACCTTGTTTGATGTTGGAGGAATTGTGGGTCAGTGATTTTTTATTTTATTTTTTTATTTTATTTTTAACATTTTTTCTCCAACCATTAAAGATATTTGTTTCATGTTTTTCATTGAGTACGATTAGTTTTTCTTTTTTCAATTGCTGATGGAATTTGAGGCTTTTTTCCTCATTGCTTTTTTTTTGTAAATAGAAAATTAGCTTCGGTTTATTTTTGCAGGAATTAGCATGAATGTTTTCCTGATGTAATAACATAAATGGACTCTGTGTGTGCTTGTGCATGTGTGTGTGTCCATGACCATACAGGTGGGATCTTGGCAGGAGTGATCTCTGATAAATTGGGGAAGAGAGCCAGCACATGTGCAGTTATGCTACTTCTAGCTGCTCCTACAGTAAGCTTCCCCTTGTTTTGGTTCTTAGGAATTAAGCACAGTATTTAATTTTCCATAACAGGGTTGATAACCGATCCCTGTAATGTATGTTACATAAACGTACATTATCCTTCTGCTTTTGCTCTGCAGCTCTATGGCTTCTCTATGATCAGCCAGCTGGGATTGGGACCAACCGTTGGTGAGAAGCTGCTGTCTGTTCCCTGTCTTCTTTCAACAGGATTGTTTTTTTCTGGAGGAATTTCTGAAAAGGAATGGAAAGGTGCTAAACTCTTAAATATATAGGTAAACATATTGTTTATATAGGTAAACAATATATAGGTATATATACTCAGAGGCATGTCCTTTACTGCTAGCCACAACGGGTTTGGGAGATTTATTAACACTTCTACCACGGATTCGTCTTACAGTTTCATCAGTACAAAATCAAAGTTGCCAAAATCTTCCCAAAAAAATCTCAAAGTATTCTCAGGATTTCTCTTCTTTTACACTCTCATCTTCACCGATGTGTGTTGGAAAATTTTGACCAATCACGTATTGCTCTTAATTTACGTCAGGATCCTGGCAGCCCTCTGACTGAGTGTGTGTTGGACTTTCTTAGAAATAATGTGACCTCTTGATCTCAACATCTGCTCCATTTCAGAATTGCAGAATAAGCCAATTAATCACAAATTGTTGTTCTTATCTGTCTAAACAACATACTTCTCATGTCAAATTTTGGTCCAACTTTGTGCTTCGCACGCAATGAGAGGATGTCAATTTAACCCAAAGAGATGTCAATATCCTTTCGCAACAACTAGTTCATAAAAAGTATTTCCGCTCTTACATTTCTAAAACTATACTAGATGCAAATCTTTGTGTAGAGCTTTTGTTTTCTGTTCACAGTTGCATAGAAAATGTCTTGGAAAGCAGAAGTTTAGATCTCCGCAAGTCACTACTCTTAGAAGCATCAAGTCTTGGTTGCAGCAAATGTAGCAGTGCGCAAAGCTTTAGAAGAAAGGGGATGTGAGAAAAATTGCAGATGTATCTGTTCCAACAGTCTTACTGCACCAATATGACCAAATAGATCTTGACTGACACGTTTAAATGTTCTCATTGGAATAGATGAGAAGATTGATGACTGGACAGGACTACTAGGTCTACAAGATGGATGGAATAACAGATGGAAAACATTTAGAAATGTTTGTTGTATTTATTGTATGAGTGCTTATGTAAATAGAAATGCTTGAGGGGTTATGCAGTCAATGAGTAGAATGTACAGAAACGGTGAAGAAAGTTCCCCATCTTTGAGACAAAGTCTGCGCACTGCCTTCTCCTTTACTGATATCAATTCAGTCAAGTCCAGCATTTTAGGATCCCTGAGCCTGAGCATGTGCTTCAGACAGAGAGTACACAGAGGGAGAATAAAGCCTTTTTATCTGGGTGGAAAAAGAAAAGAAAAAAGAAACTGTATCAGAAATAGCTGCGTAACAACAACCTGTCGTTCCTCTGTCAGGGCCACATTATCACACAGCATGAGGAGCAGTCAAATGGCAATCCAGTCCCATTTCTGGACTGGATTTAATTGATAAAATATTTCTAGAGTGTGCCCAAAAAGAAATTTCTCATCTTTCTAGTCCAATCTAATCAAGTTACTTTGGGTAAAATAAATTGGTCTGCTTTCTTTGTTTCCCAGATGAAATGATAAACCCGGTTCTGAAGTATTTGGGTTATTTGCTGTGAATGTAAACTTTAATTTTTTCACATTGGTTTCCTTATGCTTACTTTTGTCACTGATTATCCTCCTAGTTTTTGAAATTGAGCTTTATATATGCTTAATTACATTAATAACCTGCTGTTGTTGTATCAACCTTCCAGACCTCTCAGGTTTCCTGGTTCTGGTCTGCTCTGCATTCCCAGAACTAGAACCAAACATGGACCACAAATCTGGAACAAACCTTCTGAAAACTGTAAAAAATAAAAATAAAAAATAAAAACCCTATCTGTTCAGAGTTGCTTTTGAACCATAATCACTGGAACATTAACCAACATATCTGATGTGTAATGAGGACACTTAGTGTTGTTTCACTTGTTGACTGTGTGTTTTATGACTTTGTATTTTTGTGTTTTTATGATGTAAAGCACTTCGATATGCTTTCTTGCGAAATGTGCTATATAAATACGATTGATTGATTGATTGATTGATTGATTGATTGATTGATTGATTGATTGATTGATTGATTGATTGATTGATTGATTGATTGATTGATTGATTGATTGATTGATTGATTGATTGATTGACAGCATGCAGAGCAAATGGTTTCATGGGAAATGCTGTCTATGGACATTGAGGCAGTCTTTAGGAACAGAAGTTTGATTGATTTGGTGTTTCCCAGGAATGCTGCTCGTATGTGGAGGACTGGTGAACGGACCATATGCTCTCATAACAACTGCTGTGTCAGCAGATCTGGTAGATATTTCACACTAATAACTATTTTATGTTTAAATAGTTTTTCTCTCACATGTAAGCCTCTCCTCTGTGATTCTCTCTTTTTATGTTTTTGATAACAGGGAACACACAAAAGCCTGAAAGGCAATGCCAGAGCTTTGTCCACAGTCACAGCTATCATCGATGGGACAGGATCTGTAGGTCAGTATTATTTATTCTCTCCCTTAAATTAGCAATACGTCACTGATCAAGAAGTTGAAAGTAGTTGTTCTCCTGTTTTCCTACCTGAAACATAGCAGTCCAGCACAGAAAGACCAGGCCTCATGTATAAAAGAGTGTGCAGTTTTTACACTACAACTTGGTGTACAGACAAATTTAGAAAAGTCCCCGCACAAAAAATCTGGATGTATAAAGCCGTGAGCACGCATGTGGTTGCGCACATTTCATTGATACATCCCAATTTGCAGGAAATAAAGGGCAGCTGCTAGTCCATCTGTTGCCACCCATAAATACATTATGTAAATTTGTATAAATACCCGGAAGTCTTCCACCACGTGAAGCAATAACCATGGCAACAACCTTGTTTGTAGCAGTATAAGAATCTTTAATAATAAGTATTATATATTTTATTTAAAATATCCTTTCAGGGCACATAAGGTCAGTTAACAAAAATAAAATTTATACATTTTACAGAAAAATCCATTGTCTGAGGATAAAGGCAGTTCAGTTTCATTGTTTATGTTTAATAAATATTGTTTATGTTTAAATATTGTTTAAATATAAACAATATTTATGTTTGTGTTTAAATCATGAAAAAACATAGGGTTTGATGCTTCGTGGTCTGCATCAGTGGTCCAACATTAAGACCACAAGCAGCAAAATGAGTAAGAAACACATCACATGTCTTTGGAAAGTTTCTTTGCCGAGGGGAAACGGTCCAGAAAGGAGACAGGAGAGTGAATTTATCCCACATTCCAAGACCGCTCTGCATGATATGGTGGCCGATACGTTAGTGAGGGAATGATGCTTCAAACTGCTTCTCCACGTAGAGACCGAGCACCCTGTGCATTAGCAACACTTCGGGTGTCATTGTCTCTCATCACTCCCAGAAGGGAGAAACAAGCTCAGGGCTCGTTTTTAAAATGTCTGACATAAAATCAGTTCAGCCAACAAAAAAGAAAAAAAAATTCCTTCATCCGCACTGGCAGATCATTTGTCTGAGGCACTGAGAGGAGAAATCCATGTTTTGCACCTGAAGTCACAGACATTAGTCGTTATTGTAAGTTAAAATTTTCGCAAAAGTAAAATGTTCGTTTTTGTTGTGCATCTGTATCTTATTTTGAAGGGATGTGTAAACGTTACCATAGCGACCAGAGTCAGTGAGCGACAGGACACTGGTTGAGATGAGAGGAGAAGAGCTTCTGAGTTTAGGTCTGGTTCACACAGCACAATTTAAGGATTGTCAACCGATAAAAGTCCAACAGGTTCGGTCGGTTCACGTGTCCAGCCACACGGCAGGAGCAACACACCACAAGAACCAATTCCAGTCACAAACATCCCGATTCCAGAAGAAATTTCAGTAAAACTCCCAACATACCACACATGAATTTATAATAATCAAACACGGATGACGATGTAGAAGCAGTAGAGATAGTTTGTGGTCGTTATAAAAAGAAAAGGCTTTGGATAAAACAAAGTGGGAGCAACTGCTCCATTTGCTGCACTATGATTTGGTGATGAGTTATGATTTTTCATAGTTAACCTTTTTAACTGAATAAGCATAACCACATATAATAAACATATATAAAAATGTATTTTACATGTAGTAATAAACATTTCCACATATCACCTTCGATGTCCACTGGACTTTCAGTTGCGCCATGTCAGCTGTTTGGGATTCCCTCTGTTCTTACATCACAGCATTTTCTGATTGGCTACCTGTCACATTCAGCAGGCTGCCCTCTCGCTCCCAGGCAGGGAAACCCCCACAGGCTGCGATAATCGGGACAAGACGATGTTGAAAATGCCCATTTTATATTGGGCATATTCAACACACCACCACACTCTGCAGGACGTTGTAAGATTATCAGAAAGGCAAAATAGGGGCAAAAAAAAAATAATAAAAATAATAATAATAATAATAATAATTTACCCCAGGCCCGGGCCACAGCAAAAAGTGCCAAGTCTCAACCGGTCCACGGTAATTAAAAAGGTCGGGGACCACTGGTCTATAACACTGAATGTAGTCAGATTTCGGTGTATTTGGGTGAGTTTTGACACTTTGTAGTTATTGTCCACAGAAAAGTTTGCGTTTCTTTTGTGGCTGCTGCACACAAAAAAAAACTGTGGGTATTTTTACGCAAACTTTTGACGCAATGTTCATTTGTATATATGCCAACTTATGCATAAAATATGGCACCACACGTTTTTTGTGCGTACGCCGCTTTAAACATGAAGCCCCTGATCAATGTTTAGTAACTGTAGATAGATAGTTACCAATAGATAGATAGTGGTCAAATGGTTAAGCTGCCGTTTAACCACATACCATTAATGAAAACAGGAGTCAAAGTTTTGCAGTAGACTAAATTATTTCCTGTCAGCATAATGACCAAAACAGAAATGATAAATTAGTCTTCCCACCCATTTTATTTGATTAATGGTTTCTTTGATGTAAAGCTGTGGACTAACTGTATGAAACAATCCAAAACACCATTTCCCAGAATGCAACCTCTGCTGAATACAGGAAATCTGCCACAGATTGTTCTCAGTAGCGAGTGAAAGCTGAGTTCACAACCTGTAAACTTCCACAGGTTCCTCAGTGACCTTGTCCCCAAAATGATGGTCGACATGGTAACACCTTTGACGTATGTATCCCAATCAGAACATGCTTGTTCCAAGAAAAGGACAAGAAATGCACATATTTCCAACATTTTGATATGCAAATCGCTTTCCACTTATATTCTTGTTTATAAGTCCAACTGAATGATCAATGTTGTAGCCACTCACTCACAAAATGTTCCTGGGAGGACAATAAAGTATCTATTCTGTTCTACATGCAACCACTAAGCTCCACCTGTTCAGAGGGAACCTTGCCAGTCATAAAGTCTATGATAAGATGTTTACCTCCCTTAGACCTGCAGAAAAGTGATTAGCCTGTGGGACTAAAAGACTAATGCTGTTAGAGCTCCACCTGTACAGAGTACAAATAGAAGCATGCTGTGCTGCTTGTTGACTTCAGGAAGAAAGGAACCAGAATTATAGATGTAAACATCAATTACCTTACAGGAACTGCAGCTTCTCATGCTTCACTTGGCTGCTATGCAAACAGTGAATATTCAGCACAGCATCGTATATTTGAAGTAGTCAAATCCCAAAATATGCTCACATCTTGAAATGTAAAGTTTTAGTCAATTTTAAGTCCAAATCTAAAATTCTATTTGTGTTTGTGGTGATAGGTGCAGCTCTGGGCCCCCTGCTGGCAGGTGTGTTGTCTGCAGGTGGCTGGAATCAGGTCTTCTACATGCTAATGACTGCTGACTTCCTTGCTTTGCTGGTGAGTGCAGAGCAGTGACTGTTTGGAGATATTTCAACAGTTTGATGACATACTTTAGGGTTAGAACTTGTCAGAATTCTCAATGAGTGGAAATGCTCCATCAAGAATCTAGAAGTTAGATTCTTGATGGACCTCTCTGTAGCTTTAAGCTTTTTGGAACTAATTTTACTCACTTTAGCTGTGTTTGGCCTTTAAGCATGAAAATGGAGCTGGAGCTCCCCTCTCTTACTGCTCATGTGAAATGTTTTAGTTGAAGGTTAGGAAAACAGTTTTGATCATAACAGTAAAGAATGCTAGCATAAATAGTAACACATTAGTCCTGAAATGTTAAGACCTATTCAAAATTTCAGCTTTTTCCACATTTTTTTTAACTCACCCTCTCTTACTCAGCAATAAAAACTTATGTTTAGCTTTAGTGCTAAAGTAAAAGTTATTCATTAACTAGGTTCTACTTTTTTCTGGACAGTGTACAGTGCTTATAATAAAGTGAAGAAAAATACAACTATGTTACTCAATCACAGAAACGGTAAATAGCCACCTTCAATAGACTTCATAGCAACACAGCGCAAACAGACTTGAGAAAAACATTTATTTCAGCTTCTCGGAAGACAAGCGCAAGGAAAACCACATTTCTGTCATGTCAAATTTTGATATTGTTTGTAATTTATTTTATTTTATGCTGCTACCAAGTGAATCGTAGCTGCAGGCCTTAATTCATCAAAAATATTTTTGCTTATAAAATGTTTTCATTGTTTGTGTTGAAGCTTTTATTGCGGCTGGTGACCAAGGAGCTGTGCTCATCCAAGTCCCTCCCTGTCTCTGCTATAGAGTGAGTCTTCATCCACTCAATTCCTTTCCATTCCACAAACTTTCCATTTCTGAGTTTTGAAAAGAAAGACATGCAGTCCTGCTTTTAAAATGAAAATGTAAGCAGAAGTATTAAAAGCTTTGAGAACAAAAGACATAAAACCCTACTTTCAGACTGATAGTAGGATTTCAAGTTCATAATTCAAGATCTCTTGAATTATGGAAGAAAAAAATATCATAGATGATTTAATGCTTTCAGCTTTGTAGGAAAAGTTTAGAGTTGGTCTATTCCTTATCCAACATGATTGCCGACCAGTGCACAAAGTAAGATCCATGAAGACATGGGTCAGCAAGCTTGGTGTGGAAGAATTTGACAGGCCTGACCTAAATCTGATAAAACACCTTTTCAGATTAATTGTACCAGAGACTGGGAGCCAGACCTCGTCATCCAATGTTAGTGTCTGACCCAATCAATGTGCTTCTGGAAAAATGGTAGCAAAATAAAATTCCAGCTCCTAAACCTGGTGGACACACATATTGGACACTCAATATGTGTGAAGAAAGACAACTAAATACTAAATACCAGGATTCACTGTGATAATAAGAGACATGGATGTGGATGGAAAGCTTTGAATCATGTCTTCAGGCTCATACTGCAGTGTGTGTACAGGAAGCAGCAGACCTTAGCTCTGACTCGCGAAGGAAAGACAACGTTCAGCTTACTGCTTGTGACTGTACAGCATAACCTCACCTACTGTCTACATCGAAATGATGTTCTCATCTTCACAGGTTGAAGGAGCACTGAGCACCATGATTGCACTGTTACCACACACTGACCACTCATCTCAGCCTGGAAAGGAGGACAGCTCAGCTCCAATTCCTGGAAAACATGTCAGGCTCAAATGCACAAGATTTACTCTGGAGAAGAGCTGGTAACTGAAAATGAATCAAGCTCAACAGCAGCATACTTTAAGCTTCATGTACACTGAGCTTATTTGTGTCTTTCCTCATATATCTCTTGAAAACACAACTGGATCCTGTTTAACAATCTTTTTATTTTTAACAAGTGTGGCCCACAGAGAAATCTGATTTGGTTTTACTCAGATATGTATAATAGATCCCTGTTTAAGGAAGGACAGAATCCTTCTAATTAGAACGATCTCCAAATCTACAACTCTAAATTAGATGTCACGTTTACATTCAGATAATAGTTTTTATTGCTCCAGTTTGGGAAGAATAGTAGACTGTAGCAGAAGTCTAAAAAAAACGGGGCTGCTTCTTTGGAGCCTATTTTCATTTTGAACCATATACTACAGATGCTGTTTACAGATATCAATACTAGTATTCATGGTCTATGTTTGTAGGGTCATATTAATTATATGAAGTCTTACAAAGCTCAGGCATCAAATCAAAAATTCAGATTACAGGGTTTTATCTTTGTTTTTTATTCTCTTGTTACTTAAAGAGGATGTAAAACACTTTAGAATTTGAACTAGTTGCTGCAATCATGACATTTGTAGTGCAAATCCCAGAGTTAGCTTTCAGAGCAACGTCCTGCCAGCAGCACCAGATGCAGCTTTGTAGCACTCACTGCCATTTTGGTTTTTCATTCATTTATTGGATTGTATTCTTGTTGCAGAGTGTCATTTTAATTTGATGTGATTCATCTATCAGTCATAGATCAGAATGGCACAGACAACATCTCTATATATAAGTCTTGAAATCGTCTTTCTGGTGGATGGAGGTGAGCTTTAGTTGTACCAGTTTGCTGTCTGTGCGCCGTCCCAAATTCAGCATTGTTTTTCAGCAGTGGACCACTGAAATGAAGCCGCTATTGCCTTACTGAACCAAAGAGATTATGAGATCACTTTATTTGTTGAATTAAACACACTTTAATCTGTATGTTTATTTCTGATTAATATTTTGTATTCTTTGTCTTGTAATAGGGCACCAAAGTTTTATTTTTTCATAGCTGCTAAGAGGAATGTGGTCTGTTTGTACTAGGGGCCTGGGGTGAACGGGTCTAATAAATTATCAATGCACTTGTGTGATTAGAAGGTTTTCAGGCTGAAATTGTTTACTTTGAAATTCAATTTTTGCAAGGTTTTTATTTAGAACATGCTCATTTTGAGTTAAGTTGAAACATTGAATAATTACTTCTAATTTATCATTTGCTAAGGTGATTAGTCCTTTGATTAAAAAATTGTGAATCTTGCAAGATGCTTTGTTATTTTTCTGTTTTATTTGTTAATTATTTATGTTATGTTAATTTGACTACTTAGAAGATATCTATATTTGTATTTTCATTAAAAGAAAACCACATGCATATTTATTTTGGGGTGGTGGTAAGACTTTGAGTACTTGAAATATATTGTGCCTTGTTTGTTGTAAGTAAATTTCTGAAAGAAAATCACAAATTTATGATTTCTGTAACTGTTCTTTCATAGAACACATTGGGGAAAAGGAATAAACATTGGTTTTGTGGGATTTGTGTTTTGATGGTTGAAGGAGTTCCAACAGAGCAAGGCAGTGCAGACAGGGATCCTGGAGAATTCAGAAACTAGGATCTGTGACGTCTGTCTGTCTGTCTGTCTGTCTGTCTGTCTGTCTGTCTGTCTGTGTGTGTGTGTGTGTGTGCGTGCGTGCGTGTGTGCGTGCGTGCGTGCGTGTCAGGGGTGTCAAACTCCAGTCCTCAAGGGCCGGTGTCCTGCAGTTTTTAGATGTGCCACAAAACACTGGAATGAAATGGCTTAATTACTTCCTCTGTGTGTAGACAAGTTCTGCAGAGCCTTGCTAATGACCTAATTGTTCTATTGGTGCTGCAGAGACACACACAATCACACAAAAATCATCAATGGAAATCAAATTCATTAACAAAGTCCTAGATCTGAATATATATATATATATAAGATCTGAATACACATTGTTAGTTTTAATTAAATTGGTCACGTTTTTAGAGTCTTTAAAGAATAGGAAAGACGTTTAATAGGTTAAAAAAACAAACAATTCAGGACAGTAAAACTCCTTGAAAATGTCCAAAGACAAGAAAGGACTGAATTAGACTCTGGAGACGTTAAATGATTGGAACGCCTAACTCAATCATTTTCTTAATTTAACTCAACACTAGTACTTTGACGTTCTTGGATGTACGAGGCATTCTTGAATGCACCATTAGGTGTGTCGGTTATAAAATGCTGCGGAGCAGCGCGTGACAGTCAATAGACAGGAAGTGTTGGGGGAAATACATTCCGACATTGAACCTCTGCACAACACCGGTCAGGTTTGTTTGGGGGGGTTATCTCAGTTTATAAACATCTTTTCTACCTTTTCGAACTCTCGTAAAAACTAGCAAAATTTCCTTGATAAAAAGAATCACCAATAAAGGTAGGATAATATCCAACTTCTTATACCTGCGACGTAATTAACCAACTTACTAGTTTAAGTTTCGATTTCGTCGTCCAACTTATGGCATTAAAGAGTATTTGTTGGTCATGTAAATAATTTGTATGTTAGAGCTTCAGACGGATAATGGAGTGATTCTATTTTTTTCCTTGTTTTTCTTATCGTCAGATGAGTAGTATTCCAAAGATGAACACCCTTGAAGATGCGAAGAAGGAGCTGAAAGAATTGAAGGTGAAAAAGGAAACGTATGCCCAGGCCGGTCGGTACGGGCGGGCATTGGAGGCCATTGCCTGCCCACAGAGTTGTTAGCCTTGCTCCTTCCCCCTTCCGGACTAGAAGCTGTTTGTTGTTTTTACCTTAGAATGGGCAACTTTCTGTTATTTCTATATCAATTTGATAAAGTAGGGGCTTTCGCTCTTCCCATATCTGTGGCTTCTGTCACTAAAAGATGACTAGCTAATAACAATACAGCACCTTAAGCTTGTTAACAAGTAGCCTGCAGACTACTGATGTTGTTGTCTACGTTCAGCGACGTAGATTAATCTTGCCCCCCAAAATAAATTGATTCCCCCACTGTTAAACTCATCTGGAACCAGGGCTGCCTGTGCTTAAATATGTTTTGTACCACTGTTTTATTTCATTGATAAACCATCTACTTTGATTCATAATGTTGTTTTGGTTTTGGTTTTGTAACAGAAGTGGGTGGTCTGACGGGGGCGGTATAAACAATCGCCGGATTCTCTCTCTCTTTTTTTTTATGTATTTAAACAAACAGTATACAACGACTCGTTGAGGTACAAAGAACATTACAACATAGGTAAAAAAGAAACAAGGGGCTAAAAATACAGACAGAAAAAACACAGTAAGGCAAATGACTAAAAATCCATGAAAGAGTCAAAAGAAAAGTAGAGGTACTGTCAGTTACGTTTTTTGCATACCTAGATTTCAAAAGTTTCAGGGAGATGTAATACAACTTAAACTGATTAATAAAAAAAATCAAAACAAGGAGTAGAACCTCTCCATTTACAGCAATGAATATGATACTTAACAAGCAAGAAAACAATATTTACCACATCAGATATTTGATCATCAGGATCATCAACATAGTACAATATGTGGGTGATATTTATCTCAGGGATGTCTTCAATTTTAAGGCATAACCTTTTTTTAACATCTTTCTAAAGTTTAGAAGAAAAAGGACAGGAAAACAAGAGATGATTCAGGGATTCCTCTGCACATTCGCAAAAGGCACAACATGTTAAATCAAATTTAAATCGTTTGTGCAAAAAATCTGCCCCAGGATAAATATTATGAGAGATTTTGAAATGAGTCTCTTTCACCTTGGGTGAAACCGGCCATTTAACATACTTAGAGGACGCTTTCTCAATTAAAGACAAATTAGTTGTTACCAAGATATTATTGTTGTAATCATTAAATAATTTAGATTTGAAGGCAGTCACAAGCATACCATTATTACACTTTTTATCAGTCACAGTATATTCTCCAATCTTCAATTTAGGTAAAGATGAAGTAACACTTGAAAATCTTAAGCTGTTTTGGATGAGATGGATCAGAGCTACAGGAATAGCTTTGCATACCTTCACATACTCATTAGAAGAACAGTTCAGATTAAATTTGTGGGTAAAATCTTTATGATTTAACAAAACACCAGTACTATCCATTAAGTCAGTTACAAATAATGCCTTTCTCATATCAATCAGTTTTAAAAATAGATTTTCTTTTCATTAATATTGATCTGTTATTCCACACTACGGATCCATGTGGGGTAAAATTGTGGGTAAATATCATTTTCCAAAAGTGTAAAACTTGTTTATGAAAGTCAGTAAAATAGGAATCTTGGTTAATTCAAAATCACATTTAAGCAAGAAATCCAAGCCACCCAAGCTTTTAAATATAGATTTAGGGATATGAAACCACATCGAGTTGGAACGAGACAAATAGGTCTTTAGCCAATTTATTCTAAAGGAACCAATCAGAGCCTCAAAATCTAAAGCTCTAATTCCTCCTTTATCATAATCTTTAATAAGATGAGAATGCCAAAAATAATGAGTTTTATTCCTCCAGATAAGAATTGAAGGATTACCGAATTAGCTCTTGTAATGTTTTTGTTGGAGATAAAAGCAGAATGACAAGGATAAATTAATTTGGACACTCCTTCCGCTTTGGATAGAAGAGTTCGTCCAAAAATAGTCGGATCTCTAGTTAACCAGCGGCTCAAGGATCTCTTCATGTCATCCAAACATCTTTCAATGTTTACCTCCTCTCTTCTGGTAGCATTTTCTGAAATCAATATTCCCAGATATTTAACTTTGGACTTAACAGTTATGGAAGCAACTGATGTATCAGAGCTAGAATGGATCGGCAGAAGTTCACATTTATCAATATTGAGAGACAGACCAGACGCTTCTGAAAACATTAAAATGGATTTCAATGCAATGTCAACTATAGTTTTATCTTTTAAAAAAAGGGTTGTATCATCAGCAAATTGACTAATCTTGAATTCCTTATCAAAAATGTTTATACCATGCAAATTGGAATTTTTCAGAATTATTAAAGTAAGCATTTGAACTCTTAATATAAATAATTTAGGTGAAATTGGGCAGCCCTGCCTGATTCCTCGTGACACAGGGAAGCTGGGGGTCAAACTTGTTCCCAGAGAAACTGAGCTACTTATGTCACTATAAAATAATTTGATTATATTACAAAACTTTTCCCCAAAACCAAAATATTTCAAGGTTTTTATTATGAAGTAGTGTTCCAGTGAGTCAAAAGCCTTAAAAAAAATCCAGGAATAAAATAAAACTATCACTATCAATAAAGCTACGATAATCAATCATATCAAGAATGAGTCTAGTATGATGATGTATATTTCTCCCCTTTAAAAATGCTGATTGGCACTCATTAATAACTAAATCTTAGCCACTATTTAAGCGATTGGCATAAATAAGAGCTAGAATTTTGTAATCTGTACATAACAGAGTGATAGGTCTCCAATTACCAAGTAGCAAGGGATCTTTGTTAGCTTTGATCAGAGTAATCAAACCTCGTTTCATGGTGGGAGAGAGACTATTATTTGAAATACATTCCAGCAGGGCCTCAAATAATAGTGTTCGCAAATCTTTCCAAAAGAAAATGTAAAATTCAGTGGTTAAGCCATCCAGACCTGGAGATTTACCCTTTGCCATTTGTTGAATTGCTGTGTCAAGCTCTTCAATTCTCAAGTCATCATCCATAAGGCTTTTAAAATCGAGATTAATTTCTTCAATAGATTCCTGAATTTCGTCAAAAAAAGATTGGCATTTGGATTCTGAATATTTAGAACAATAAAGATCACTATAAAAATTTCTAATTGTTGTGTTTATTATGTCCAGATCTTCAGTGACACTCCCATTAATAATTAGTTTCTGAATCTTCTTTTTGGACTGTCTTTGTTTCTCTAGACCAAAGAAATATGAAGAGTTCTTTTTGCCTTCCTCAATCCATCGAGCCCTGAAGCAAACAAAAGCCCCCCTTGCTTTATCCAGAAAAACATCATCTAGTTGAGTTTTGAAAACTGATTTCACTCTGCAGACGACAAAACTGACTTTGAACATAGAGAATTAATATTTCTAATAAGTTGGGATTGCTCCTGTTTCCTCAGCTTTGAAACTAGTTTGCCAGTTTTTATCGCTATTGTCCTAATCTGAAATTTAAGCCACTCCCACTTATTTAAGGGAGACAAATCCAGAATTGAAATATCCTTAATGAGGTCCAGGACTTCAGAACAAAAAAATTTATTATTCAGCAGATTACTATTAAACTTCCAAGTTAAGTTTGAATGTGGTTTAGATTTATCCAGAAAGAGAAACAAGGTAACAGAACAATGATCTTTTAGAGGAGCCGCTGAGATTTCACAGCTTGAAATATTATTTACCAGATTATGAGGGATTAACCAGTAATCTAGCCTAGAGCTCAGGGAGGTTGCTATGGTCCTCTCGTAGAGAGATCAACCACTGTGCGTTGCTGTTGTGGGACGCCTCCCTTTCCCATATGACTTTCCAGTATTGTTCCGTCTCCAGCCTTGGTGGGTCTGCTCTGTTATTATTACCCTGCCATTGAGAGTACACCTTAGCTGGTTGAGTGGAGAAGAGCCGATTAATCCTTCTGGATTCATTCTCCCTTGTGTATCTCTTTAGGCGGCTGGCCAAGGCTTGGAGCCTCTGTTTGGCAGTTTCGAGTGCTTCAGGTATGGGCATCTGTCTGTACTTTCTGGGTACTTGTCTTTTCATTGTACCCTTGTGGAGCTCTGACAGTTGGCTCACTTCCCTCCTTGTTACCTTGATTTTAGCCTCTAACCGTCTTTTCCATGGTGGGTATTGGGTCTCATGGTTGCTCTTATAGCCAAGCATCTCAAGGATCACTGATGCTGAGTTATAGATCAGCTCATTGGTTTCTGTTATGGTATTGGTAGGGATCGTTCTCAATGCTGCATTCACATTCTCAATGAGACTTTCAGCCGTTGTAATTGGCGCCGAGGAGGCCTGGTTGTCATTCGGGTCATGATTCTCTCTCTCAGGTCAGCAGCTGTCTCGTTCAGCTCTGATTTGCTCACTGGGGCCGTGTATCCCCTCACTGGGTGGGGACTTGTAGTTAAGTCCCCACAGTTCTGACATCCGGGTTCCTCCTTTTTGCCGTAGCATTTGTGTTGTATCTCGTCAATCTCAAGTTGTGATAGCAGTTGCCATTTGCGGATGTTGGAACACTGAGCTACTAGTTGTTTAGCGCTTAGTGTTGACTGGGGTTGTCGGAAGTAACCATTCCTTCCCCAGTCTTTGTATGTAACCTCTCTGATGAGGGTTACTTGAGTAGTAGCATTCCAACAGATCCACATTTTCATCTCTCGCCCATTTCCGTCTTGTTCCAGTAGCCCATTTGTCATCAAGGTGCTCTGGTTCCCCAACACCTGACGCAGACCTTGTTTGGCCGGGCGACGTCTGAGCCGGCATGTTATGCAACTTAGTATCTCTCATGGTATGAGGTAGGCAGTAGCTTGAAGGGTCTTGCCAAGGACCCAGACTGGATTCGAAAGACTGATGACTTATTTATATATATATATATATATAGTACAGACCAAAAGTTTGGACACACCTTTTCATTCAATGAGTTTATTTTATTTTCATGACTATTGACATTGTAGATTCACACTGAAGGCATCAAACTATGAATTGACACATGTGGAAATATGTACTAAACAAAAAAGTGTAAAACAACTGAAAATAAGCCTTATATTGAACAATAGTTTCTTGAAAGTAGCAACCTTTTGCTGTGATTACTGATTTGCTCACACTCTGCATTCGCTTGATGAGCTTCAAGAGGTCGTCACCTAAAATAGTTTTCACTTTACAGGTGTGCCCTGTCAGGTTAATAAGTGGCTTTCTTCTCTTATACATAGTCATGAAAATAAAGGAAACCCAAGGTTGTGTCCAAACTTTTGGTCTGTACTGTACATATCTGGCCAAATTTTGTGCCATATCACACATTCCTATTACAAAACTAGAGATGCAGTCTTACCTTGTGGAAATAGAGGAACAACCCAAAAGGTAAACCTTTGGTAATTTATTCAGCTAATCTGTTTTCATGACACAGCAGCCAGATGGAGGAGGGGTGGCTTTCTTTGATAGAAGTGCAGCTTAGAGGAACATAAAAGTCTCTTAGTCTGAGTGTGATCTCTTCTGTCAGAAGGTTTACAGCTAGAACACAACCTAAATCATGTTTTTACATTGCATAGCCATGCTGGATCTTTTTCTCTTGCCATAAATTGGACCATTATATTAGCTAAACTTTTCAGGAGAATCTAGGTGTAGACTGCAGGAATATGATCACCCTGTGACCAGTGATGGCATAGTTACTTTGAAAAAGTAACTTTAATTGGATTACTCATCACACCTTGAAAAGTAAATTAGTTGGATTACTGATTACTTGATTTGTAAAGTAAATAAGTTGCATTAAACGTAACTTTTTAGTTAATTTCAGCAGCTGGTAACAACAACGCGTTGCCATGTGTGAAAATTATGTTTAGCTTCGCCAATACTTAATTGTAAGTTACTTTTCTATGATAACATCAACAATACGTCTCTACTTAAAAGGTTGAACTGAAGGGGAGATTGTTTAATGGCTACAACAGTACAAAAAGAACTTTAGTAATTTGTGTGTTCCACTGTTGTCACTCCCCAAGATGTGTAGAGGACATAAAATGACATTACAAAAAAAAATAGTAACGCAAAGTGATTTCGATAAGTAACTGTAGTCTGACTACTGGATTTGAAATAGCAACACATTAGATTACTCTTCACTTTGTAACGTATTACTGACATCACTGCGACAGACTAGAGAAGAAGGGAGATGCAGACAGTAGCAGGAGTTGTTGACCTTCCACACTTGTAAAAGCAGCATCTCAGCTTTTGGAATTACATCTAGAATTTAAACTCTTTAAATAGGTTTATTAATCAGAGTATAGCTAATTTAGCAGAACAAGAGAAAACAAATTTCTGCCACAAGTCCAATGTACATATACTGCACGTCAGAAAGAGTAGTGTATTCCTTTTCTTTGATGCATGTGTGTGTCTGTATCTGTATGTATATATAAAGATTAAAGTTGAGAAAGCTGACGACATGAAAGCCAGGATGATTCTGGAAAAACTGGACGAAGATGAATTCAAGGAGAAAGCCAAACAAGAAATGATGGCTAAAGCTGAAAAGCAGGAGTCTTGCCAGAAAGAATTCAATCAAGACTTGGAAAAGGTCAAGGTATGTCTGACTTTTTGTTTACACTTATTGGGAAGGAGATAGATATGATATATATTGAATCACTTTTTATAAAGGATGAAATCCAGAAGCTATCTAAACACAAACAAGATATACTGGATAAACTGAGGCGATGTAAAGCTGAATTGGAGGCTAAGAGAACAGAGGCTTCAAAACTGAAGCACAAATTCAAGGTGAGAATGTCATTTTTTTCCTGGTTTTTAACCATAAATTGTCCTGTTTGTTCATCTTTTCTACTAAAGTATATGAATTGGGGTGTTCTAACAAAATCACCCAAATAATAATAGTTGTTTAGATTAAAGATGTTTGTTTTAAATAGATACTTGATTATTCACAGGGGCAGTACAGCATATAAATTTAAATGAAGGCTAACCGTATTTCTTGTTTAGATCTATGCCCAGATTCCAGAGACAGAAGTGAAGTTTCTGTCTCTTATCAGAGAGGAGAATGGGGATGGAGAAGACATCAATCATTCAGTCAGAGGAGTGTTTACCATCGCCCAGAGAGCCGCAGTGCTGCTATTAGGAGGGCAGGCTCTCATCACTTTTGAGGAGGAGAAAGGTAAACAGGACTTCATTGTTGTTTTCTTATATATGCGGTACTGTCTGCACATTATGTGACGTGATTAATATGAAAAAGATTAAATTTAATTTAATCCATTCAAACAAATGTCTACAGGTTCACAAAATTCAAAGCAATAATACAGACAAATATATTGATAGTAAGAATAATAAATATACAACTCAAAATTGACAAACATTTCTGACATTTAAAAATAAATCAGTGGCCAATATGGTCACTCTTCTTTTCAACAACTCTTATAAGCCTTCCATACATGGAGTTTGTTAGTTTCTTGATCTGTTGACTATCAACCTTTTGTGTAGCAGCAACTGCAGCCTCCCAGACACTGTCCAGAAATGTGTTCTGTTTTTCTTCTTAAATATCTCCTGTTTAAGAAGGACTCGCAAGTTCTCAATGTGGTTTAGGTCTTGTGAGAAAGGAGGAAACTTTATTATTTAATTTTTAAAGCCTTTACTGGCTAGCATGAAGTACTTTCATGCATGCCATGGAGCATTGTCTCAATCATTCCGCTACCACTGCTTCAAGAAATTGTCTTCCAAAAACTGGCAGTATGTTTGGGAGTTGATTTTAAGTACATCTTCAACCTGAAAGGTTCAAACCAGCTCATCTTACCAGCTCCACCACATCTGATTTGTGGTGGAGCTTTGTGCCTATTACTGATCCAGCCACGAGCCCATCTATCTGGTCCGTCTCGAGTTACTCTTGTCAGTCCATATAGTCTTTGAAAAAAACATCTTCAGATATGTCTTGGCCCAGTCTGGATGTTTCAACTTGTATGTCTTGTTCAGAGGTGCTTGAGTTTCAGTCTTCCTTAGCTTGGCCATGTCTCTGAGCTATGAACATCTTGTACTTCTGGGAATTCCAGGTAGGCTTCAGTTCTGGAATATGACAGCACTGGAAGATAATGGCTTCCTAGTAGCTTCACATGTGATTCTTCTCAAATCTTTTGCAGTTCATTAGTATATTACTCGTTTCTTCTTGTTCTGCAGAAACAAAAATCAAGGAAACATTTTTAAACATTAAGAGCACTTAGTGTCAAAGTTTGATTTTTGTCATGAAAAGCAGTGATTAAATGTGGTAAGGTAAACACAGCAGGCCCAGGTACAGAGTGAAAAGGTGATTTAATGATGAAACAGACACAAAATAATCCAAAAGGTCCAAACCCAGGGAGCATTGCTGAGCAGAAACCAGGGCTCAATGCAGGTATCAGAGGATCGTTAGATCTGCCAGATGTGCGACACAACACTGAATAGACGAGGACTTGACAAGGAACAAGGAACACAGGTGGGGTTAAATGCACAGAGGATAATCACAGAACGAGAAAAAACTGGAAACAATCAAGGCAGAGACAGGACGACACGGAGAACTCAGAAACTCAAGATAAGCACACAGAAAACTCAAATCCTGATAGATTTGATGTTATTCCAACAAGAAAGCACAGATTTTTACAAAACTTTGAAGAATGACAAAGATTGATTGGTTCCACTAGTGTTAGTGGATGGCTCTTTCCACATCCCAAGTGAGGGACCCAATGGTACAGGAGGCTGGGAGTATGGATCCGGGAATCTCGGAAAGGTCATCTGCATAATGGAGTCTGGAGAGGGCATCAGGCTTCGTGTTCTTGGAACCCGGGCGATAGGTAATGTTGAGGTTGAAACAGGAGAAGAAGAGAGACCAACGGAACTGGCGTGGATTCAGGCGTTTGGCTGACTGAAGGTTAGACAGATTCTTATGGTCTGTCCAAACAATGACTGGGAGCTCTGTACCCTCGAGCCAGTGTCTCCTTTGATGTCCAGGAGCTCCCGATCACCAATGTCCTACCTGCTTTTGGTGGGGGTGAACTTCTTAGAGAAGAAGGTGGTCTTGGATGCATCCACCTCCACTGTAAATTGAGCAGAAGGTTCAGGGTGAATGAGAATAGGAGCATCCACAAACCTCCTCTTTAGCTCATCAAAAGCGAGTCGGTTTTCTGGGGTCCAGCTAAAGGAGCGTTTGGTGGAGGTCAGAGTGGTGAGAGGGGTCGCGATGACACTGATGAACCGCCGGTAAAAGTTAGCGAATCCCAGATAGTGCTGGAGTTGCTTTCTGGAGTTTGGAACCAGCCACTCCTCAACAGCCTTGATCTCAGCTGGGTCCGTCTTCACCTGTCCACCCTCAAACACAAAACCGAGAAAGGTAATAGATGTAACATGGAACTGACACTTTTCAGCCTTGACGAAGAGCCGATTTTCCAGCAACCTTTGGAAGACCAATCTGACATGCGGTGTTCATTCATGCACAACGCATGAATGAACATGCGGTGTTCATTCATGCACAACGCATGAATGAACATGCGGTGTTCATTCATGCACACCGCATGAATGAACATGCGGTGTTCATTCATGCACACCGCATGAATGAACACCGCATGTCAGATTGGTCTACCAAAGGTTGCTGGAAAATCGGCTCTTCGTCAAGGCTGAAAAGTGTCAGTTCCATGTTACAGAACATTCTTATCTTCTTGAAGAAGATAAGAATGTCGTCAAGGTAGACAAAAACAAACACATTGAGATAGTCCCGAAGGACATCATTAACCAGATTCTGAAAAGTGGCATGGGCATTGCAGAGGCCAAAGGGCATCAACAGAAAATGACCAAAGTGGGTTTTGAATACGGTTTTTCATTCTTCACCCTCTCGAATGCGAATAAGATGATGCGCATTGCGCAGGTCGAGCTTGGAGAAGATGGAGGCTTGGTGAACAGGTAAAAAAACTGAGAACAACAAAGGGAGAGAATATTTATTCTTTACAGTGATTTGATTAAGCCCTCTATAATCAATACAGGGCTGGAGAGTGTTATCCTTCTTCAATATGAAGAAGAATCCTGCGTCCAGGGGGAAAGAAGAATGACAAATGAGACCAGCCTTAAGTGAGTCAGCTTCTCCCTCTCTTGCTTTGAGATGTTAAACAACCGGCTGGAGGGAAGCGGGGCTCCCGGAAGGAGGTCGATACAGCAGTCATAGGGGCGATGAGGAGGGAGAGATTGGGCAAGATCTTTACTGAAAACCTGATGGAGGTCATGGTATTCAGTAGGAACGTTCGTTAGATCGGGTTCACCAATCAGCTGGGGTGCCTCGGAGGGCAGAGCCGGTTTAGCAGATTGCAGGCATTGGTTTAGACAGTAAAGACTCCATGAGTCGATGCGAGCATTGGTCCAGTTAATGTGCGGGTTGTGTTTGCGGAGCCAGGGGAACCCAAGAACTAGTGGTGCATCTTTTGTAGGAAACACAAAACATTGAATGAGTTCATGGTGGTTCCCTGAGACGTGGAGGGAAACTGGGTCAGTTTGATGGGTGATGTTGGCCATGGAACTACAATATAAGGCAGGGGAGAAGGTAATGTCTGGACCGGGATCTGATATTGCGCTACTAAATCAGGGTGAAGGAGATTCTGCTTTGAAGCGGAGTCTACCAAAGCTTGGAAGGGATAGGAATCCTGCTGGAAGGTGAGAATAGCAGGGAGATTTAGCCGGAGGTAATTATTCTCTATAGCTCTTTAGCCCACTGGGACCCCCAGACTTACTGGCGGGCCAGGGGGTTTGGGCGAGACAGGCAGGCTGAGATGAAATGTTGAGGGGAGCCGCAGTAAAGACAACAACCTGAGGCTAAACGGTGCTGCCATATCTCTGGGGTTAGCCAGGCTTGGCCTAACTGCATGGGTTCGGGTAGGTTCTGGATGGGAGGACTGGTGAGTCTGGGCTGGGAGAAACCCTTCTAAAGCAAGACTGAGACGACCGGGGATTTGAGGATCGGGATCTAGCTCCAAGTCGATTATCAATCTTGATGGTCAGGCTAATTAATTCATCCAGGGAGTCAGGTTCGTCTCGGCACGCCAGCTCATCTTTTAATCTTTCATTCAGGGCATGTTGGAAGGCTCCTTTAAGAGCTGGTTCATTCCAGCCTGCCTCCGTACCGAGGGTGCGAAACTCAACGGCGAAATCTGCCACAAATCTATTTACCTGCCTTAAATCATAAATTCTTTCAGAGGCAGCTTCCTCCCCAAGCTTGGGACAAAATGTCTGTTTGAAGAGTTCTATGAATTCATCAAAGGCTGTATAGCCGAGACTCTATTCGTCCACTACAGTCTCCGCCCACCTAAGCACTCGAGCTCTTAAAAATCCCACTATAAAAGAAATCTTGCTGGCATCATCTGGGAATGAGCGGCGGAAGGCCAGTGAACATTGCAGCAGAAACGCCTTGCTTTTCCCCAGCTCACCTGAGTACTGTTCTGGAATAGGCATGATGACGTCACGTTGCAGTGGAGGAGCAGAGGCAGCCACAGTTGGGGCCAGAGCGGGGACTGGAACAGGAGCCAGAGCTGGAGCCGGAGCGGGGTTAGCAGGGGTAACCCTGTCCTGCAAAACCTGGATGTGATTAGCCATTTGGTGTAAGCACTGAAGTATGGAGTTCTGCTGATGCAGCATCCCATTAATTGCGGCGTCGTGCCGGCCCAAGAGGACACCCTTTTCAGACAGAGCGGTCTGTAGTTGTGCTTCAGAGTTGTGCTGTAGTTGTCATTCTTCTTTCCCCCTGGATGGTTCTGTCATGATGCGAGGTTTCCAGGACTGTAAGGCAAGCAACAACTACGGACACTCAAACAGTTTTAATAAATTTATTAAACAGTGAAGTGTGTGGAGGGACGTTGATCTGCGACAGCAGGGAGGAATCAGGTCAGTGGAGGAACTGAAAGAGTGAGCGGTTAAAGACGGGAAATAATGAAGGGAATGACGGGATAAACTGATGGTAGCTTACGGTCGGCGGGTTGAGGTAGGCAGAGAGGAGTACTTGGGAGTTCCAGCAGTTGGCCTGGTGTGGTGTGGTGGTTTCCAGATGGAGGGGTTCCTGCAGGAGAGTGAGGGCGGACAGGCAGCAGCTTAGTGGCGGGTGTGACGTACCCAGGTGCAAGGCCCAATGAAGCAGCGAGGATCAGATCCTTCAGGTGAGTCTGTCTGAGAGAGTGTTCGGCGTGGGTTCACTAGAGGAAGGAGAAGATGGAAAAAAGTCAGAACCAGAATGACACTGGAAATACAGCACTGATAGCTACAGAGTACCACAGTAGAAGCAGAACCATCTGGCATCTGAATCTGGGAAGCTGCTCCTCTTAAAGGACCTTACAGATTGGTGGTGATGAGTAACAGCTGGATGCCATCAGCTTGCCACCCTGTGAAGAAGAAAACCACTCCCTGCAAAACTCAACAGAATGTATACATGTGTATGTGTTTTTTCACTACTAATTTTCTTTCACTATGTTTTGCTATTGAAGGTGTTCTGTATGTGTTCTTTGTTCCTGAAAACATGTATCTTGGAGTCATTGGGGATGTCGGGGCCAAATATACAGAGTACCAGGGAAGCAAGTTTTCTGCTTGCCATGTGACGGACTGGCTCAATGTTTACTGAAACATATTGAAATGACAGTTATAAGGCAATAAGTTAATAGTGATTTGACTACAAATTTTATAATATTGTACTGTTACTAATTTCACATCTTTGGTTCAAAAACATGAGATCAATAGAACAAGTTCTATTTGAACTCAGGTACTGCCACTGAAACACAACAAAGGTTGTAAGGTCAAGGTAGTAATGTGCATTTCAGCTTCATAATCTATTGTATTAAGTGTACTGTATTTTTTATTGTGTTCATATAACTTCGTATGGTGAAAAATCGACCTTCTTATGTACAGATATATGCTACTAATATGCTTTGTCCCTGTAGTAAATAAATAAATAATAATTTTAAAAAAAGAATTGAAAAATAGAGTCAAACAATAGGGTCCCATACTCTGCTGAGAGCAGCAAACGGTTATGCCCTACATTGGGCGTCTGCTCACCGCTGAGGAATCAGAAACCTAATTATGGGCTGAACAGTCTCGAACACGCTTAATATGCACTGGTAGGCCATATCTAGTTTTATGGTATCATTCCTTGCAAATTGTACAGTTGACTGACTTCCTGTTTTTGATGGTTAAACTAGAATCTCTTATACAAATATACAAAAAACATGAACAAGATGGAGAAAGGGTAACCAAATATCTTTAAAGTCAAGCTTCCCTTTTGCTGTATAAGTTAGTTTTTCTGTTATCGGCTTGTTTCTCAATACTTTAATCCATTCATTTATCTTTGGTCTTTTTGTGTTCCTCCACTTCAGAGCAATCATATGTTTATCCTGCATATAGCAAAAAATCACAAGGTTTTTTTCTCTTCACAGTAGTAATTCCAATAAACTTGCGAAAAACTAAATTACCGCACCTTCAGTCTTTCCTCGACACATATGTGGATCTGCAGGGCATTTTGCACATATAAGTAGTTGCTGCGTTTCATTTAAGAGTGTCTCAGACTCGCATATCATTGGCTCTTCATAAGATTTGTATTTCTGTCATGTTGTCGATCCTCTAGTGGCTCAAAAAATCCTGAAGCTCCCTGGTTGCCGTGTGTCCTGTGAAAACACCACCTTGAATGTGAAAACAAAAGGACTCACCTTGGAAACATCTGTGAAGTTTGAGGTATATAATAAAATCCAGGTTCACCAAATTTTTGCACATTTGTTCAGTGATTTTAAACAAATATGAAGAACAAATTATTCTTTTTAAAATCACAATGAAAATACCAACAAATTCCAATGATTTTTATTAATCTTGAGTGACCATCACTGTAATCAATCCACCACTATTTAACATTTTTTGAGAGGGTGAGGGCATCATTGTCAATCAGATGGGATTGCTCCTGCCCTTCACAATTTCTGATTGGTTTAGACCGGTATGTGAGTGTAATGTGTGACTGTTGCTGAATCACTGCGAATTTCTGTCTAAGTGTGAAGGACTCAGACAAATATTGACTGGGAAACATTTAAACAGGCTGGGACAAATAATGCATTAATATGTCAGAACACAGCAAATGAAAAATCAAATACTTCCTGAAGGAGACATTTTAGTGATATATTTGCTCACAGCTGTCCATAACAAATCTAACTCATTCCTTCCTTGTGTAATTGTTGAATCTAGAGGTCACTTATGTATTACTTATGTAGTCTCAATTCAGATGCTTCTGGTTCAGCTCCACTTTTTTGAAAAACTGATAACTGCCATTTAGACCCTGAGTGGAAGGGCTGTTATGAGACAGATGGTTAGATGGACAAAGGTGTGGATTGATATTATAGATGGTGTTGAATATAATCAGGATTACATAATTCGCATTTTTGCCCTTGCTTCTTCCCTTTTTGTGAAATTTTACTCATTTTACTTTGCTTATTCTGCACCAACACTTAACATCTTTGAGGGTCGCATGATACCCTGAAGTCTGACTACATAGAATATATAAAGTGTGAACATAGTGTAAATATTGTCATTACCACTCAAACACTGTATTATGAAAAAAATGTTTTTTGCAATACCTTTGTTTTATCTGTGGAGGTCCATGTGGATGTGTCCAGAAAAGAGCTGAAAGTATACAACATCCCCCCTGCCATGCCGGAGGACAGAACGGAGGACCGTCTGGAGATCAGCTTTTCCAGACCAACCAGGGGAGGAGGAGAAGTGGAGAGTGTGGATTACGATGGCAAGACTGGAACTGGGTCTATTAGATTTTTAAAATCTGGAGGTATTACTCTCAGGGTCACACACACTTAGATGTAGTAAAGTTCCAAAACAACCTTTGTTACCCATTTACCTTGAAGTTTACATGACAGGTTTTAGTAGCAAGTCATAAGTTGTGGCACTCAGAATTATTGTCTGAGTGTCAACGTATGACCCAACAGATTTGCTAAGATTCAGCTAAGTGTTTTATTAGTAATTGCTCTAGGTTTATTTCAAGCTGTGGCTGCCGTCCAGTAGCATCAGTGTGTTTGTGAAGTGCTTTATAGTCATTGAAGTGCTATGTAAATACCTTTTACCATTTAGACACTTGTCTGAAAGATTTATTTTGTAAAAGAAATGTACTTGAAGTAGGGAAAGAAAAATACAAGAATTTAATATCAAGAATTAATTTCTTTATACTAAGATTGAAATAGATCCAAAACTTGACAGATCATTCCAGTACAATAATTTAGTGATATAAGATAATTTGAACCCTGAAATTACAAGAAGTTTGAGACTGAGACCATGCCATAAATACTCTAGTTATTTTAATCAGTGAAAAAAAAACTTATTAAAACACAGCCTATAGATTGTGTTTTGAATGGACACTGGTATAAAGATGATAAAATCATGTTTTTGAGTTAATGATGAATTCCATGCTGAAATGTTGTCTTTGTGTGGTGTGTGTGTGTGTGTGTGTGTGTGTGTGGGGGGGGGTGTGTGTGGGGGTGTGTGTGTGTGTGTGTGTGTGTGTGTAGTTGCCTGGAGCTTGGCCAGAAAAGGAGACTACAAAGTGAATCTCGAATCTGAAGTTAATGTCAAGGTTGGACCAGCGTATGAGTACAAGTTGGAGAAATTTCAAGTAAGAGACAATACACTCGTCCTACAAACAGTTCTGTGTATTTTATCCTTTATAAATATTTCTGTCCATCATTTATTCCTCAAAGAATTTGTTCTTTGTGGGCAAAAGTGTCCATTAAAAAGATCCTGCTTTTTAATACAAATGGTCTTAGTTTTTTTGGGTTTTTTTGTCAGATTAACATTTACTTTCAAGTCCTAGCAAACTGACGATTCAATTTGTGACTTGAGTCTGACTCCAAGTCACAATACAAAAAAGCAGAGCCACGCTGGATCTGCTAATGGAAAATGAATATGGCGGCCCAGGACCAAACCATTTGGAGGCACACTTCTACCCTGCTCTGGACCTATATACTGTCCTAAATGTTCCATCAAAAATTTCTTAAAAAAACAACAAACACATTGGTGAGAGGTGTCAATAGTGACTTGATAGGCACGCCTGGTAGTGGATGTGGCAACAGGAATCAAAAGTAACAGAAGTAGTAAACAGCAGATGTAAAGTCAAAACAGGTAGCTAATCAGTGACAGGTTGTCTTGGCGATGGGAACCGGAGACGGAGGAAAGACAGTGTTGGTAGCGTTCTATAACACCTTAATGAACACAACCAGAATCAACTGTGCAGCAGAAAAAGTTAGTTCTTCCTTGTTGTTTATAGTAGCTGCAAGCAGCAACAAATTGACCTTAACCTCCGGGGGAGTGGAAGCTGATGGAATTACTCTGTCCCTTGATGCTAACGCACCCGTCAGAACAAACTAATAATTGAGATGCCTGAAATCAAGGAAGTCAAGCCTTCATGCAACTGATTCTGGTGGCAGATAAGTGAGTTAACCCTCCTCTGAGTTGGGAGTTGGTCTACGTTTTCTGGCTTCAAGAGATCCTTCTATAAGTTCAAACATATTTTTCTCCTCAAACCATTTCTTCAGAGTTTGCTTTGTGGCAGTGAGCACTACCTTGCAGGTTTAGATGTGGCTCTATATTCCCACTCCATGTTTAATTACATTACACACTTTTCAAAGTAGAGCACCTCCAATTGATTTGGTCCTCGTCCATGATTGGCTCATGATTTACCTCACTGAAAACTCCAAACAACTATAATGTTGTCCACAGCTAAACTATAATGTTTAGCTGTGGAAAGTCTCTCCAGACAGTCCACAGCTAAACTATAATGTTTAGCTGTGGACTGTGGTTAAACATGCTGTCTGCTATAAGAGAGCTGCTCTGTATAGAGGAGTGTAATTATGAGTTTAATCACACTCAGCGCCAGGAGCACTCTTTAAGTTTTGGAGCAAAATGACTGATTTAGCAGAGTAGCTAGCAGCTCGTCTCTCTGAAGAACTGACAGAAAGCTGACCCCAACTGAACCATTTTATCTTTTTATTACTGTCAGAGCTGCAGTTTAGTGGAGACAGTGTGAAACACCTGAACTAAATAATATTAGCTTGTGATGTGAATTGTATTTTTTCCTTTGGATGTAAAAAAAAAAAATTATAAAGCTAAGGTGTGGATATTGGTCTACATCTTTGACTGCTTTACCTTAATCCAACAGGTTGCACATTTAATTAATGTAATTTTATTTATATGTATAGCAAAATAATCAGCTGATCTGAGTATTTATCATTATGTTTCAACCAGCAATGAATTTCTATAAGACAAAAGGAAATATATGGGTTTATTTGAGGCCATCAGTGTCATGTTTTGATTTACTTGATGAACCTACATGCACAGAACACACTCAGGAAACCAGTAAAAGGAAAGTTGGAAATACATCATCCAGCCTTCCAAGGATCCACAACAATCAGAACCAGAACCCTGAGGTTTCTCCATTACTGAGTGTTGCTACAAACATCAACACTCTCTCTGAGCAGCTGTGCTCAGAGAGTTGAGCACAGCTGTTGCTGCTCATATCCCACCAGCAATAGGAACAGAGAATCATGGAAAAGGTCACTCCCTGGGTTAGGGAGCCACTTGCCGGTCAAAAAGCATCTATTGATTACTCAATAGATTACTTTATCTAATCACATGGACATGCCACTCCCTGTTATAGTAGAATTGGTCTTCAAAATAAAAGTCTTGCCATGGTAGTAATTCTAAATATTAATTGATGGATCAAGTCTGAATTATGTTTGTCTGTATAATTACTCTGTGCAGCATCTTACTCATTCCCATAAATAGAACATCTGCCCTACTCCAGATGTTGGTCTCGCCATTGCTGACTACTTTGTCACTCCACAGCCACAACACTAATCAATTAGTGCTTTGAAATTCTTGGGCACCACATGTCCCACATCATTTTGTAAGTTAATCTTATGTCTGTTATTCATTTCAGACATCATGCGGTTCATCAAGGCGAACTGTTCTTCTGGAAGGCATTGATGATGTGGAGGATGAGGAGGACCTCCAGGACCACCTGGAAATTCATTTTCAGAAGCCCAACAACAATGGTGGTGAAATTGAAAACATCAAGTATATTTCTAAGGGAAAGTCTCTCCAGACATTTTTCAATGAAGACAAAATAGACATAACCAACTAATGTTTTCTGGAAGTAAGGAAGAGCATGACCCATGGTCTGTTCAGTGGTAAAACAGAAAATCTTTTTAGTTTTGACACTTGGAAATATTATTTGGTTACGTTGATATTTTAGTTATGTTCTGGAAAACTGGGGGTAGGTTTGATTTTAGTATATATGTTACTATGCTTACACAATCTAGATATGAACTGGGTTTCCAGAAAGAAACTATGTGTATCTCAACGCTGACAAGCTAAAATTTCATCTATGCAATATTGATCTTAATGTAATTCATGACATAACAAGTATTGGTAGCCAGTTTTTAAAGTGTTTTAAGTATACTTCAGCTCTAATTTAAGCATAAATTGTGTATCATATGGCATATTTATGGTGGTAAATTAGCCTCACTTGGGATGACAGATATTTTGCATGCTGTGTAAAAAAGCAAAGATTAGAATTTTTGTCATCACTAAGGTTTAAGCTTAGTGATGTCTCTTCTGCCTTGTTTATGATGCCTATTAAAATATAGACTACATCAGTAGAATTGGTTTTGTGTGTCTTTTACTTTTGACTTCAAAGTTAAAGGAATGACTTATCATTCCTTCAAATGCTAATAGTCCTGTTTGCCACAAAAAAATAGCTGGCCTATAATGACAAAGCAAATTTATGTTTCGTCTTTGCTTGAGCTAAAAAAATTCTAAAGATTTATTTTTTTTTAATTTCTTTTAATGGCTGGTTTCTAACACTATGTACTCCTCCATGTACATAATCACTCTTTGTTATCTAAAAGAACACTCTAACCACCTAACCTAAAAGAACACTCTAACACTCTAACCACTAAACACTTTAGTCAGCTAACCACCTATTAGCTGACTGTCCTTAATTTAGTATCCAAACCAAAGCAGACACATATTTTAGATTACTTTTAACAACTGTTTGCCTCCATAATGTTTTAGGACATTCATGCAAAGGAAGGGAAGTGCATCAAGGTGGTAATTTAAATCATAGTCAATACAAATATCATGCAGAGTTTTTGACGCATTACATATGTCACATATTCATTTCCCTATTAACTATAGGGGAAAGTTTAAAACATAAACACAGTTCATCCCCCCCAGGAAGCAATCGTTTCTCAACAGCCAATAGCCCAGACCCTCTGGATAAAGCAAGTACAAGGTACTAGTTTCTACTACAGGGAATGAAACGGCTCTGAGGATGCTTCAGTCCTGCGGTGCCTCAGGTGAACATAGAGCTGAGGCTCCAGCTGGATTAAGCCATCACGAGGGAGAAATACACTCTGTTCTCCAGTATGACATACTGATGGTATAAACACTTTTGTACTAATGAGATGCAGCTATATTTATGAATAAATATAGCTGGAGCTGGGCACCGCTCCAGCTCCTGCCACTGATCTTGTTCTGGTTCACACTATACTATTCCGGCCCGGGTATTCAGAGAGTCTTTGTGTTGCCCTGCAACAGACTGGCGACCTGTCCAGTGTGACCCCACCTCTCGCCCGGAACGCAGCTGGAGATAGACACCAGCTACTCCCGACCCCATTAGGGAGAAGGGTGATGGAAAATGGATGGATGGAAAATGGATGGATGGATGGATGGATGGATGGATGGATGGATGGATGGATGGATGGATGGATGGATGGATGGATATTCAGAGATTCGTCCACCTACCCCTGAGAAATACATAGGTGATGTAAGTCGTTCTGGAGGATTTCTTCTACAGTGTTCACTAGCCTTTAACCATTCCCTTCAAAGCTTTTCTCATAGCCAACATAGCTTACGTTATCTCCCTGCTGTCCGGCAGAGCCTTAAGAGTGGGTGGAGGCCAGGTTTCCCAATCCTGGAGACTTTACATCAGTTCTTAAAGGAGTTTAAATAGATTTTTCAACAAGGATCAGACAAAACGGTAACATCTAAAAGTCTATGGACTTTAAAACAAGGACAAAGGCCAGTTTCTGACTTCGCTGAAGATTTCAGAATAAAGACTGCAGCGTCTGGTTGAAACGAGTCTGCTCTTATGAGTATGTTCTTTCAGGCTCTTAGTGAAACACTAAAAGATGAGTTAGCAACTCTAGATGAACCTGGGACCCTGAATAAACTCATTATGCTGGCCACTAGATTTGAAAACTCCTTGAGAAAGCGAAATAAAGAAAAGTCCAAACAAGCCACCTCATCCAAAATTTTGACTCCTACAGTTCCATCACCATCTCTTTCTTCTTCCCCACAGAGGTTACCTGAGCCAGAGCCTATGCAGGTCAGTCACACCCATTTGACCCTGGAAGAATGACAAAGAAGAATGAGCTCAAACCATTAGGGTTTTGTGGTTATGTAAGTCATTTCATTACAGCCTGTCCCATATGGCCAAAAACCTGGGCCCATCAGTAAGAGTTCTGACCAGTTAATATTTGGGTTGTGTCTCTGAAGCCAGTTGAAACCAAGTGATGAGTTAGCAGTAGAAAAATCATAGAACAAGATATGTTCTTTGTGATTTCCAGAAATGATTAATAGTAGTGGTGATCTGTGGCAGGGCTTTACTGTCCAGAGCACAGACATGGAGAGATTAAGGAGGTAGGATGGTCTCAATAGATGCCTGCTGAAGGAGTCAATTAGATTTTGTTCGCAGCCCGAGTCTATCAGTATGGAGAGGTTAACCAAATCGTTATTGAAGAATAGGATAGCTGGAAGTAATGAGCGAGGAGATTTCGTTTCTTCTTTTGGACCCATCAGACTCCTCACTCCACATAGAATCTTGGTCACACAACTGTCACTCCACTTGCCTCTGTTCAGCAGTTCCTCCAGGTCCACCAATTTATAAGAAGCAGATCCACCTGATCTATCCACTATACCTACCAAATATCATAATGTAGCACCGGTCCAAAGCACTTTCCCTGCCACCTCATTGTTCTTATGACTGTGCTATAGATCTTTTCCCTGGAGCCCCACTATTCACCAACAGATTATACAGGTTGTTTGACCTGAACAAGAGACCATGGAGAAATACATAAGACTCCCTGACAGCCGTCATCATCCGCCCCTTTTTCTCCCCTGGGCGTTGGATTTTTCTTCATTGAAAAGGATGAATCTTTGAGACCAGGTATCGACTACTGAGGTTTGAACCAGATCACAGTTAAAAACAAGTATCCTCTCCCTCTTCAATATTGGTGAATGCACCAATATTGTATTCACCAACAGTATTGGTGAATACCTTTGCACCGATACATGGTGCAACAGTATTCACCAAACTCAAGCTGAGAAATGCCTACTATCTCCTTTGAATCCACCAGGGGGACATGTGGAAAACTGCCTTCAAGACTCCAATTGGCCACCTGGTAATGCCTTTCAGTTTCTCCAATCCCCCGGCCTTTTTCCAAGCTTTAGTTAATGACGTGCTACGTGACTTTTTGAACATTTAAATTTTTGTTTATCGCATTAATATTCTCATTTCCTCGAAAGACATTACAGAACACAAGAAACATGTCTGCCTGGTCCTGCAGCGTCTCCTCGAAAACAAACTATGTCAAGGCTGAAAAATGTAAATTCCATCAATAGTCAATTTCCTTTCTTGGCTTAATTCTAGAGGGCAGACAGGTAAGACCAACCACAAAGAAAATAAAAGCAGTATTGGACCAGCCCACTCCCCAAACTTGCTAGCAACTTTGGAGGTTCCTGGGGTTTGCCCATTTTTACCAATGATTCATTCGCAACTACAGTCAGACAGCTTTTCCCTTCACAGCATTGATCTCAACCAAGATCCCCTTCCAGTGGACACCTGAGACCGTCACCTCAAGGCCCTCTTCTCCAATGTCCAATCATATCAAACAGTTCATAATCGAGGTTGATGCCTATGAAACCATTCTCTCTAGCCTCAAATTCTGACCATAAAATCCATCCTTGTGCTTTCTTTTCCCACAGATTATCCCTCGCAGAACGTAACTATGATGTGGGCGACAGATAACTGCTCGCCATTAAACTTTCCTTGGACGAGTGGCGCCACTGATTGGAGGGCACAGAGCATCCCATCCTGGTCTGGACAGATCACAAGCTCCTCTCTCCAGTCTACCAAAAGATTAAATCCTCATCAGTCCCATTGGTCTCTCTCCAGATTCAACCTCTCCATTTCTTTTCGCCTTGGTTCCAGGAACATTAAACCTGACACCACTCACCTGATGAGTCTGAGAAAGAACCTGCCTCCATCTTACCCCCAGCTGCACCATTGCATGCGTTACATGGGAGACTGAAGATCTCATCCAACAAGCCCAACAAAACGAACCTGATCCTGGCACCTGCCCCCATAACAAGATCTATGTACCTACCTCTGTCCATGCACGTCTCATCCACTAGATCCGCAATGCTAAATTCTCAGCTCACCCAGGTATCAGCTCCACCATTGTTCTCATGAACCATAGGTTTTAGTGGCCCTCAGTCCACAAAGACATGAAGGAGCACATCCTTGCCTGTCCAGTCTGTGTCAGAAACAAGACCTCTCATCAGCCTCTGTCTGGTCTGCTCCAGCTATTAGGCATAACAAAACAACCCTGGTCTCAAAACTCTCTCGACTTCGTCACCTAATTACCCCATCTAAAGGTATGACAGCTATCTTCACAATCATTGACCATTTCTCAAGGTCATGTCATTTAGACTCTCACAGAAAACTCCCACCAACCTTCCAGACAGCCCAGTTACTCATCAACCAGGTTTTTTGAATACCACAGGAGATCTTGTCAGACCGCAGACCACAATTCACCTCACAAGTCTGGAAACACTTCTGTTCAGGACTCGACACCAAAATCACATTAACATCCAGATACCACTCACAGTCTAATGGCAAAACTGAACGCATGACTCAAGAATTACAGTCTACCCTCTTCTACCTCACCTCATCAATCCCTCAGACTGGAGCCAGTTCTTTCCATGGGTCGAGTATGCACAAAACATTCGCATTTGTAGTCGCTCTAGGGTATAAGCCACCTCTTTTTTCCTCTGATGACAAAGGACATATCAGTCACCTCAGTTCAACACCACATCCACCGCTGCAGAAACATCTGGAGAAATATCATAACTGCTCTCAATAACACCTCAGAACGAAACAAACACCTTGTAGACCGCAAAAGAACTCCTGCTTTAGCATACATCCCTGCTCGAAAGGTTTGGTTATCCCCTTCCATGACATCCTGTTAAAGTCTATATATAAAAAACTTTCTCCTAGATTAATCAACCCATATTAAGTTGAATCTGTCATTAGTTCCTCTGCAGTCCATCTACGTCTCTCAGCCTCTCTCTGGATCCACCCCACATTTCACATATCACAGATCAAACCTGTTCAGACCAGCACATTGTGCTCCTTCCGAGGTCCCAGATATACACTAAAACAGATTTACACTGTTGGGAATCGGGGTTTGGGTTTTCTTTGCCTTTTCCTGCTGCTTCACCGTTTACCCACCAGATGGTGTCATAGACAGTTTTTTTTCCTGGAGGGATGTGCCATGGTTCAGTGCACCTGTGGTCGATGATCTCATCAGTTGCCAGTACTTCAACGCTTGAGTGTTAGCCAGCAATGATACCCTGCGCCCCTTGGAGTTAGTTCTCCAATTATTCTGAAATTATTCAGAATAATTTCTCTCGCTTTTCCTCGTCTTCAGGTGTTTCTTTGAGTTTTTTGGATTCCCTCTCCTTGTGGCGCCATGGGTATTACCTACTGGCTGCCCAAGTTCCACCATCACTACTTCAGCCTGTGATAAGGCTGTCCCACTACGGCTGGCAGTGGGACCGCTCCCAAACTTACCTGTCAGCCCTCACCTCCATCTACACCTCTCCATCAGGATCTGCTCAGTTGAGCTTTCCCCACTGGTTCCTGGATCTCCTTAAAGATATACACAAAGAGACCAAAGCCCCGAAAGCTCGAGTCTAGTCGATCCCCCTCCCAGAACGAGATCATACTTCCTGCAAGTAAATTCAGTCTTTCTCCTCTCACAACTCCCGTTTCCGATTGTTCTGAACTTACCATCTCTTCTGCTGTTCCTTAGTGTGCTGACCTCTCCGTAAGCCTTCCCCAGGGATCCCTTCGTTCTGTGCTCACCTTGGGTGTGTATTCCAATAAACATAACATAAACATTTTAACTGATTACATGCTCTTCTGTGGTGTGCTGCACGTGGGCAAGAAACTTAGACCTCAACATGACATGCACAGGTATGATAAGTTCTAAGATAGACTTTGGTTGTATAGTTTATGGTTCAGCAGCTAAAATACATCTGTTCAGATTCTAGTTCTTCATTAGTCAGTTTGCAAAATAATCAGTCAGACAGAGAGGTGGCAAAAGTTATGGGTAGAAGAAAAGAAGGTGGTTTTATAAAATCCAAAAGAGAATTGGACAAATGAGAAGAACAGAAAGAAACAGGAGAGAAAAGATAATTATTTAATGACTTAGAATCGGACACATTGGATTGAATAGATCACTGTTTTAGAAATATGAAAATGAAATTTGATATTGTTGATTTATAAAAGGACTCGGGAAGCAGAGGATATCAAGCTATATTTGATTTTTTGAAACAAGAGTAAGTTGTATAATAGGATATATTTTTTTTGTCATGTGGTCCACACTCCTTACCAGTTGGTGGCGGTAATGCTGACATAAGGTTTCTTGCAAACTGGCAATAAATTTCAAGAAGAAAATTTTTATTTTGATTTTTTTACAAAACATTTATTGTACAAATATTGAACAATAATACTTTTACATAACTAAACTAGGAAACTAAAAAAATGTATATATATATTTACATTAGTATCTTCTTATATTTTAGATCTCCCTGATCAGAAATGATACACAAAACACTCTTAAAACCCCATATTTGGAAAAACCCTTCAAATTCCCGGTGGCTCTATGGAAACAAAACTTCAACCTCAACCTGGCCTTGATGTCACACTCCCACAGAGCCACGGCATCAAGTTAAGGTCCAGCCTGCATTTTGCCCCGTTTGAGTTAAATAAATAGCCGTTTTGGCTTCGGCTATTAAATCATTTAAAATCTTGGATTTAAAAGTAGTGGCTCAACTGTAATGTACACCTTTGATAATAATGGAATTAGAAGAACAAGAAGTAAAAGAAGAACCACACTCCTTGGTAGAGAAATAGAAGTTAGAGTTGGGACTGCTTTCTCTACTAGATATATTGTTGAGAACGGTACCCCACAAGGCAGTATGGATAGTCCAATTCTTTTTAATATTCTGATAAATGACATTTTTGATGAGATAGATGGTAGCATAGGGAAATCTTAATTTGCAAATGATGGGGTTCTGTGGGTGTGGGAACATAATCTTATATATTTGCAGAAAAAATGCAGGAGGCCATTTTGAAAGTGGAAGGTTGGGCAAACAAATGGGGATTTAGAAAGTCAGTTGCAAAGTCCAAAGTTATTTGTTTTTATAGAAAACATAAAAAAGTTGATTTAAATCTTCATAATCAGAAGCTTGAACAAGTGAATAAAATTAGGTTTTTAGGTGTCATCTTTGATGAAAAAATTAGTTGGAAACAACACATTGTTCAAAATATGTCTTTCTGGAAATGATTTGGGAACTTCAAGAAGCGCACTGTTGGGAGTTTGTCAGGCTCTCCTGAGATCTTCCTTGGATTATGGGTGTATAGCATATATGGCAGCTGATGACAGTCATTTGAGGAAACTTGATAGTGAACAAACTATCAAATGGGTTGATAGTAACAAGGGTTATGAATATGTTGTGGAGCTTTCAGATCATCTCCTTTCGCTGCTTTGCAACTTCAAACTGGTGAGCTTCCTTTAGGATCAAGAAGATTGAGGCTAATGTATGTGTATTGGGTAAAACTACAGGGAAATAATTATGATCATCCAACTAAGGCTGTGGTGCAGGACTGTTGGGAACATCAAGAATCTGATTGTAGCTTTGGATAGATTGGGGACATAAATTCTAAATTTCGGTTTGACTTGTTTTACGGTTCCACTGTCACCAATTTCACCAGGGTTATTAATCACACCAGAAGTTTATATGCAATTGGGGGAATTTCTAAAAAGGGAAAGACTCCAGAACGGATTATAGTTAATAATTATTTTTGGAAGATTTAAAGATAGTATAATTCTATATACAGATGGATCTAAAGATCCAAATAGTAGCAGAACATGAGCAGCTGTGAATATCCCACACCATAAAGTCATGATTAAAAGGAGAACAACAGATCATCTAGCAGTTTATGCAGTTGAATTATCTGCCATTATGTTAGCTTTAGAATGGTTGCTTGATGATAATATTAGGGAAGAAAGTGAATTTATAATTGCATCAGATAGTCAAGCTCCATTATTAAGTATTAGATTTATTATTAGGTATACATCACTTATTAGTTCAGCTGCATAATAAGAAATGTTTTATTTGATTTGTCTGGATTCCTGTTCATGAAGGTATATAGAAGGAAATGAAGAAATAGATATAGTAGCTAAACAGGCCCTAAAATCAAATATTATTAATTTAAGTATTCCTTTAAGCAAAAGTGAGGGGAAATCTATTATCCAAAATAAAATTCTTAAGGTTTGGCAGGAACAACAGGCTAATCATGACACTGGTAGAGATTTATATAAAATTCAAAAAGAATTTATATATATATATATATATATATATATATATATATATATATATATATATATATATATATATATATATATATATATATATATATATATATATATATATATATATATATATATACCATTGAGGTGTGTATTATTTTATTCCCTCCGAGATCATTGATGATCACACTCCAGTCTGGTAGGTGGCGGTAAATGCACCTAAAGTTGAAGAGAAGCGAAGAGAAGAAAAAGAAGAAGAAGAAGAAGAAGAAGAAGACGACGACGACGACAACACTATTACTGCTACTATTATTGCTGATGTCACAGTAAATTGAACACGTAGACACTAGAAACTAAATATTCAGCGATGCTTTGGTTTGAGGGATCCATTCCTGAGGCCATAAACTCTGCTAAACAACGCGGTTTGGTCTTTGTCGTTGTCATTGAAGGTAACTGTGGTAAAATAATTCTAAACGGACATTGTTGTGAGAGCCTTCAGGCATTAGCAAGCGACCTCTCGGTGTTTGATAAACCCGGTCCAACGTTTCGCTGTTTGTTCGAACCGGTTGGTTTTGATGCTGCTTCTACTTTGGCTCGGAAATCAATTAGACACGAGAATGACGTCAAATCCAACTTAAACTTATCAAAGCAGCAGATGAACCAGCTGGCTTTGCTTGTTTTGATTTTACTCGGAAACATGGCCACCAACCAACACCAGCGCAAGCCGACAACCACGAATTTCTTAATCAGCTATGGGTTTCAAACACCGTCCAAGACTTTCCCTTTGGGAAGGTGTCCAATTCCTTATTTGTGAACAATTTATACAACATCTCATAAAATTCAAGTATTATGAAAAAGTTCCACATATCTTGTCACTCATTAAGACAGTGGAACAGATGGAGTGAGATATTTCAATCCTTTTTTTTTTATGTTGAGATTACGACAACACAAAACTTTGCCAAACTTTTTAGCATGGTGTTTCCACTTCCATTGTGTGACTGAGATATTTGGAATTGCTGTGGTTCTTAAACTGACAGACTTCATAGAGAGGAACCTAGTGAGGTCTTTTCCCAGCTCTATACTTGAATTTTGGTGTTACAACCAGATTTTTTTTCCACATTTTTGTCACAAACTTGTATTAAGGCTGATTAGGGATGACCTTTGTAATATGTTGTTTATACAATTGTTTTACAAAAATAATGCTTTAAATATGTTATATTTGCATTTTACTGGAATCTTTTGTGATAGGCGGCCATAGGGTAGAATTTAATTTTGAAGATGACGAAAAATTAGACGCATAGTTGTATGTTTAGATTTGTTGACCTAGACCGGGGGTCGGCAACCCGCGGCTCCGGAGCCGCATGCGGCTCTTTAGCGCCGCCCTGGTGGCTCCCTGGAGCTTTTTCAAAAATGTTTGAAAATGGAAAAAGATGGGGGAGGGAAATATATTTTTTGTTTTAATATGGTTTCTGTAGGAGGACAAACATGACACAAACATTCTTAACGTTTTCCAATGCTGTAAAAATGTGTAGATTAAATATTAAATTTAAAAATTTCTGTCAACGAAGATTTGCGTCATAGCCTGCGACACACGTTTCTAACAGCAGGGCGGGATGCCAGGCAGGTGGCTGGTGTAAACAAATCGGCGGCTGTGTGATGGGCCATGGATCCCAAAGGGAAAAAGAGAAAAATAACAGAGGAGAACAGAGGTTTCAACGTTTCTTGGACCGAATCATTTGCATTCATTGCTAATGTGGAAGGATTGCCTGAATGTTTGCTATGTAGCGAGAAGTTGTCAAATAACAAAAGAGTAATGTGGAAAGACATTTCCAGGGAAGGCATGCTACATTTGCAAAAGGCTGCGGTTTTATTTGTATAAATGCAGGCTGCGTTTTGTTGCACTCTGTTTGTTGCCCACATAAGGGGCACGTTATGCACGTTCCATTTTGTTGTTGTTTTTTTCGAATCCTCACCATTAAAACGACATCAAAAATCTGATTTCTTTATTACATTTCTTTAATTTCATCAAAGCAATGAAACATAATTCATTAATATTGTAATGAAGTTAAACTTGAGGCGGCATCGTGCAACAGAGTAGTCACGTGGTGCGTCATTCTCTAGGATGCACTGCGGGAAAAAAACATTTAATTGTGAAGGCTCATTATGTATTTGTAGCCAACTTAGTCATTTTGATAGTAGGCTAATATTGCTAATATAGATACATACAGCATGTGTTTCCTTAATTATAAAGCTTATATAAGGCTTTTAATTTTTTGCGGCTCCAGACATATTTGTTTTTTGGTTTTTGGTCCAATATGGCTCTTTCAACATTTTGGGTTGCCGACCCCTGACCTAGACTTTAGTCTTATGCAAAAAAAAAAAACCCAAACTTTTTTGCATCTTTCTATTGGCTCTGATCAAGGTAAACAGCAATTCTGTTCTGTAAAAGTGAATTAATTTTAGTTTAATAGAATTCTTTTAAGCTTTATTAATCCAGCTGCCTCCACAAAGTCAAACATGAGTCCATGATAGTTCTAGTTTGAATTCAGGAAGATGATTCCAAACACAGCAGAAAATCTACAACACAATATGATAACACAATACCCCAGTCAGATTTTTTAAAACTGAAGAGTTGCATCTCCAAAAAAGGGAGCCGGATGAAGTCTAGCCACATACATGTGGTAGAACTGTTAAAGTATTACAGGAAAGGACTTTGCAAGGACGCTGCAGCTTATTTTGGGTAATAAATACAGACAGTATGGAATGTGTCCTTCTGGATTTAGGGTTGAATTCCAGTAATTTTCAGATCTAATATAGGTCAGATGACTTCTTAGGAGTGGATATGTTGAACAGTAACACTCTTTTTTTTCCCTCAACTGTAGTTACTTGGCAGAAAACTGTTTGCTTATTACTTATAAAACACAGTTGTAACTATTTGAGGAGAACAGCAGGTCTGTGTCTTCATGATGTATAGTTTACATGTAAAGTTATTAGATGTCTGATTTAAATTATTATTTTTAATCAATTTAGTAAACTTATTTTTCAGCTCACCCTTCTGTGAGATGTTCACATGTTCTGTGTTAAATCCGTCCTGCCTGTGATTTTACTCTGTCAGGGGAAGATGAACAGTCTAAGCAGCTGATGTCCAGTTGGGAAGACAGCAGTGTCTCAGAGGCTGCCCAGAACTGCTGTGTGGCCATCAGGGTTGATGCAAAGAGGTACAGAGTAGTTCTTTGTTGTGTGTACAACAGCTTTAGTTAGTTTGTTCAAACAACACTGTAAAAACTCAAATGTTATTATTACAGCAAATGTCTCACCTATAAAAGCACTTTGAACACTGCAATATTATATAATCGTTTATGGGTAATAAACAATAACTCGGTCAACATAAATGACTTGGGCTCACCCATACTTGGGATTAATTCTTGTGTGAATTATTCAGCTACTCTGATAGCCCACAGTTAGACTCCTGGAACTATTGCGAGTTCACTTTTCAGGCTATTCATTGTATTTTATTACCTCAGTTGGCCATGTTAATAAAATATTGGCTTTGAGCTGGACCTGGTGTGTTGTGTAAGCTTTTTATTTTATCTCTACAGATGTTATTACACAGTGCATACAAATTCAAAATTCTTTAATGTATATTTTATTCCTCACGGAATCACTTTCTCTTTCCAGTGACACTTGTGTCCAGTTTTCCCAGATCTGTATCCTTTGTTGCTTAATATGTGTTGTATATCTATTGTAACTATGTTTATATCTAAGTACAGGACTTTGTTAAAGCTTGTGCTCCTTCATTAGCCTGTTATAGATCCCGTAGTATGCATACCCTCTAGCTTCTTCATCGGGGTGACTGGAATTCCTCTGGAGGTCATTGCTGGAAGCGTGTCTCCTGATGAACTGATGAAGAGAATCGACAAAGTCAAAAAGGTAAATTTACTCTGTAACACTGGCATCCTTTTCAACACATATTAAAAAGATTGCTTGATGAAAATAAATAAGTTAACTAAAACCAAATATAGAGTATTTGGTAGCTGGAGGTTCGACACAAAAGTAAAAAACTAGAAAATTACTGAAGAAATTTAACTGGGGCCTGCCAACGTGTGCCCGTCGGTTTGGACCCAGTGTTCTGATGCTAAAAATTACCATGAATGCTAAGCTTGGCTAAAAAATTACACAGTATCATGTGGTAAATCACAAGAATATTCACCAATATGGACTTGCACCATTCAATATGTTAAAATGAGTGTAGAAGCTAAAATTAACCAAAATGCTAATGTTAGCGCGAATACTGTCAGTAGCAAGTGGGGCATCACTAGCATGATCTCTGTAATTGACTTGCTCCATTCAGTATGCTAAACATTTCTAACAAGTTGGAAGAATAGTTAAAAGCTTGTTTAAGGTAAAAGGCTAATGCACCTATGGCAGTGCATTAGTCGGGAACAGTGAAATGCTAATATCTCATTATACTATCTCAAAATAATACTATCTTGAAATAATGAGATACAATTTCATTATAATGAGATACTATCTCGAAATACTGACACTAGTTAAGTCAGTTATGTAATGCCCAAAAGAGCAAAGACATGATATAAAAATATCAATGCTTTTATTTAATCACAAAGATGTGATAAGCAAGTAAAAAGGCAAAAGGATTTGGAGCTGCTATGGTGTAAAACTAAACAATACACATCTGTGCTCATCTGCATCTAAAATGTGCCGATGCTGGCTTCTTTGCTTGGGGACTATCCCATTGACATTCCTCTATCACTGAGATGCAGTGCTGTTTCTGATATGGGCGCATGATCAACCGCCTGTTGTGGCATCTTTAGGGGAGCAACCCTCCACCCCCTGCCATCAATTGAAAGTGAACAATGCCTAATGCAAACCTCCTAAGTCCGCATCAAAATTTTTTATATATATATATATATATATATATATATATATATATATATATATATATATAAAAGCTTCTCCAGTTCCAGCCTTAAATGTTATTTTGAAATTAATTTATTGACATCTGACAATAAATAAGTATTTGCATTCTTATGCAATTAGTTAACAATGGTCTCAAAATGACAATATGTAAGTGAGGAAGAGTTGCTTAAAATCTGTAAAATCCGTAAAACCTTCTTAACCTAATTACCTGCTTTAAAAGACGGAAATCAATGCGAATGACTAACATAGGACAGAATGCCAGACAATAAAATAGTTACAGTATTTAACAGTTTAATATTATCATCCCTTTTCCTTCACCTCCTTCGTGCTTAAAGAACCAGTATTCTGATTACAGATGCAAACTGTAATCAGTACAGTTGAAAACTGTTGAATATTTGCCATATGATAACATGGCATTTATCATATGATATCATATGATAAATGGTTTGCATTACTTCATCAGCAGAAGTCACAATTTCAGTTGTTTTTCTTTTAATAACCTTATATTAAAAAAATCACTGGTTCAGTAGGAACTAACTGATCTTGACAGTGTGTTTATTTTTTAATATATGATGTGGTGAGTACTAGGGAGCTGTGGATTAATCTATGCCAAATGAAAATGGCAAAACAATCCTAATAACAGAAATTTTTATGTATTTTATCTAACTTGGGAAACACGAATATGAAAACTAAAAATATGAACAACTTTTCTTTCTCTTGTCTTTGCTTAATTGCCTTTAAGGAAGCTGAATCTATAAAACGTGCACATTTTCCCATTTCCTTATAGATGCACTGTCAAGGAATAGAAGATACTGTTGCAACAGATGCACAGGATTCTTTCAAGACCAGACCACCTGATAGCACAGCCACAGATCCTAGCTCAGTTCCAGCAGTGCCCGTTGGGCTGGAAATAATCAGCGATGAACCTGGAGAGGCAGCAGCTGCAACAAAAGGTGTGAATGATTGCTCACTTATTCAGTGACTGTCTAAGAAGTTCCTTTTTCAGAGATTCTGCTCCAAAGATGTCAACTTATGTTTTTACAAAATTTAAAAGGGGGGAAGGTTTTGTCTTCAGGACATGTCTGTAACCTACCTTCCTGATTGGATTCATAAGAATTTAAGGACAGATACAGCTGGGTGTCATCAGTATAACAGTGGAAATTCATCAACTTCCCAACTGGATGCATATACTCTATACAGTAAAGAATTTACTCTACAAGTAACACTGGAGTGTGAACAATATTTGTCATTTACCTGAACAAACTGGAATTTGACAGATTTAAGGGGGCCTCGTGCTATTGTCAGGATATGTCTATCCTGGATAGTGTGAAGTAAGATAATCCACTTTGCTTGAGATCTAGTGTGACGTCTCCATTCAGTGAAGCCATGTCATCTGCTGCTGGTGGTCCACTGGGTCTTCTAAAGTCCAATATCAAAGAAACCATGTCCCAAAAATAAGTGGAATTTTATTGAGAATGTATAAGTTGTGGACACAGATCAATAAAGATACATTATACACGAGATAGCATCGATTAGCAAACATCTGGTGGAACTGCACATCTGCGGAGCTCATTGTACTAGCTACTTCTCAGTAGTACTTTTCAATAATAAAATGAATAACAATAAAAAGTATCAATATAAATATATAGAATAGAAAGATTAACTGTAGTTTAGTTGTCTTATGGCATGAGTGATGAAGCTGTTGTGGAATCTGGTTGTTCTGCATTTGAAGCTACTGAACCTTTTCCCAGAAGGCAGCAGGAAGAACAAACCATATAGAGGGTGGAAGGGTGTTTGTGATTGGCCAAGCCCTGGACAGGCAGCAACTGTGAGCACTGTCAAGGATGCAAGGAATCTCAGTCCTGATAACTCTCAGCTCTTTCACCACTTTCTCTTTACCAGGAAGAGGTATTACATGCTCCAAGCCATACAGACATGTCTAGTAAGTGGTTAATCCTTCTTGGATCCATCCTCTAAATCTCCCATCAATCTTGTTTGGTTTAAAAGCTGAATCAAAAGGCACACCAACTGAGTATTTTTATCTGATTATTCATGTTTTAATTTACAAATTTCAACTACCACATCATCAACAAAAAGCAGAGACGTGATCCCAAGGCCAAGTAAAAGGAATCCCCTCAAAACCTTGGCTGCGCCTAGAAATTTTGTCCATGAAAGTAATGAACAGAATCAGAGACAAAGGGCAGCCCTGGCAGACTCCAACCCTAACTGGAAATGAGCTGACTTGCTGTCGGCAATGTAGACCATACTCTGACACCATTCATACAAGGACCTTACAGCCCATGTCAAAGGGCCTGGTACCCCATACTCCCGGAGAACCCCCACAGGACTCCCCGAAGGACATGGTCGAACAAAACAGTTGTAGACCGGTTGGGTGAACTCCCATGCACCCTCCAGGACCCTGTTGAGGGTGCATTCAGTGTTCCACGACCAGGACGAAAACCACACTGCTCTTCCTGAATCCGAGATTTGACTATCCAACGGACCCTCCTCTCTAGGACCCCTAAATAGACCTTGACAGGGAGGCATAAGGGTGTGACCCCCTGTAATTTGAGCACACCCTTTGGTCCCCCTTTTTGAACAGGGGGACCACCACCCAAGTCTGTCAATCCAAGGGAACTGCCCCTGATGTCCACACAATATTGCAGAGTTGTGGACATCCAGGGCCTTAAGGACCCCAGGACGAATGTCATCTAGCCCCGGGCAGTGCCACTGAGGAGCTTTTTAACCAGCCTGGCGACCTCATTCCCAGAGATTGGAGAGCCCAACCCAGGGGCCCCAGGCTCAGATTCCTCAATGGAAGGCACGTTGGTGGGACTGAGGAGGTCTTTGAAGTATTCTGCCCACGGGGCCGCAACGTCCTGAGTTGAGGTCAGCAGCACACCATCCCCACTGTAAACAGTGTCGGTGCCATACTGCTTCCCCCTCCTGAGACGCCGGATGGTGGACCAGAATCGCCTGGAAGCCCGTGTGGAAGTCTTTCTCCATGGCCTCTCCAAACTCCTCCCCCGCCCGAGTTTTTGCCTCAGTAACCCTCAGACCCCCATGCTGCTTCGCCTGCCGGTACCCATCAGCTGCTTCTGGAATCCCACAGGCCAAAGAGGCCCGACAGGACTCTTTCTTCAGCCTGACAGCAGCCATCACCGAAAGTGTCTACCCATGGGTTCGAGGGTTACCGCCGCAAACAGGCACCAACAATCTTAAGGCCACAGCTCTTATAAGCCACCTCAACCATGGAGGTACGGCACATTATCCACTCAGACTCAATGTCCCCAACATTTCCTGGAACATTCTCAAAGTTCTGCCAGAGATGGGAGCTAAAGCTCCATCTCTCAGGAGACTCTTCCAGATGTTCCCAACAGATTCTCACAACACGTTTGGGCCTGCCAGGTCTGATCAGCATCCACCCCCACGACCGGAGCCAACTCACACCAGGTAGTGGTCAATGGACAGCTCCACACCTCTCTTCGCTCGAGTGTCCAAGACATTCGGCCACAGATCCGACAAAACGATGACATGGTGCCAAGTCCCCTTATGCCTGAACATTGAACTCTTATGCCTGAACATTGTGTTTGTTGTGAACAATCCACGTCCATAACAGAAGTCCAACCACAGAACACCACTCAAGTTCAGATCGGGGTGGCTGTTCCTCCCAGCCATGCCCCTTCAGGTTTCACTGTCATTGCCCAGTGAGCGTTGAAATCCCCCAGCAAAACAAGGGAATCCCCAGGAGAGGCACTCTCCAGTATCCCGTCCAAGGACTCCAGAAGGGTGGGTAATCTGAAATGTCGCTCGGCCTGTAAGGACAAACAACAGTCAGAACCTGGCCCCCAACCGTAGGCAGAGGGAGGCTGCCCTGTCGTTCACTGGGGTAAACCCCAAAGTACAGGTACCAAAATGGAGAATGACACTCCTGAACCATGAACCACTCCTGCCCAGCATCTCTCACCGTGGGCAACTCCAGAGTGGTGGTATGTCCAACCCCTCTCAAGGAGACTGGTTCCAGAACCAGAGCCATGGGTTGAGATCAGACCGATTATTTATAGCCGGAAACCTCTCAACCTCACAAACCAGCTCTGGCTCCTTCCCCACCAGAGAGGGAACATTCCACGTCCCAAGAGCCAGCTTCTACAACCAAGGATCAGATCGCCAGGGCCCCCTCCCTCGGCCAGCACCTATCCCACGCCACACCCAACTCGTTTGGCCCCTCTTACAGGGAAGAGTGTCTGACAAGGAATAACATTCTCTTTCATAACCCTCCGAACCTCGGTGAACTCTCAGCGCTTTCTTAGGATAGCTGGTAGGTAGTCATGGTCCAGATTTATTTTGATTTTCACACCAGACAAATCCCTTATGCTGGCAAGCCTTGTGAAATAAGTACTCTTTGTATTTTAAGCTCAGAAATCTCACAACGACTGACCGTGGTGGCGTGCCCTCTGGTAGCTTCGGTCCCAGCGTCCGATTGACTCGTTCAATCTGCATGTCTGGCCTTCTGTCTTCCAGACCGAGCCCCTTTTTCAGTCTCGACAAATGTAACCATGGATTCAGAGTCCTTTTCAGCCCACTCTGGAACACCATAGAGCCTGATGTTCTCTCTCCTAGATTAGCTCTCCCGGTCCACCAGTTTATCCTCCAGACTCGTGTAACTTTAGCAGTTCTGCTACCACTTCCTGGGTTTGCTTCAGAATAGTGACACTTTTTAGAAGTTGATCATTATTTGATGTTTGGTTCTTCCTACCTATTGCTTATGTTTATGCATACTGGAATTATCCATTTGATGAGCTGTTCTCGAAGCATGAAGGCAGTCAGCTCCAATGAAAAATGCTGAAGAATAGTACTAAATGTTTTAATTATACTGATATATAACTGAATATAACTGAACTGATTAGTTTCTGAACAGTGCCTGTAACATAGTAAAAGTGCTGATCAAACAAAACATGAAAGTTATTGATTGGTTTTTTCATCTTCTTCCTGTATACTGAAACCAATGAAGCCGTCTGGAGTTATCACCATCAGAACAGCTTCGTCACAAACCTTTTCTGTCTATGTCAGTGTTGCTCTCCGTGTCACTTTCATCCCAGGGTAAAGCTGGCTTTGAAGCTATGGTGCCCTCTTCACGCGGCAGTCCAGCCCTTTGGAGCCCATTGGTGATGGTGGATTCATTCACTCTGCTCCACAGTTAGGATCCACTGACAGACCTCAGAAAATGACGTTCTTCGCTGCCAGTTTTTGTGAAGGATTTATCGCTGCTAGTAAACCAAGCCTTCCATTCACCCCTGAGTGCTGCTTTAACTGCTCGATACACACTGATGTCTAGGGGTTGCAAATACTGTTGTACCTCCAGGAATAAGAGCAAAAATTGAGTTGGTTCTTTTGAACCAACTCAATTTAGTTCAAAGGGTTAGGGTTATCCATTTGATGATGTGTTCTCTAAACATGAAGGCAGTCAGCTCGAATGTCACATGCTGAAGAATATGGACCTTACTAAACTCAGCCCACAACCAACCTCGAAAATCTCACGTGGCCACAAGTCTCACAAACAAAGCTATGTAAACATGGGGTCTTCCACTTGGACTGGTAGAGTATTTCTGAGTCCATTATTGCATCATTCCTGCCACATTTTCACCAAATATAAGCTACAACTCTGGACAAGTTCATGTCATCTTTTTTGGATGACGTCAAGGTGTTTGAGCTACGATTATGCACTTAACAGCAAAATGCTTTCTGTCGATGAGGAAAACACCATCAATATAGCTGTGGACAAGATCACTGATGCTTATTGTTCTTGCAAGGCTGGGTAAGTCAGGCATTCGTCATTTTGTAGGTTACTTTTGAAATCAGTGGGTAATTTCTGTTTGTTGGCAAATGTTTGAGTGTGCCCAAGTACTGATACATTGTACTTGGTGCTCGAGTGGCTAACACGAGTAACACTTTAGTCAAAAGCCTTTTATGTTAAAATAAAATCTTTAATGTATGTCAGATGCACGTTACATATTGATCTGTTTAGCTAACGTGAGGCTGTGTAGCAGACAGGCATCATGGTGTAGAATTAGTATATTGCATACTGCCGTTATGCTGTACTTAGCTAAAAGGTGTTCATGATGGGTGCGTTTATTATTGATTTTCTTTTTTTCAGACAGAAAGCAAATCAATAATACTTACCCCAGCACACACTCCTTTGTTCTTGTTGATCGTACGAAGATTGAGCTGCTCATGCAGTCGTGCACAAGCTTTGATCCAAGCAAGGCATTCTGCTTCTGATTTTGGATATTTGTGAATTTTACGACCACAAATATAATCAGGATACCTGACATCACCAGTACAAATACCCAACTAGCAATGGAGAACCTTAGCTTCTGTTTACTAACGCATGTACATTAGCTTGTGTTTGTGAGACGGCCACGCACTTGGTAGCCGCGCTACTACGTAGAATGGGCATCAGCCAATGAAACGCGACCCCTGTGGTAAGGTCCATTACTCAATGTTCTAATTTTTAATCTATTGAGTGGTTCTTTTGGGTTGAGTAGTTTACACATACATATTTTGTAACAAAACCTAGAGTTTGTTACAAAATTCAACAATCTTATAGTTTGTTGAAGTGATCTTTGTTTCAAAAAACTATAAAAGTCTAGAAGAAATTCTAAATAAATTAAGCTCCTCTTCCTGCTGTCACGATATCACACCCACAACTTTCACTGAATTGGTGGTGTGGGCCCTCATACTGTTCAAGCAATCAGCACTTTTTCCTGGGAAAGAAAATTCTCCTGGGCACTTTCATAGCACTCGATCAGTCAGTCCTCCCTTAGATTTTATTGCATCCATCCTTTCTAGTTGAATTTAACCACAATGTCCTTCGGGAGTTGGTTTCTGGCAAAGTTTTGCCCTTAAAATCACCTTTTTCCAGCTGCCACCTGCTTTTATGTCCTGTGAAAGCCTTTCTCGTCTTTTGTCTTTTGGCATTCAGTGAGTTTTTCCCGCTGCTGTCTCCAACGCCGAACCATGGATTTGCTTATGCCGAATTTACATGGAGCAGCTCTATTTCCTTCCTGAAAGATTTATAGCCTTCAACTTAAAAGCGGTATAATGGTAAAATGGTAAATGCACTGAACTTATATAGCGCTTTTCCAGTCATTTTGACCACTCAAAGCGCTTTACACTAGAGTCACATTCACCCATTCACACACACATTCATACACAGATACGCAGACCGGTAGGAAATTTGGGGTTAAGTGCCTTGCCCAGAGGCACATCGACATGTGGCAGGAGAAAGCTGGAATCGAACCTACAACCTTCCGATTGCAAGACGACAACTCTGCCACACAACCACAGTCGCCCATTCATAATATGAATTTCTTCGTATGGTTTCTATTATGAGGGCGTATGAGTTTGAAAATATTTCTCCATCGTGCCTACTGCTAGCATGTGCTTGTCTTTGATTTCCAACTTTTTTCTAAAGAAAAGCCTCACCTTTGCATAAGCTGCATGGATCAAACCGTGGGAAAAAACTAGTGGCTTATAGTCTGGAAAAAACGGTATCCAAATAACATGAAAACATGAGCATTTTTACCATGTTAAATCAGGAGCTTATTAGCTTATAATGTGTTGTTGTCACAATCCCCCTCCCCTTCCTTCACTCTCTACTCTCTCAGTCACTACTTCATCTTCTGAGATGGGAGATGTGCTATCAGCTCTCCATCTAACGGGTGAATTGAGTTTCCTAAATCTGCTGGGATTTACCCTATCCAGAACTGAAGTAAACTCTGTTTAAGCTGCATCGAGAAAGGATTCGCCTGGTTACTGACGGCCTACATCCAGATGTCCCACCCTTCTTCCCCCTGTGAATAATTTTAAAGACAACTTTATTTATTGTTACTGTTAACTAAAATCTCCAGCGTGGGGAAGTGGAATGATCTCGGATTTTCTTGACAAATGACAACCACTTGTGTCAGCTAGGATAGATTATTTGCTTGCCCGTGATCCTCATTTGTATATTTGTGGAAGTTTAACTTTTGCAATTTATTAGATTTTTTCTACATGTATGTTAAATAATTAATGACTGAACCTTTTCTTTTCACTCCACACTAAAACATGCAAGGGAAAAGTTTCAGAAATCATAAACAAAAACATTGACATACTAACTCAAGCAAATGCTCGAGTTTTATTTGCAGCAGTTGACAGCACCACAAACCCCCTTGAGACTGTGACTGAATGAATTTGCCAACTTCTTTTCAGAAAAAAATCCATTATCAATTCTATGCCCACTCATTGCAAATGCTGAAAAAACCACTCACCTATAAGAGTAAAAGAAATTTGAAATAAATTAAGTTTCTCTCCCTGCTGTCTCGATATCATACCAACAACTTTTCTTTTTAAAATTATGCCTGCCGTTGCAAATGATCTCATCCAAATAGTAAAGGCATCACTTCCATCAGGTGTTTTCCCCCAGGCTTTAAAAACAAGCTATCAAACCACTGATTAAAAAGAACAATCTGGACAAATCACTGCTACAGAATTACAGGCCAAACTCTTAAGTTACATTCATCAGCAAAGTTATTGAAACTTTGCTGGTAAATGTTTTAATAGTAAAATAGGTTACCACAGTACTGAGACTGCCCTTGTCAAAGTATTCAGTGACATCCATCTAAATACAGACTATAGAAGAACCACAGCGCTGGTTCTGTTGAACCTCAGTGCAGCTTTTCACACTGTTGATCATGACATATTAATGAATCGACTGGTGAGTTGTGTACGAGTCTCCAGTCCAATGCTGAACTGGTTCAAATCTTACATAAAGAACAGAATACTTATTGAAGTTCTTTGTTTCAATAAGTAACTTCTCATCGAAGCGGACAGAAGTCGCATTCGGTGTAACCCAAGGTTTAATGTAGGACCCCTCTTATTTGATGTCTATATGCTCCCATTAGCTCAGGTTGTAACAAGAAATAAGATAAGTTACCGTAGCAAAGCGGATGATACATAGCGCTACATAACAATGTCACTAGTTGACTCAGAACCCATCCAATCACTAAACAGATGCTTAGAACAGACAGATGTCCTCAGCATCTCCTGCTGAATAGAAAAAAAACTGAAGTTATTATCTTTAGACCTAAACAGGAATGATCTGGTCAACTCTGCAACCTCAGTTTCTTTAAATCAAGGCTAAATCCACTTGTTTCGAGATGCTTTTTAATATCATTAATGGAACATTGATCAACATATTTGATGTAAATTGATTATTTTGATGTTGGCACTCACCAAAATTTTATGTTTGTTACTGGTTTCTGAATTGTTGACTGCAAGGTATTTTTTATGACTTCTTATTTTTGTGGTTTTGTAATGTAAAGCATTTTGAACTGCTGAAATGTGTTATACAAATAAATTTGATTGGTCGATTGTGGTCTTTTTCAATGTAGAATCCCTTTCAAGTTCAGCAGATGGAGACGGTGTTTCCAGCGCAAAGCCCTCTATGGAGAATTCTCCTTTATGTCGGGCTACCTGTTCTGAGAATGAAAACCTGAATGCAAAAGTAGAAAGGTAAGAGCAACTTGGGTTTGTATTCATTTCTGCATAGTACAGGCAGGAAGTGTCTAACAAACTTTTATTGCAAAATGTTTATAAATGTGAATCCCTTCCCCAATTTGGCAAAATGGTGTTTACTATGTATACTTTGAACCCAGAACCATTGACTTAAAAACTGAAGTATTCTCAACAACTTGACCGCAGTTGAAGACTGTTTTTTCTTAGATTCTGAGCTAAATAACTTAGCGCTACAGTTAATTATTGTAAACATAGGGGAGGCGCGATTTGACAGCACTAAGGTTATCAGACTTCTAGGAAAGATATTGAGTTCTGTAAAATACAGAACAATTGCCAATCATACTTGATGTACACACCTTTCACTGTAATTAGAAAAAACAAACAGAAAAATACAAAAGAATTTTTGCATTAAATCAAAGATGTTCCAGAAAATCCTATTTGTGCTGTATATTTGTCTTGCTGAGTCTTGTCTCTTCATCCACTTGGTGGATGAGAGCAAAATGTTTATTAATTTATTGTCATACATCCAACCAATGATGTATGCTGAAAAAAAAGGCCCACATTATGAAGTTCCCACCTCCAGACTTTACTGTTGCTATGGTGTTTTGGGGTTACACCTAATAAATGTAGCACTATACACTTCTTCTTAAACAATGTAGTGTGTATATATATATATATATATATATATATATATATATATATATATATATATATATATATAATATATTAATGTCAGGACCACTCACAATAGTTATCAGTAATAATTTACGATACCAGCTATGGTTAATTGCTATTATGTGATCAGAAGTTCTTAGCTCACACAGTTTTAAGTTTGATTCCCTTTTGGAGTTTTTCTCTGTGATTCTAAACTGGCCACAAGTGACTGAAAAAGCAAACTGATGGATTGTTGCAGTAACACCTGCAGCTGTACAGCACTGAGTACCTTGAAATCTTCCTTTAAATAAGAAAGAAAAGAATAGTTATTGTTTTATTATCTAACCATCTGTTAGCAAAATTGTGGAAAATAAAATATCTTTTGTGTCAAAGATATTATAACTCTCAGACTGTGTCAGTCTGAGAGTTGAGGTGGGGAACCCCAAAGCCCAAGTCTTATTGGTCAGTTTGCTTTTGTTTATTTCACGGCTTTGTGTTTTTCTGTAAGCTAAAAATGAACGAGTTGGGTTTGAACCTCCCGTTGTTCTAAGATCAGCTTGAGCTTCTGACAGTCTGCGCGGTTCTGGCGGGTCGCCGGTTTACTAGCTTTTTTCGTGGTTTTGCGAACCGAACAGCTGACGGGTCACCCGCTGGCTGACACCAGCAGATGTGAAAAAATAAAGCTCAGACACAAAACTATCACTGCACCTGACCTGCAAGAGCACAAGCGCCTCTCCAATGCGCATAAATCAGCTCAAGCCTAAACCACAAGAGCAGCGGACTTTTTTTCCAGACGATGCTAAATAATAAAGACATGAAGCGAAGCCTCTCCATGTGGTTCACAGAAAGAGGACGGTGTTGATTCCCAGGTTCAGGTGTTGCGATGTGCGCTACAAATAAGATGTTTTGGCACAATTTATTTATTTTTTCTTCACAATTTTGTTAATAGTAAACAGGGTTAAAACTCCAGAAGTTATTTTCTTTCTTGACTTAAAGGAAAATGTGAAGGTACGCAGAGTGCAGCTGCAGGCGCTGCTGCTCTTCGACAGTTTCCTGCATGCGCCTGCGCGCAGTTCTGAGCTTTAACAGCAGGAAAGAGTTTTATACATAAAGCAATTTATTTTAAACGTTTTTATCATTTCCCTCTTTTGAACTCTAAATATAAACAAACGTTATTACTTCAATGTAAAAACATTTAATTAAATAATTTTTTGGTAGTGCTCCCTAATGATAATGGCTATTTTTAGAAGTAGCTCCGCGGGCATCTGACAAGGTCCCTGCGGGCGACCGGGTGCCCGCAGGCGATGGGTTGGTGACCCCTGATCTATAACAATGAAACTGAAACACCTCTCATTTAATGTGGGAGGTTTCATGGCTAAATTGGACCAGCCTGGTGGCCAATCTTCATGAATCGCACATTGCACCAGTAAGAGCAGAGTGTGAAAGTCCAATTAGCAGGGTAAGAGCACAGTTTTGCTCAAAATATTGCAATGCACACAACATTATGGGTGACATACCCAAGTTCAAAAGAGGACAAATTGTTGGTGCATGTCTTGCTGGCGCATTTGTGACCAAGACAGCAAGTCTTTGTGATGTATCAAGAGCCACGGTATCCAGGGTAATATCAGCATACCATCAAGAAGGACGAACCACATCCAACAGGATTAACTGTGGACGCAAGAGGAAGCTGTCTGAAAGGGATGTTCGGATGCTAAACCGGATTGTATCCAAAAAACATAAAACCACGGTGCCCAAATCACGGCAGAATTAAATGTGCACCTCAACTCTCCTGTTTCCACCAAAACTCCACAGGAGAGCTCCCGATGGACAGGGTCAATATACACGGCCGGGCTGGTATAGCCAAATCTTTGGTCACTCGTGCCAATGCCAAACGTCATTTTCAATGGTGCAAGGAGCGAAAATCTTGGGCTGTGGACAATGTGAAACATGTATTGTTCTCTGATGGGTCCACCTTTACTGTTTTCCCCACATCCGGGAGAGTTACAGTGTGGAGAAGCCCCAAAGAAGCATACCACCCAGACTGTTGCATGCCCAGAGTGTAGCATGGGGTTGGGTCAGTGATGGGTTGGGCTGCCATATTATGGCATTCCCTTGGCCCCATTCTTGTGCTAGATGGGCGCGTCACTGCCAAGGACTACCAAACCATTCTGGAGGACCATGTGCATCCAATGGTTCAAACATTGTATCCTGGAGGTGGTGCCGTGTATCAGGATGACAATGCACCAATACACACAGCAAGAGTGGTGAAAGATTGGTTTGATGAACAGGAAAGTGAAGTTGAACATCTCTCATGGCCTGCACAGTCACCAGATCTAAATATTATTGAGCCACTTTGGGGTGTTTTGGAGGAGCGAGTCAGGAAACATTTTCCACCACCAGCATCACGTCATGACCCGGCCACTATCCTGCAAGAAGAATGGCTTAAAATCCCTCTGACAACTGTGCAGGACTTGTATATGTCATTCCTAAGACGAACTGACGCTGTATTGGCCGCAAAAGGAGGGCCTTCACCATACTAATAAGTTATTGTGGTCTAAAACCAGGTGTTTCAGTTTCATTGTCCAACCTTTGCAACTGTTGTGTCAAACTGTGAGCTGACATCACGACAAATAAATCGTGATTCATATGCAGCACCTCGTGGACCACCAGTGGTCCGGGTCGGCAGTTTGAGACAGACTGTCTAAGATAAGTATTTGCCTTATCGCAGGAAAGACAAAAGTGGATGAGACAGAAAGAAACATCTCTTCTGGAGATATTTTGCTGATTACAGATGCTGCAGCACCCAGAGGATGTTGGCAGATGAGGAGAGTCCTGGCAGTCAAAGCTGATGCAGGAGGCCTGTTTTTTTTCAGTGCAACTTCAGACTAAAACCAATGTGTTAGAGAGGCCAGTGATGAAGCTTTGTCTGCTTCTGGAGGAATTTGTGGACTAAAGACATTTCTATTTTTTATATTCTCATTTTTAACTTTCTTCTGTTTATAGGTTCATTATTAAGAGAATTGAAGAGCAAAGAAGAATAACTTGATGTCCTTGCATTTATATAGTATATAATTCAGGTTGTGGTTTGAATAGTCAACCAATATCATTTCGGCATACAGTATGCATGCACATGGGTGGTCATATAGTTGTTTTATTTTGTTGTTGTTTTTTTTACCAGTCACTCAATCAGCAGTAACTAGTCAACACCAGTCAGTCTGCCACTCAGTTAGTGGGTGAGCAGGTGAGTCAATCAGGCAGTCAAACAATGCAGGAACCGAAGTAGGAGCTGCATTTTTCATGTTTTCTGGAACTGCATAAACCAGAAACTTATACTCAGTAAGTTGCATTAACTTTTGGTTATATCACCTTTAAAGATATTTTGGATTTTCATGGACAGGCAGTCAATACAAATATGCACAGCATTTCTGTGATGAAATCTTGATTGCTCATTTTCATGGAGACAGCCTTCTGGGTTGTCGTTAAAACTGCTTCGAGGCAGTGAGATCTTTCCAGGTTCACGCAGAAAACCCATCAAAAAGGCCTGAGAAACTTAAGTAATCTTGTATGTTGATTTACTAATGATTATAAAAGATGTATGTTATGGTTGATGTATTAATGATTATAAACAGAAGGTGAGTAAATTCTGATTTTGATTATTGATGATTACATAAATAGTATCGTAATTCAAACATGAACAATAATGACAAATAAATCACAAAGTGACAAATTATTAAAGATCTAATAATTATTGAAGCAGTCATGGTTGAAGGAATGCATTAAAATATGGTTGTGTTTGATGATTTATGGTAATCGTGTGACATATAAAGGAATGTAATAGAATATAATCACATAAGTTGTTTAATAGGGATAGTTGTGGGTGAAGAGGCAGGCCTGGACATGTCCTAGTCTGTATCCCAAATAAGTTAAGTTAATCTGGGCAGTGGGCCCAGATACATGAGTGAAAATAAACACACAGAGAAGAAGTGGACAGGGCATTGGGAAGGCATGGGACCTTCTATGAGGTAATCGAATGCTTAAGGAGTCACATACACCATTGGCCAATACACAACAATGAGGAGAGAGGATATAAAAACCAGGAGAAAAGGAGAAGCTTTGTTTTTCATTTCCGGTGTGTCGAGCTGACAAAAGCAGACCAGAAGACCAGCAGAAAACCACACCCTGGAACCAAAGGGACGTCAAAAGAAGATCTGTCATGCTAAGACAAGACTCTGTCCAAGGATACTAAAGCCTTCTGTTGCCGAGATCCTTCATCATCTGGGTCTGAGTCTGCCTGCACCCCAAAGCCTTGCTTAGTAAATTGATGACACGGTTCAGGGAAAGAAGTTATGGAAAGTTTATGTTGATTTTACTCAAATTGATTTTTGCTCTTGAACACTTATAATCATTCATAACTTATCTGGTTGTCATTTACCAATGCACAACGCCTGCTTAATAAATATATATATTAAAATTCTAATGAGGTTTGTGGACATTGAAATTAATTGAGTCATCCATTGGTTATGGTTCTTCTATTTAATGTAAAATCCATGTATATGATTCTTGGAATGTGGTAGCTTTGGACTTTCCTTTAGTAGTTATAAAAATGACCCTGGGGCTTACAGAGACGCTATAACTAATCTAGCCAGAAACAAGTGCTTGTTACATATACTCCTATAACCACTTCTGTTAAATGTGAGGGTTACATTTAACAGAAGTGGTTATAGGAGTTATGCAGTTGTGAGGGCTACTCAACTGATTGCTTCTTAACCAAAAAGGGTCATCACTTCTGGGTGTAGGTAGTTAGAGCTAGACGAATCTCTCTCAACACCAGCTTAGACAGATTGTCTCTTTTAGTCCTTCCACAGGGTAATATCCAGGATTTAGAGACTTTCCAGACCTGTTAGACGGAGAGCTGCTCAGTAGTCAGTAGTATTACGCAATAACATTCAGGGTGCTATGTACTGATTGAAGGACCATGGAAGCAACCATGCTCTCTTATCTGTGACTTGTGGCCTACATTCAACTGTTTGACGTGATCATGGTGGAATTGAAAGAACTGACCACAGTGTTCACATTTTAACCTATCGATGCTTGTACACTACCAGTCTTTCAACAGCCATGTTCATTACTATCTTTATCTTTCCTGTTATCTTTTACTACTATCACTTTTGAAACTTTTTTCCAACTTCAACCAAACTTACAGGCAAGAGAAGGAGAGTGCTGTGTTTCACTTATAGGCATAATTCTAATTATATTCTACTCCCCCCCTCTTTTTCTTTAATTTTACAGATTGACCAAGAAACTGGAAGAGAGACAAGAGCAAAGGAATCAAGAACAGAAGGAAGTAAGAAAATAAATTGACTAAACATAGTTTTACTTGAACTTCTCTGGATCTAGGAAATGTAATTAAAGGGTGTCCCGACCAGAGGTCGCGTTAACGGAATATTTTGCTGCATTTGACCTGTTATCTTTTAAAATGACGGGAAAATTTTAAGCCTGTCCTTCAGTTTGACAGGCTTGACTGGGGCACATGGGCAGACATTCTAGACCAGGGGTCACCAACCCGTTGCCCGCGGGCACCCGGTCGCCCGCAGAGACCTTTTCAGTCGCCCGCGGAGCTACTCCTAAAAATAGCCATTATTATTAGGGAGCACTACCAAAAAATTATTTAATAAAATGTTTTCTCATTGACGTAATAACGTTTGACGTTTATATTTAGAGTTCAAACGAGGGAAATGATAAAAACGTTTAAAATAAATTGCTTTATGTATAAAACTCTTTCCTGTTGTTAAAGTTCAGAACTGCAGGCGCATGCAGGAAACTGTTTGAGCGCAGCAGCGCCTGCAGCTGCACTCTGCGTACCGTCACATTTTCCTTTAAGTAAACAAAGAAAAGAATAACTTCTGGAGTTTTTATTATTTAACTCTATTCACAAAACTGTGAAGAAAAAATAAATAAATTGTGTCAAAACATCTTATTAGTAGCGCGCATCGCAACACCTGGACCTGGGAACCAACACCGTCCTTTCCTGGAGAGGCTTCGCTTCATGTCTTTATTATTTAGTGACGTCTGGAAAAAAAGTCAGCTGCTCTTGTGGTTTAGGTTTGTGCTGATTTTTGCGCATTGGAGAGGCGCTTGTGCTCTTGCAGGTCAGATGCAGTGATAGTTTTGTGTCGGACCTTTATTTTTTTCGACATCTGCTGGTGTCAGCCAGCGGGTGACCCGTCAGCTGTTCGGTTCGCGAAACCACGAAAAAAGCTAATAAACCGGCGACCCGCCAGAACCGCGCAGACTGTCAGAAGCTCAGGCTGAACGTAGAACAACGGGAGGTTCAAACCCAACTCGTTCATTTTTAGCTTGCAGAAAAACGCAAAGCCTGAAATGAACAAAAGCAAACTGACCAATAAGACTTGGGCTTTGGGGTTCCCCACCTCACCCATCAGACTAACACCGCTGTGTGTGTATAATATCTTTTGACACAAAAGATATTTTATTTTCCACAATTTTGCTAATAGAACAGATGGTTAGATAATAAAACTATAGCTCTTCTTTTCTTTTTTATTTAAAGGAAAATTTACTGCAACAATCCATCAGTTTGCTTTTGTTTATTTCAGTCACTTGTGGCCAGTTTAGAATCACAGAAAAACTCCAAAAGGGAATCAAAGTTAAAACTCTGTGAGCTAAAAACTTCTGATCACATAATAGAAATTAACCAGCTGCCATGGTAAGTTATTACTGATAACTATTGTGAGTAGTCCTGACATTAATATGATCAGGCAGTATTATATATATATATATATATATATATATATATATATATATATATATATATATATATATATATATATATATTTATAAAGATTGTATCAAACAGGTGCCCTTCGTGTTGCTCTGTACCCGTGAAGTTGCTCCCAGTCTCAAAAAGGTTGGTGACCCCTGTTCTAGACGTTACGCTAAAAGTTAATTGCAGAGGCAGCTAAAATCAATTTTAAAAAATTTCTGAATATTATCTCATGGACACTCAACTAAATACGTCATTTTAACCCGGAGCTGACATGTTGAAGAATTATGGACCGGACGCTTTGGAGCGCGACTGGTTGAGAAGCGCTTTCCAAACCTTTGGTTGAAATCGCGCCTTTAATTCCATTACATACAGAGCAGAGAAAACCAAAGAGTTTTCAATGTCGTGTTCATCCATTTACAGTCTCAACAGAGGAGGCGGCAGTTTATCTTAAGAAAATAAAGGTGCAGAAGTTGAGACCATAAGGTGCGCAGTGTGTTGCACAACTAACGTGGAGGCGTCTCCGCCCCTTCTAAGAATTTTTAACCCAGGATTTTTAACAAATAGAGCTGCCCTTCCACGCCCAGATGGAGGGCGGCAGATGTATCATCTGTCCGTTTCAGGGACGTGAAACTACACAAAAATGATCATTGTAAAAACTTGAACTGGACAGCGGACAGGGTAAAGAGCTGGCAGATTTCAATTGACCTAGAGGGGATGACTCACTGTCTCACAGATTATCTAAATTTTTGTGTAGATGTGTTTTTTTTTCAACTGTGTTTAACACAATCTAGCCCCCTTCACTTCTGCAAAAACTTACCAGAATGAGAGTGAACTCCTGACTGGTCACCTGGATTTGCAACTACCTTACCGACAGACTACAGTTTGTCAAGATGAATAACATCACGTCTGACACTGTGGTCAGCAACATTGGAGCCCCGCAGGGGACAGTGCTGTCACCCATCCTCTTCACCCTGTACACCTCAGACTTCTGCTACAATTCTGAAACGTGTCTGAAGTATCATGGGGTGCATCAAGGACAGCAAAGAGGAGTACAAGAGCATGGTGAGGGACTTTGTTGTCTGGTGCCATACAGACAGCCTGCATCTAAACACTTCCAAGACAAAGGAACTAGTTATTGACTTCAGGAGGGACAGAGGTAGTCCACGACCAGTTCTAATAAGAGGGGAGGAGGCTGAGGTCTTAGGGGACTCGGAAGGAGGGTACAGCGTGCTGGTCTGGACAGACACATGGAAAGTGGGGTGAATGCGGAGGGAGGAAGGCAGGCGGAGTCAGACAGCAGACAGGTTAATCATGGTTTCTATTTCAAACGGTCCAATAAAACGGGGAGAAAGTTTCTTCGACATTGACTTCAGAGGAATGTCACGGGACGATAACCATACCTTCTGGTCGGGAGTGTAAATGGGAACTTGAATCCTTCTGCGATCAGCTTGGCGTTTATTTTGCTCAGCTACATGGTTGAGGTTGTGGATGGTGGTTCTCCAAATGTTCTAGCAGCGGCGGATGTGGTGACGGACTGAGGTAACAGAAATGTTATCATCTTCGGATGGAAGTAGCGGGGGTTGATAACCTATGGAGGCTTCGCTTCGTATGGGGACAGACTAGTAGCTGAAATGTGGCAGTTATGGGCGTATTAAACCCAAGGGAGGAATTGACTCCAATCCGATGGGTTGGAGGAGGTAAAACAGCAGAGGGTCGTTTCTATCTCTTGGTTGAGTGTCTCTGTTTGGCCATTGGTCTGTGGGTGAAAACCTGAAGTCAGTGAAACCTTAGCATGAAGTGCAGTACAGAAATTTTTCCAAACCTGTGATATGAATTGAGTCCTCGGTCAGACAGTATTTCTAGCGGGATTCCATGCAGGCGAAAAAACGTGTTTTACGAGCAGTTGGGCGGTTTGAAAAGCCGTAGGCAATTTACGGAAGGGAACGAAGTGGCAGGCTTTAGAAAATCAGTAAACTATGGAGAGAATGGTGGTCATACCTTTAGAAGGTGGCAATCCGGTAAGAAAATCTAAGGAAATATGAAACCATGGGCATTTTGGTATGGGAAGTGGTTGAAGAAGACCAGATGGAGGATGATGGGACGATTTATTTCTGGAACAGAATGTGCAGGGTAGGACATACTCTTTGACGTCTTTATGAACTGAGGACCACCAGAATTTACGATTAACAAGAGGTATGGTTCGACTGACACCAGGATGACCTGAAAATTTAGAGGCCTGGATCCACTGGAGGAAACGGGCTCAGACGGAGGTAGGTACGTATATCTTGTTAGGAGGGCATGAGTCAGGGGCTGTTTTGGACAGTTGGGCCTGTTTGATAAGATCTTTAATCTCCCAGGTGACTGCTGCAACCGTGCAGCTGGGGTGAAGGATTGTGGCTGTGACCCTCTCCGAGTCATCTGGAGAGTGGATACGGGAAAGGGCATCTGGCTTTATATTGCGGGATCCTGGATGATAAGAAATGGAGAGGTTAAACTTGGAGAAAAACAACGACCAACGTGACTGATGGGGATTAAGCCTCTTAGCGGATTGCGGGTATGAGAAATTTTTATGATTGGTCCAGACCAGCACCAGATGTTCAGCTCACTTCAGCCAGTGCTGCCACTCCTCCAGGGCTAACTTAATGACCAATAGTTCCCGATATAATAGTTATGTTCCGGAGGGGATAATCTGTGGGAAAAGAAAGCACAAGGGTGAGTTTTATTGCCTTGGGAGGAGATCTGGGACAGTACAGCTCCAACTCCGGTATCTGATGCATCGACTTCAAAGATGAAGGATCTGGTTGGATGAGTATGGGGGCATTAGCGAAGAGGTTCTTGAGTCGAGTGATGGCGGCTTCAGCTTCCGGAGTCCAACGAAAGGGGATCTTGGTAGAGGTGGAAGTGGTCAGTGGAGGGCAGTTTGGCTGTAATTATGGATGATTCGGCAGTAGAAGTTGGCAAAACTGAGGAAGTGTTGCATTTGTTTACAGGACTCTGGTGTTGGCTATTCCAAAACCGCCCAGATCTTGTCCTCCATAGGCCTTACCTGTCCGCCCCCTAATATGAATCCAAGGAATGAGACAGATGGTTTATGAAATTCATATTTTTTTGCTTTGACATATAATCTGTTTTTCAGGAGATGTTGAAGGACCAGACGGACATGGCGTATGTGTTCAACTAGGGACTTAGAATAAATCAGAATATCATCAAGGTATAAGAAAACAAAAATGTTTAGAAAATCTCTCAACTCATCGTTGACGAGAGCCTGAAAACAGGCAGGAGCATTAGATAACCCAAATGGCATTACCAAGTACTCAAAGTGGCCAATGGGGGTTGTAAAAGCGGTCTTCCATTCATCACACTTGTGGATGCGGAGTAGATGATATGCGTTTCTTAAATCAAGCTTGGAGAAAATAGTTGTGCTGTGAACTGGTTTGAAAGCTGAGGATAGCAGAGGTAGGGGACACCTATTCTCCACAGTGATGTTATTGAGTCCTCTGCAATCAATACAGGGGTGTAGTGAACCATCTTTCTTCCCCACAAAAATGAAACCCGCCCCCAGGGGAGAGGAGTGGAGCCGGGGCATCTTGACCAGGAAGTATGGTGCTCCACACTCTTCCTTTTGCCCATATAAGGAAAACGCTTTGTTGGAGCGCAGCTGGTTTATTAGGGAAACAGGTGATTGGCATGGACACTTAAAAGCAGGTAGATTGCTTAAGTGATCAGAGCCCAGGCTGACTCATCCAGAGGAAATTTACTCCTAGAGAGGACGTACAGAGCACCGTTAATTCTTTCACTTTAGAAAAGGTTGGCCTGCTGTTGTTTCAGTTTCAGTTTTGTTTCAATTTCAGTGATGTATTAATTTATAATTTATTTTCTGGATATTTATTGGTTAAAGCATTTTCTTTATTTTTTTCTGGGTCTTTGTCTATGGAAGGGGAGTTTTTATTGTCCAGCCCTCTGGCTTGTTTGTAAAATAAAAGGACCTATATTTTCCCTGGGTTCCAAGCTGTTTTATCTAGATTGAGGAGACTTGTGGAAGGGGAGTTTTTTTTTTCTTTGCTTTATTCACCTGGGATTTTTGTGTGAGTGAGTTTTTATTTTATTTCTTCAACACTCAGGTATATTTAGTTCTATTTGTGCTTTCTTTGTTATTATTCTTCCCCAAGCAGTCTAACTTTATTTAATTGGATTTTAACTATGGTTTTCGGCTGTAAGGTTTCCAGGGCCAGCATATACTTCTGGTTTTAGTATGGTCAATGTTGTACAATAAAATAAACTGACTATTTATGCCCGAAGGTTTTGTGAGCTCAGTAAACTGTGTTTAATTTTCAGCAGTGCCTCTGGTAATTTTTACAAACTTATCTATGTGATCTGGTAACAAGAGAATTTAAGGTTCTCCACACCTAAACAAAGTTGTTCCTAAGATCACAGGAGGAAGGGCGGATTATGCCGGCAGCCAGAGACTCTTTAATATATTTCTCCATGGTTTAACGCTCTGGTCGGGAAGTGTTGTAAAAACGGCTAGTGGGTAGTGGAGCACCGGGTAGAATATCAATAGAACAATCATACGGACGATGAGAAGGTAAAGAGAGGGCCTTGGACTTACTGAACACAGGGGCTAGATCATGATACTCAGGAGGAATGGTCGACAGGTCGAGTGGATCCACCTCCTGCGGTTCTGCCGGCGGCGGACCTAGGGGAATGGCTGAACAGAGACAAGATGAATGGCAGAAGGTGGAGCAGGATTCACCTTCCTGCCAGTTGATGTGAGGGTTGTGTTGTTGGTGCCATTTAAAGCCAAGAATTATGGGAGAATTGGCCGTGGAAAAAAACCAAAAAAGAAGCGAGTTCACTGTGGCCACCTGAAATAATTAACTGTAGTGGTTTTGTCTGATGAGTTATTTGCGGAAGGGCTTTTCTGTCAATGGCGGAGTCTCGTAGTGGGACTGTTAATGATTCTATTTCGATGGACATTTGATGAAATACAGAGCTGTCTGTTTGCAGCCTGAATCCACCATAGTGGACAATGGGAATGACTGAGTTTTAACGATCAACTATAGAGATCCAAGTGCTAATGCTTGTTTGAACAGCAGAGTGTTCAGACAGAGCCTTTATTCTAAATAGAAGAATCGTGTATAAGTTGCACATTTACAGAATGGAGATGCTTGTATTCAGAAAGCTGGCTTGGCTCGACTCAAGAATGACTGTCTCGATCTGTCAATGAATCCAGCTGGACCAGCACTGTTAACACACTTTAAGTTGTACTTTAAGTTCTGCACAGAGCTCCAGAATGATCAGTCCAAGCAATCTTAACTGCTCTGACTGACTGCCCATTATAATGGTTGATAATAACATTTCCCAGCAGATCAACATGTTCGTTGATCAAATGCTGTCTCCAAATCTTTCTATTGCTGATGTTTTCCATGAGAGACAAAAGGTTCCACAATTATGCGGCTCATGTTTGTGCAGCTGCTTATGTAAGTGTGATTGTATACACACCTAGATCACCTTAAAAATTATCAAACTTGTTTGGAGTTAATCTGCTGATCCAACCCTGTTTTCTTTTTCAACGAGAATGAAATTACCCCGCAGACAATGTGTTTCATGTGCTTTGCCGCACAGACCGATCTTTACATGACAAAAACTGAGGAGATTTAAAATTTACATTCAAATGAGGTTTTCACATCCTTTTTATTTTATTTATTTTATGTGTATTATGTTACTGTCCAAAGATAAATGTGGTTAAGGTTTATCGTTTACAATACAATTTATTGAAATACAATCTAAATATAATAGAAGATTGAAATTATGAAAAAACATTGTTTCAGTGCTTTTTGGTCTAAATAACACTGGATGAAGTAAGGTTTCAGTGAATTTAGGTGAGTTTTGGTGCTTTGTAGTTTGTTATTGTCCTCAGAAAACGTTTGCGTTGCTGCCGCACATTTTCACGGCAGGTCAAAAATTTGTATATATAATACGCCACACATTTTTTGTGCGTATGCACGTTTTATACATGAGGCCCCAATTCTTTCCTAGATTATTGGATTTGATGCCTACGACATCAAAAAGGTATTGGAGTTTGTCTGGAAGAGAAAGAACTCCATTCCACATTAGACTGCTCTCTGTGTCGTAGAGGTCCCCAATCCTGCTGGCTGCAGTAATTCTTTACGTAAAGAATGTGTCCAGTATCAGAGAGAGAGAGTGGTGTTGAATGGTGGATGCAGCCATTACAGATCAGGCTTTGTTGGTGTGTAACGAACAGTTTTTGCCCACGTTGGCTTCTGTTGTGTCTGCTCAGAACTGCCTCGTCACCTCCAGCTGTTGCTGCAGGTTTCTGTTTCATGTTACCATGATACAGCTGCTCACCTGTCTCTGTTCTGTCCTTGTTGCTCATCCAGCTTGTTGTCGAACAACCTGACAGCAGGAAATATTGTTCTCCTAGTCTGGAGGCTTCAGCATTGATTTTGGCTCTTCTGCTCCTCTTTGATTTACCAAATGACTTTCTCTTTCGCCTCTTTCAAATTGTCAGGACATTATCTGAATGCCTTTAATAAATGTAGAGTCACAATGTCACTTATTTACTCATGTAGAAGGTGACATGGTGAAGAAAAAAACTTTCTTCCTTTAAACTGAAAGAAGTATGGGCAGAGCTTATGAGAATTGTAGTACCTCAAAGTTTTATGCCAGATTTAGGCACAATATTAAAAGACCAAACCCCTCCATATATTATCCCAGGTGTTTGATATACCCTACACGTCACAGGAATCTTTTTAGCAACAAAACAACAGAAATGTACCTTAAGAAGGTACATTTCTGTGTACCTTAAGAAGGTACATTTCTGAAGATCTAAATGCTAAGTTTGTTTCATAGATTTACTTCAAGGCCTTCAGAGGCACTGATGGCTGGAGGTCCTTTGGGAAATGGCCATGATCATCCAAGGGAATCAATTTTCATGCTTCGTATATATGTTGATGGCTCATGACTAAGGTTTGTCATCATTCCAGGCTAGGTGTCAGTTTTACGTTGTCAGGGATTTGTACTCCTCCCATGTAGCTTTCTCAGAGATTATGCTCGTCGCTTATTATTGTTATCACTGAGAAATTACACTGTGCAGAACACTTGACCCAGAGATTGCAGATTGATGTAATCTCTCTCACATCCATCAGAATCCAGGGACAAATAAACAGCTTTAAACCCTTAATATCCCATTCTTGGCAACAGTATTTGAATTTAGGATTGTTGTTTTAAGACAAAAACATACATAAGAACATAAACTTTCAAAAAGCATTTTATGCTGTAAAAGCATTTTATTCCTTTTTTAAGATAGTATTGTGCATTTATTATTTTGGAATGCATTTTATATGCCATTTCATTTAAACAGATAACTTACCAAGTTTTATAGTTTAATATATAAAAAGAAGCACTTGTTTATATTTAACCATTCTTCTCTTAAAGCCTGATGTGCTTCTCAGTTATTATTAATTTACTTTCATGTTTTTCAGAATGATGTCAGAAAAGAAATTCAGCGCAGGAAGATGGGGAAGCAAAACCAAGAATTTAAGAGGAAACAGGATCAAGAGAAAACCAAGCAACTCCTGGAAGAAAGGAACAGAGAAAAGGCAGAAGAGAAGGCTGCCAGAGAACGAGTGAAGCAGCAGATCGCTATGGTAATCTGGTCTTTTTCCTGTCTTAAATTTGAAGGTTGCTGTCATTGAATAAAATTTCTGCGCCTGACTTGAGGAAATTGTGGTGGTTGTAGGACCGAGCAGAGAGAGCTGCCAGTTATGCCAAAATACGTCAAGATGAGAAGGATGCCAAGCAGAACCTTCTACAGGCCCGGCAGGCAGACCAGGAGGCCAAGAGGGAGGCGCTAATCAGAGAGAGGAGGTAAATGATTAAACAGATTTCTTTAAATGAAGACTACTACATAATCAGTTTTCAACATCATTAATTCATTGACAGCTTTATTTCTGTTCCTGTACTGTTGAAATATATTAACTACAAGAAAGAGTCGCCAAAATTGTGGTGTTTGTAGGACTACCACAAAAAAGTAAAAAACGCTTACATTTGTCTATGTAAGTGGTTTTTACATCCTCTGTAAAAACCACTTACATTGACAAAACCATCTTCATGATGCCCACAAGATTGGGAATTAGATTCCCCACAGTGCAGAAAAGTTTGGTTTTTTTTCTTCCAAGAAACAAGGTCTCAGGTTGTCACGAGGCTAACATAGAGAAACTGATCAATTCTTCTATAGACGGATGGTGAGAAAAAAACGGCAACAAAGGAACCTCATTAACAAACTTCAAACAAGGATGAGGCAACAGTGTCTCACAATTTTTCAGGTTTTGTCCCAGAACCTGTGAAGCTTAACTCTTCACATAAGCTGACAGATTCTTAAAACTGACAACTGTAGATTCTTAAAGCATATTTATCCTATAGATTCTTATTGGAGGTCTATTGATACATGGGCCAGCGATACTTTGGGTCAATATTTGTCCGTTTCTTGTTTTGGCATCAGCAATATGTACATGTGTTCGCCGATGCATTAGCGCATTAAGCAGCCATTCCTGAGTTCACATGAGCACATGCATTGCCATGTCCTCCCTGGCAGAGAGCAGCTGCTAATGTTGCGAGACTGAGTTCCAACAACAACAATGGTAAATTTTCAACTTTTTATGTATTTTAACTGTAATTAACTAAGTCTATCTGTGTCACATAATGAACGGGAAGGGACAACAGTGTGTATCTGTTTCCCTCTAGCTTGGACCCTGAAAATTCACTGGAGGATCGCAGGCATTTGTAAAGCAGGAAACTCCCGCATAAAATGACAGTAATGTGTGATAACATGACGCTTGTATCGGCGAGAGGAACTAGACTGCAAACAGTCTTCTTGGTGTTAGATTTGATAAAGTCCAGTCTGGTACAGATGTGTCTGTGCAAGAACAATTCTGCTTGAGACTGACCTGCTGTGCAGTTTGGCGTAACACAGTACTGTAGCAAAAACAATGAAAGTTTGTCCTCAGTGCTCCATGAGTGGTTGGCAAGATTTTTTATGCCTACTTTGAATGTCTGTAGATATCTTTCAGCCAAACCGTTTGTGGCAGGGTGTCCTGGTTCACTTGTGCAAAATACCATTTTGTGTCACAAACATTTGGAACTCTGTAGAAGTAAAAGTGGTGGCATTGTCTGTGACTATTTGTTCAGGAAGTCCATGTGAAGTAAACAATCTCTTCAGCTTTGTCACCATGGCTTGTGATGTGATGTGTGGCACATGAAATACCTCCAAACACTTTGAATATGAATCGACCACAATCATGAACATGCTGTCGAGGAAAGGTCCAGCAAAGTTGACATGCAGTCTTTTCCAGGATTCACCTGGGATCTCCCAGGGATGCAGTGGAACATCATGTGGCGTCTTCTGTTCCAGCTGTCATGTTTCACATGTTTTGCAGACCTGTTCCAGGTCATGATCCAGATTTGGCCACCAGGCATATTTGCGAGCTAAGGCCTTGGTGACCAGAGTGAATCTCGTTTAACATAGCCTTTCTCATTCTCAGCTCATTCCTCTTGTTGTGATAAGCCTTTAAACTCTCATCTGTAACAGTAGGCCAGCCTTCCATTACATACTAGTAAATCCTTGACAAGTCCATGTCTGTGTGTGTGGCCCGAGTGACCTTGGTCGCATTTAGTGGAGCTCTTTCAAAATGCTCAGTTAGCAGTCAGTGTACCGCTATGGAACTCAATGCTGTTCCAGTGTCGCTTGTTTCTGGCAGAGGACAGCGAGAGAGACTATCTGCATCGCTCTGCTCTGCCGATTTTTTTTAAAACAATGTGGTAATCATGCTGTCAGTATGTCAGCCTACCTTTGAGTGTGTGCTACAGCTACAGTAGGTAGATTCTTGTGGTCACCAAAGAGCGTCAGCAGGGGGCGATGGTTTGTTGCTAGGGTAAAATGCCTGCCCCATAGGTATTGGTGAAACCTTTTACTCCATACATGAGTCCAAGAGCATCTTTTTCTATTTGAGAGTACTTTTTTCTGTTGAGGACAGTGTTTGGGAAGCGTATTCTATCAGTCGCTCCTCTCTGCTTGGCACAGTGTGCTATATAACCGCACCAATGCAATATGCAGAAGCATCACATGCTAAGGTGAGTGGCAGGTTGGAGTCATATTGCGCTAGCACCCGATTACTTGTCAGCAGACCTTTGTACCTATCGAACGCTGCCAGTCCATCTCCAAGTCTTTCAGTAACTTGTAAAGTGGAGCTAGGGCCGTGCTCTGCATTGGCACAAATCTCCCATAATAGTTAACAAGTCCCAGGAACGCTTGAAGTTCTTTCACATTAGTAGGAAAGAACAGGAGTGTCCTGTATCGCCTTCACCTTTTCTTTTGTAGGGTGAACTCCATGTTCATTCAGGACGTGTCCCAGATGTTCAATTTGTGGCTTATTAAACTCACACTTGGAATGTTTTACTCGCAGACTATTTTCCTGAAGGCGTTGCAGGACCTTCTGCTTTTGAGCGTCCAGTGATGAGCAAGTCATCCAGGTAGACCACCACTGATAACTCTTTCATTATGCTGTAATGTCTTTCAATGTGCCCAACTCCTCCTTGAATACATTACTGTAAGTATCCAAAAGCACATTGAGTGATAGGTATTTTGGCTTACCAATGTACTTAATCTGCTGCCAGTTAAGCTGGAGTTTTGTCAACCAGTTCCTTCCACACAGTGATGCACCATGTCCCCAACAACCAACAGTGGCAAATCCACAGTTTGGTCTTCATACACCACTTTTGCTACAAGCTGCCCCACAACACAAATACATCCTCCATTGTAAGCTTTGAGCTTCACTTTAGCTGGCTGCAAAGGCAGGTGTGAGAACTTTTCAAGTATATAGGATGTGAAATGACACTTCTTGCTGCTCCCGTGTCAATTTCCATTCCCAAATCAACATTTGCAATAGCCAATGTTGCTTTATATCGTTCATCATCCTCAGCACTAACAGTCAAAATGGCTAACTCCTCTTCTGGGTCTTCCTCAGCTGTCACATACTTTGAGTCTCTACTGCTCCTGCTTGGCACACTCTTTTCATGACTCTTTTGCACTTTACCTCAACATGCTTTCCTAATGTGTCCAATATTTCCACAATTATGGCATTTAGTCTCTTTGAAATGACATTCATTTGCATTGTGCCTTTTTACTTTGCATCTATAGCACATATTTGTTTTTGCTGGCCTCAACTTGTGAATGTTTGCCTCACTAGTCCATTCACCGTCAGCGCCTCTAAGCTGTCAAGTGTCTCTGTCTGGAGTCTCCATAGTGAGAGAAACCTCAAAAGCTTTGGCAAAGGTCAGCCGGTACTCTGAAAGAAACCTCCTGTGGCATGCTTCGTTTTTAATTCCGCTTATGAACTGATCCCTCAATGCAGAATCCAGTGACACACCAAAATCACAGTTAGCTGCTTGTTGTTTTAGCTCTGCGACACACTGGCAACAGTCTGTGTAGCGTCCCGGTTGAATGGATGGTCTCTCAAACTGATGGTTCACAACGTTTTATTTGATGCCTTTGTACGTGAACACACGTTTTGTAAGAGCTACAAAATACATAAATAAAATACAATTAATAACTCTAACAGTGTTGTTCTAACATTTTACCTTAGCATATAAATCCCTTTTTTCTTATATTATATAATTAAACTTTCTGTCATAAAATAAAGTGTAACATATTAACTATTAACTATTAACGGTTGGCCAACGAATACTAATGCTATCTAATGGCAAAATACAACAGTCACACCCAACAGCAAACTACACGCTTTCACAGCAAAACCAAACATATATTTACATATTAAAAATTCTCACCTTGTTCCCCATCAACCAAGCGCCAACCAACTGACTGTTTACTCCCTAATCTGAACCACTCCTTAACTAGTTTTACTCAGACCTGTATGCGCTCTCTTTCTGCGCGATGACCAGCAGTTAATTATCAGTTAATTGTCTGACGTTGGCGTCACACTTCACCACTCTTCCGTTTCAAACCCTTTCAAAATAAAAGCATACATTTTTATGTCAATAAATACTTGTTTTAAATGTAGAAACACAAAATACTAATAAGGTCATTTACAGTCTGACTTGACTTTTTGTATCAAAACGGAAACGTTAGCAACTAATAAGGCCTTTATAATGTCCATAATCTCTTGTCTTTTGGTTTTTCAGGCTGTACTAAGTTTTGTGTAGTGAGCCATGGTAGCTGATCTTTACTTTTGGTTGATCAGAGGCACTTTAATTGGTGACATTTGTGTTCTGACTCCTAATTTAACATGAGTTTGAATGTAAATGTTAAATCTGAACTCAGCCACATTCTCAATTACTTCATCTCCATGAGATAGTTCTGTTTGTTTTTCAATTGTGTTGTAAAGTCCGCATGAAAGGTGGAAAAAATTGATATAATGTATCTATATGTAACTTTTTTACATGACAAAAACCTGGTATTTAAACAGGGTGTGCAGACTTTTTATCTCCACTGTATGGAACTATCCTGTCATTTTCATTCTTTCTGAATGTTATTGTTTTTGTTGGTTTTCCCTTTTATTTCTTTTTTTCCTATTCAGTATTTGTTTAATGCAATATTTTTATGTATTGTGACATTCCGTTTGTTTTTTCTAGATTCTCTATAATTTATTTACCATCATGTTTTTAAACCATACATTGATTTATTTTCCCTCCTAATATTTACTCTTTCCCTTTTCCCCCCTTCCAGTTTTAACTTGATACTGATGTAACATGTGTAGTTATTTTTATTGTGGAAATGAAGGAAGATAAAGCAATATTAGGTTCAAGAACCTAATAAAATTGGCAGCATAATATGGGAATCAGTTAGACTGATGTCAAAATAATCAGCATTGGCTATAAAAAAACCTCTATCATCTTCTTATTCTCAGAAGGCCTGTTTCTTCACAGTTCTTGGAATATTTTCTAATTAAAATAAGCAGTTTCTCTTTTGGCAGTTTCTCTTTTGGCTTCAGAATACAATTCTGTATTCTGTATAAGTATTTAAAATTTACTGTAATATTTAAAATATTTAAAAATTCCTGAGTTACATTTCCTAAAGTTCATGATTTTCTGTCACTTTAGGAACCAGATCATTGGAGAATGGATATGTAATCAGTAGATTTTTATGTCACACATGAGCTTCCTGCTTCATTTGCAATCAACAGAAAGGTGTATGCTTTTGTCTATGTTCACACAGCAGGTTTTGACGCCCAGTTCCAATTTTTTTTCTGCTGAAATTCAACTTTTTTGCGCGGTCAACGGTCAGTGGTCAATCATGATTTAAAGCTGCAAGCAAAACAGCACTCGCAGCTCAGCGCTGCTCAGGCCTACTGGCAACTGCGGGGGGTTCCAGCTCCGCCGCCCGCTCGCTATCACAGACGCTTCCGCGAAGTTCCCAGGCGATACACATCAATGCATTCGGTAGCGTGCCCTGATGATGCACCCAACGTCTGGTGCAGATCGGCTACACCAGAGGAGATATAGTTAATGGATTAACCTAGGAGGCACAGTGGAATGAAATTACAATGTAATGCTATTGTGCTCATAACAAGTTTGGTACAAATTGGATGATGCATGTGTGACTTAAAGACGATCGTATGCAACAGGCGAGGGAGTGAAATTCACCGTTCGGCCATGCCCACACAGTTTAGCCAGCAATCAGTATTGACAGAGTTCAATACTGTCAATACTGATTGACATCATCATTTCATTTTATGTCAGTTGGTACAGCATTAAACCCATATGAATCATAGAGTAAAAGTAAAACATCCAGAAGAAAAAACAGGTGACTTCCTGTAGGAAGGGGACGGGGCTTAGGTGATGTCACCAATCGACAATGTGAATGTGATCAGGCCTGGTCTATAATGACACATGGAAAGTCTGATGTAGCTCTGACCTACATCTGGCCTGTGAAAATTAGTGCACCTTGATGTTTCATGGCTAATAGTCAAGGTTTGACATTTAGCCACGCCCACATGCTTTGATATATAAAAATTGTTGGATAACTATCGACCTACTATGTGCTGAATGATTTTGAAGTCTGTATATCAAAAGCTGTAGGACCAGTTCGTTCAGATACGACGTCAATAAAATGGACATGATGGCGGCTTTGATCCAAAATGGCCAACTTCCAACCAGCATCACTCATGCCGAGTTTGGTGCCAATTAAGGTTTTTATGTGAAAGTTGTAGCGTTTTGTTTTCTTTAGTGACTGTGCTTACTTTGGTGCCCTGTAAAGCCCCCTCAACATATACAAAAGGTTTTTTTTTGGATAACTTTAAGGTCCCATGCCTTATCTCTGTCCTGATCAAGAGTGAAGCCGATAGGTTGAAATCCCTAGAAGGAGTTTGTTAAAGTTCGACATGAGTAAAAATGAAAAATCGCTAAAATTTGACCTTTGACCCAAAATTGACCATCTCCTGTTTATTTTAGGGGGTACTGTCATGAGACTTTTTTTTTCTTGATTTGGGAGGCTGTACATATGTACCAAGTTTCAGATCTCTATGACATATGATTTCTCCTAACTAACTCACATTAGGGCCCAATGGAGCAGTTTGGCCACGCCCATTTGTGGTTCCACCAAAATCTGGACATTTTACTAGGGGGACAATTTTCTATTTGAATATGATAAAGTCCCCAAAAAGTACATTAATTTTTTGGAAGAGCAATCAAAATTATATATTTTTTTTACAAAAACAATAGGACTTCGCAGCCCTTCGCTGCTCAGGCCTTATGATTTGACCACAATCAAACTTCTGTTTGAACAGTAAACCCAGAAGAGCCCCAAAGTCTGTTTGGATGTGGCAGTCAGAGCTAAAAAGGTGGTATTCGTGTGTCACGTGCTTCACTGACACAGACTTATTTTATAATTTTAAATTTGTAAATTTCAGCCATTATTTACGTATGATCTAGTTTCTTCTTTCGCATAATTATCATGTATTGTCATGCCAACAATATAGATGCTAAATAAAATATGACATGACCGTGCAGACTGCAGACACTTTAAAACCAATCAGAGATGTGAATTAAGACTGTATATGGAAGTGGATCAAATCAGATTTTTTGGGGGGTGAAAAAAATCGGGATTGGGCCGCTCAGACTGCGATGTTAAGTCGGATATAATTTGCATTTGAGCAAAAAAAATGTATTTGTGTCACATTTGCCTGTTGTGTAAACGTAACCTTTGAAATGTGTTCAGGAATTTTAAGCACCATTAAATTAGGAAGTGCATCTGTACGATATTGAAAATAATTTCAATATGTTCAATATGTTTTCCTTTTCTTTAGTATAAAAGATACATCGATGTGCAGTCACAGTTTTAAACTGTGAATGCAAAACAAGACTAAAACTTCAACTATCTTTGCTTCTGTGAATGATGTTTTAATTCTGTGCATCTTCATTGTGTGTGTGTGTGTGTGTGTGTGTGTGTGTGTGTGTGTGTGTGTGTGTGTGTGTGTGTGTGTGTGTGTGTGTGTGTGTGTGTGTGTGTGTGTGTGTGTGTGTGTGTGAGATCAGTACCAATTCAAGGATACAGTTTCGACTTCCTGATGGTTCGTCCTTCACCAACCAGTTTCTCTCACAGACCAGACTGCAGGAGGCTTGGGATTTTGCTTTTGAGGTCTGTCTGACTTAAACATGTGCTCATTCTGTATGTCTTCCCTATTTTCATTCTTTATCTGTTTTTGTAAATATGTTTTACCATATATACTCTGCTCATCTTGAGTTTCTTTCTGAAACATGACCAAACTGTTAGATGTGTAATAAAACATGCTTTTAGTGCAGAACTCAATTTAAACATGTAGTAAATATAAATGAGACATTTTTTCTGAGAGGAAATGAGATAAGCATCTCATTTTGGAAGGGATTTACATTTAAAAAAAAAAAATCTTTATATGGATTACAAAAATCAAATCCTCATAACTATTTAACAACCTTGCATGTTTCCACTGCCATTTGGAGGATTTATCTATGCTTGTGAGGTCCATGACTTTCAGTTAGAAATGCTTTCCCGCTACTACTCTAATCTTTAGCTCCTTCCACAGATTCTCTTTCAGACTGAAGTCGGAATTTTGTCTTTGATACTCTCTCAGTTCTAGAAAAAAAAATCCCTAAAATGTAGAAAGAAATCAACCATCTCTGTGAATGAGTGCAGACTGAAACATTGTTATGGTATATGTTCAAATGACTTTATCTCTATGCCTCATAAAACATGTTTTCTTCATGATGCATGCTTTGAACTTTCAACTCAGAAATATAGCTTAGCTAATGCATTTAATGGCAGTGCTTCTTCTGTTTCAGGAAATAGGAAATCTGTATGGTAACTTCTCCTTAGCAACCATGTATCCTCGACGAGAGTTCACCAATGAAGACCTAAATAAGACCCTGCTGGAGCTGGAATTGGTTCCAAGTGCTTCCATTGTTGTCCTCCCTGTGAGTAGTCCATCTGCTGTTTATTATGGCTTCATTTTCTTTCTAAATTAGTTTTTTATTTGTTTCATTTGGATCAGTCGAGCGTAAAAGTACAATGGCAAATCACCAAACAGATGGTTACAAAAAGAGATGCAACATCACAAATAAAATCTGAAAGTCAAATAAATGATACAGGGCAAGATATTATCTAGATTTGCAGGCCTTGGTAAAGTGAAAAAATATATTTTGATTTTGCTGATAAGGTAGTCAATCAATCAGTTTTATTTATAAAACACCTTTTATCCTAAAAACAGCTCAAACTGTTGTGCCGATCAATACAAACAAACCCACAAAACAAATAATTACCCTCTCCAACCCCCACATGGAAAAACACACAACTGTATGGAAAATCCTTAAACTGAGCAGAAATGATTCAATTCAGGAAATGCAGTTAAGAAGATGGGTCTAGAGCCTGCTCTTAAAGACAACATTTTCGGTGGAAGACTATTCTACAAACGAGTATTCTTTTCGTAACACTGGAAAGAAACCTCACCATAAGCGTGTGTTCTGACTCTTGGAAACTGTTAGTAGTCTGGTACCAGAGGACCTTAGGGTCTGCAGGGGTTCATATGGATTTAGCAGCTCTGCAAGATGAGATGTCACAAGACCATTGAGACATTTAAAAATAACTTAAATCTTCTCCGGAAAACATCAAAACTTTCCAGTTTTACATTTTGAAGAATACAAACTGAAGACAGCCAGTTGTTCAGACTAAGAAGTCTGCTGAAATGGCCTATTCCTCTACCACAGGTGGGAAGGAGTCCAGAGATAAAATCTTGTAGTTGAAACTGTACAACAGTGCCAAGTCGATGAATAAAATCCTGTTTCAAAAACTCAGACTGGGGGGATCTGAGCTTTTGAAACTCAGATCCCCACTGAGTTTCAAAAGGTCAGGGGGTGCAGGGTAAAAGTACAACCCACGTATTGAGATCTTAGTCCTCATGGCGGTGGTCGCAGGTTGGATTCCCGGCCCGGCAACATTTGCTTTATGTCTTCCCCCACTCTGTTTCCTGTCAAACTATTTTCAAATAAAGGCCACTAGAAAAAAAGCTCAGGCTGCTGTTTGGTGATGTTGTTGACTAGGTTGTGACAGACAACCATCAGATAATTTGAGTTTATTCTAGAGATGTATAGACAGCCTTGATAATCTCAGCGGTCCATCTTGAGTTTATGTGGCATCAATTCCCAAATGATGTGTCAATGTTGCATGTGTAGTGGGAAAAAAACATTAAAATAAATTTTGCCACTGCTGAATTACATCATTAGTTTTTGATGTGTAGCCACAGATTCATATTTCCATACATAATATTAGGCAGACCACCTTTAGCTGAAAGTTCCATTCTTTACAGAAAAGTGATGAGTGACTAAGCAGTGAAAAAGTCATTAGCTAAATTATTAAGACAGATTGTTCAACACCTTAACTTTTTTTCAATAAATAATGAATCCATGACCATTTCATACTTTCATACATCAGTACAATATTATTAAAGAAAATAAAATAAACACTGCAAAAACCTAGTAGAATAAGTGTGCTCATCTTTAAACTAAAACTTAGTTGAAACACAGCATGAAGTCTTTGTTCATAAGACCTGTTTCTGTCATTGCAGCAGAAACCCGAAGGTTGTGCATGAAAACTGACTGTTACGAAGAATTATTTGTAATTTCATCCTGCCCATCAAAAACCCAGTTTGGGATACGATACAGAGCATCAAAGAAGAAATAACACCAGTGTTTCTGGTGTTACACAGATGTCTCTTTATAGTATCAATACAGCAACTTTTTAGCAATAAGTTAAAATAACGTAATATGTATTTTTTTTCGGTTTCTAATTGATAAGTTGAACAAAACCATAATACATTGTATAACACCGTTTTCCGCAGTTCAGTGAACACTAAAACCTTTACCCCTTTCAACAACCTCCAGCAATTGCACCAAAATGGGTATATACACGAAAAATGCCAAGAGTATTTGTTCATATGCCTCGATTCAAATATGAACTTAAGCTCAAGCCTAAGGTCTGGCTCTTAGTCTCTGCTTTAATTCATCCCAAAGGTGTTCTGTTGGGTTGAGGTCAGGACTCTGTCCCGGCCAGTCAAGTTCAGCCTCACCAGTCTGCCATCCATGTCTTTATGAACCGTGTTTTGTTCATTGGTGCAAAGTCATGTTGGAAGAGGAAGGGGCCAGCTCCAAACTGTTGCCACAAAGTTGGGAGCATGGAATTGTCCAAAATGTCTTGGTATGCTGAAGCATTCAGAGTTCCTTTCATTGGCACAAAGGGGCCAGGCCCAGCTCCACCAAACTTTACACTTGGCACAATGCAGTCAGACAAGTACCGTTCTCCTGGCAACCACCAAATCCAGACTCGTTCATCAGATTGCCAGATGGAGAAGCATGATTCATCACTCCACAGGACGCATGTCCACTGCTCTAGAGTCCAGTAGTGGTGTGCTTTACACCACTGCATCCAAGGCTTTGCATTGCACAAGGTGATGTATGGCTTGGATGCAGCTACTTCACCATGGAAACCCATTCTATGAAGCTTTCTGTTCTTGAGCTAATCTAAAGGCCACGTGAAGTTTGGAGGTCTGTAGTGATTGACTCTGCTGAAAGTTGCTGATCTCTTCGCATTATGCAGTTCTGAATCCACTGACCTCTGCTTCATTAGTCCGTGGCCTACCATGTCCATGGCTGAGTTGCTGTCATTCCCAAACACTTCCATTTTCTTATAATACAGTGGAATGTGGAATATTTAGGAGTGAGAAAATTTCACAACTGGATTTGATGCATAGGTGGAATTAATTTCAGTACTATTTTTCCAGGCTCCATTTTCTGTTCCCAAGCTGACAATTTAAGATGACAGGATCATGCACTTCTTTTCAAAATGAAAGTTTTTTTTTCCCAAGATTAAAGAACACAAGCTTATTAATTGGAATTAAAGAAGAGAAAAGGGGATGTTTTCTCTTCTAGGTTACACCTAGGTGCTTAATTTTATACACCTGTAACCATGGAAGTGATTGGAACACCTGATTGTAAAAATTTGGATGGGTGAGCAAATTCTTTTGGTAATATAGGGGACTTTAGTAGTCATATGTAAAGGTCAATATTGGGTGTAACAGCTCCCCAGCACTTGGATTACTCAGCCTGTCTCGACGGGTGAATTTAGCGTTTTATTAACTTTGATGAAGATCAACCATGATCATCACAGTCACCACAGTTACCTCAGTCACCATGAAAACTAAAACATATACAAATATTAGAATACAGAACATGAACTTACAATACAAACAACAAAACAAAACGTACCTTGCTGCTGTCACTGGGAAACACTAAGTGTTGATTTCTTTGTGCCAGATATTTTAATAGTCATTCATTGGCACAGAGATCCTATCTGCTTTTACAGGCCCTGCCCTCATTAGCTACAACAGCCCATGAAGTACATACAAAAAACCCTCCCAAAAACAGTACAAACCGCAAATACCACTAAACAAATAAAATATAAACCATCAACAATGCTAATTAAAACAAACTGCGACATTACTCATTTATAAAATTCACTTCAAATCATTTACTCTAAATAGTCTACAAATTTAAATAGTTTATTTATTTGAAATAACTCACCATCGATTACATTGGGAAAAAGAAAAACAGAAAAATCAATGTTAGACATGTATATTACTCCTCTGAAATTGAAATGAGGGATTCACCTTCTTAATTTGATCCAAGACCAGCTCCCAGATATCAGAACATTTGTAGACAGACTTGTAACATATCTTATTTCCACAGTTAAATTATGGAAAAGGTCAGTAAGCCAAAATGTAAAAGTTGGGGGGGACTTATCTTTAAATTTAAGCAACATCTGCCTTCGTGTTAACAGAGTAGCAAAGACTGAAAGGATTTTATTATTCTGATAAAAGTGAGACTCTTTAATCAAAATAACACATTGTGGCACAATCCCAAATACACAGAGTATGGCATTGGGTTTAACAAATATTCCCATCACATCAGAGATAAATTTACATATAAGACTTCTAAAATTCAAAACAGAGACGAGTGGCTGCTTCCAATTCACATCTATCACAGTGGGGTTGTAGGTCTGGTCTAAATTTAGCCAGTTTTACCAGATAGACAAGTGCAACCTTTGAACCACTTCAAACCAGTGTTGTAGGCACGTTGAATAAGAGTGAATATTTTTCAGTGCAGGTTGCCATATGTACTACCTTTGGGTTTAAGGTCAATTGGATGTCTTGCTAAGAGATGCGTAACATTGTATTTTCAAAAATTACGCCACTGAGGGTGGCAGCAGGTTGGAGTAGCTCTGTCCTTTAATTGAAATCTTTTCTGTTTATCAAACATTCATTCCTGCTTTTTTGGAGTAAAATAACTTTTTGGATAGTTGTCCCTTGCTTTGGATTCTGTGTTTTTGGATTAATTTTTGGCTATATTTATTTTTTTTTTGTATTTTTGATATTTTGTTATGATGCTTAACCATAATAACAGGGAAAAGCTGAAATAAGCCCACAGCTGAAGCCAGAAATACCAGTGGAGTTAAGAAGGAGGAGTGTGGATGCAGATCAGGAGCAAAAAGGAGAGAGAGAAGGAGGAAGTTCAAACCATCTCTCCATCCATTATAACAGACAGTTTCTGATATGGGCTACGTGGGCAACTGCCCAGGGTGGCATTTTGTGAGGAGATGCATGAGCGAAAGATCAGAGATCTGGTGGACCACTTTGTGGAAACAGTCATCTCATCTTAAATGTGAACGAGACAAAGGAGATGATTGTAAATTTCAGGAGGAACATGGTTATATCAAACTCTAGCTGTGCCCAAATTCAGGGGCTACATTCTTCAAAGGCCCGATTTGTAGGTAAGTTATGTCATAGCGTGACAATAAAGCCTGTCCAAATTTGAAGACTCCTTCAAATGCGGTCGACAACTACTGTGTCCCACTTTTTTTTTTTTTTCCTCCGAAGAGTTTTTGTGGCACTAGTGGCTCACATTTTTGACAGTAGACTGACAGGAAGGAGGGCGAGGAGAGGGGGGAAGACATGCGGCAAAGGTCGCCGGGCCCGGGAGTCGAACCCGCGACGTCCGTGTCAAGGACTGAGGCCTCCAAAAGTGGGGTGTGCTAACCCCTGCGCCACCACAGCACGCCCCAACTGTGTCCCACTTTTCCCCAGATTTGAAGGATGTGTGCAGTGTGTCCTTCATGGCCCGCCATATCCCATAATTCTTTGCGAGTCCAAACCTGGCATTCAGGCAAAGCAGCAATGGGGGTGTATTTTGCTATATTACAATTTAAGTGACACAACATGAGTTTTTATCATGTTTTTAGGCGCTGTTGTGTACATTTTAAATATATTCTTGGTTCATTAATACATCACCTAACTGCAATATGCTCCAACATTTTCAGAGATGTCCTTTTCCACTGCATTAACAGCCAGCTCTCTTTGCTCCAGGTTCGAACGCCTAACTCCCGGCACATTGTTTTAAAAACTTCCTCTAGTTTTTCCCAAATGAGTGTAAGTTAAACACCAATATTATTTAGCAGTATAATGCTTGGTTTACCAAAAGTTTTAAATTTTTTTCTGAGCAAATCAGTTTGACTGATTAAACGTTAGCCTTCAAATATAGTTTTTATTTAAGTGTGAGAGTATTACATTTGTAAATTAATCATTTTCTTTATTTATTCTTTGTAAGTGCTATAAACTTTTGCACATTTTAGAATCAAACTAAGATTTCTTTTTTACTATGAGCAGCCTTTACTACTAAAGGTGAAGAATAATACCAATACATAAATTAGGAGGTAATATATGACTAAAAAACAAACCGTTTTTCTTTCCTTTGCCCCTCTGTGCTTCATGCTGTCATGGTTGCTAGGCAACATGAGTTACTCTGAGGTGGAGGCGGGGACAGTTCTCTCTTCCGGTCGTTGTTCAAAGGACCCGTCCTTCATAGACCATGTCTTTTGATAGATGCAACCCCTGAATTTGGACACAGCTCCTATTTTCATAATGGGAGAAGAAGTGGAGGTGGTTGAGGAATACAAATACCTTGGTGTTAGCCTTGACGATAGACAGGACCAGAGATGCAACAGTGAAGCATCTAGAAGAAGCAACAGCAACACTTCTTGAGGATGCTAAGATCGTTCAAGGTTTTGTTGAGAATATAAGTCTGGTTAGCATAACAGTAGAGATAGTCCACTTTTAGGCATATGAAATAGTAGATGTAGCATGAATATTTGGAGTAGACTTTACGTTTAGGTAAACTTAGATAAAGATCCAAACTAAAACAACTGGTGACTCTGTGAACTTACATAAATTTCTAAGGAGGGTTTTCAGATAGGCAGTGTTGTACTCCCGTAAGTGGTTTGCAGACAGGGAGTGTATCCGCTATCAAGATCAATAAATTCTTTGGTGGTGGTTCAAGAGTTCAGTGAAACATTGAAACCTTTAAGAAAAGTCTTCTACAAAGTACAATCAAATGTATTAAGATATTTCCTTAAGCATTAAACAGCATGTTTTGAATTAGTTAGTTTTTAACCATATTATCTGCATGCAATTTATATTCTGAAATACAATAGGATTAGGAAACTATTTTACTTCTAAAAATATATTTCAGGTATTTCAAAATAGTTTTGTTTTTTTTGTTTTTTTTTTTCAAATAGACAACCCTGCAGTTTTAGATCCAAGCTTATAGTTTGGCATTAAACTTTGTTCCAGTTTGTTTAAAATAGAAATCAGTTTCTTGTTGAATCACTGAGGCAGAAAACCAAACAGGCCGACCTGCAGGTCATAAATTCTGGTCTGGAATGTAAAAAGGAGGCAGCTGGTACAGCAAGACCCTGATTCAGGAGGACTTTTGTTCTCTCCATATATTTGCTTTTGGGTTTTTTAGCAGATCTCAGGGGAGGTAATAAAATTAACATTGGAGCAGCCCTGCAAGGGGAAGACACACCTTCTAATGCATATATTTAAATGAAGGGAATACACATTCTTATAAAAGGTCTGTTTTACAGCAGAAGATCGAACCACTTTGTGCCCGAGTGAGCGATTCCCAAAAATGCATTTTTGTCTTTCCTTTTCAACTCGTATGCAGGTCATTCTATGTTTGTCATGTGTTTGGACTTCTTGATAATCTGGGTGTAATGCTGATGTGACATCCTATATACATTGAATTCTCTGGATAAAGCTCTTGATATATCTGAAGTCTGATGTCGTATGGTTGTTCTTTAACATTTCCCACTGCGTATGCAGAGACGTTTGGATCTGGGAAACTAGTGGAAAATGAACAAGCTAAGTGAAGCTATTCCTCTGTTTTCAACAGTTTGCACCAAGATGCTTAAGAACTTCTGTAAGTCTGTTGTTGAGAGCACAATTTCTTCATTGATCATCTGTTGGGGCAGCAGCATCAAACCCAGAGACCTAAGAAGGCTCAACAGCCTGACAAAGAAGGTCGGTTCGGTTCTGGGGATGACTGTGGAACCTCTGGAGATGATTGTGTACAGAAAAATTCCTCATAAAATCAAGAAGATTATGAACAAACCTGAGCGGATGTCTCGGGAAGGCAGAGTATCTTCAGGCAGAGGCTTCTTTAGATTTACTGTAACACAGACTGCTACAGAAGATCTTTCATGCAACAGCCATTACAATCTACAATATTTGTTTGAAGAATGAATGAGTCACACAACATTTAATTTTCCTTTCGGATTTATAAATTGTGTTTGAATTTAAATTAAATAATGATGTCTCCGAATTTCTATCAGTGCATCATTTGGGGGCTGAATTCGAGAAAATCAACAATGAATCTAAACGCACATTATTTTGAAATCCTTAAAGTTGCACATTTTCCTCCAGTGTGGAAAGAAAAGTTCACATTAATCAAAAGTTAGAAGTTAATATTACATTCATGCCTATTATGTCTCTAGGTAAGACTTGAATGATAGATTTTTGTTTTGTTTTGGAACGGTCTATTTTGACTTGTTAATGTACAACAAAGATTGATTTATTTTTAATGATCTCTGTGTATGAGAATTAATTGGACCCTGTCTTTCCTTCCAGTCTCGAAGGCCTGCTAACACAGTGACCCGGTCTTCTGGATTTGGCATTTGGACAGCTCTGGGTACACTCCTTTACCCTCTGCTTGCTGTATGGAGGTTTCTCAGCTCCTTTCTCTTTTCTACACCTTATTCATCATCAGCATCCAGAGTTAATGGAATGCACAGCAGCCCTGCGAGCAGCTCCAAAGTCTCCTCAAACCAAGCTAAGGGGTGAGAAACAAAAGGTTTCAGTTTAAGGTGTTACACCACACTATGTAGTCAGCCAGGCAGCTTCTACCTTTGCCTGTCCTGTTTTCAGCCCCTACAATGTCAATGTTTGGGTGAAGATTTGCTGTCAGACAGAGAAATGGGATCAAGTTTATAACTGATCTGGTTTTTAAGCAGTTGTATTGAATAGTCATCAAAAGTAAAATGTAATGATTAAACCAAATATACTGATAATAAAATGTAAATTTTTTGTGCTTAAATATGGCACTGAAATACAGGACACATTTTCTTTTTGTAATATGAAGGCCAGAATTGTGGTGTACGTAACTACAGTTTTCCTTGTTACATGTTTTCCTGAGCAGAATCTCTGCCGGTCCTCCACAGCTGTTGCAATCATGTGTTAGTGGGTTTACAAATGTGCAATAACACTTCCAGTTTTGGATGATGGATTGAAAAAAGCTCTCAAAAGTTGAAAGCTTGGAATATTTTTTCTAAACCTACCCCTGCTCTGGAGCCTCTGAAACGGCTGCAGTTCTGCTGACAGTTGGATTGTTTCCACACCTGGCTGGTTCCTAGTAAAAGGAACCAAAATTTCAACTTTTGTTACATTTTCAGCTGGTGCAGTTTGCTTTCACACTGCACTGAGTCAAACAACCAAAAATAATTGAAAAGCTTGTTACCTAACCCCCACCCTCCCCTCACACACATACACCTTTTCGCCTGTACCAGGAACTACTAAAAGAACTTACTTCTTCCCAAAATATAAAACAAAAATGAAGTGGCATTAGATTTTAGTGGTTGTAGGATTCTTCCTCTAATATACTTGACTGGTTTGGACATTATCTATCAGCTCCTGCAGCTAGTGACACTCCTGCAGGTGCCATTACTCTGGATTGAGTCATGTCTGCAAAATCAGACTGTGCTGATCACAAACATGATTTTAGATTTAAAAAAAATATTGCTTAAATTAAAGCTGAGAAAATTGCTGATGTTTTCATATATAAAATACGTATTCTCTGTGGGTATAAATCTATAAACAGTTTGGTTTTTGTCAGTTCTGTCCAGATGCAAGAGGACTAAGCAAATTTCTCTTTCTGTCATGTTGGATTTTAGTTTTTTGACCCACATGCAGACTTCAAACAACAAGCCATGAGAATAAGAATTCAAAAGATTTATTTTACAGATTCCTGTGTGAATGGTGGGTTCGGGTTGCCCTCAGAGTCGGAAAAAGCGGAAGGTCGGCTCGGGTGCTGCTCGGAGAGGAGAGAGGTTTAGAAAGGGGAAGAACGGGCGGGATCGTGGCAGAGGGGAAAGTGAGATGGCTTACAGTTCGTCGGGGAAGGTGAGTTGCTGAGGGAGGTGGTAGGAATTGTTGGTATGGAGGTTCTGGTAAGTTATTAGGAGTCGAGGCGGCAGGCAGATGTTCCTGGTCGATCTGAGGTCTTGCTTGGCAATCGGGCAGCTGCAGCTCCTAGCAGAATCCAAAAAACGAGACGTCATCAATCTGTGGGGAGACACACACAACTTAGTTTTTCTGTGGACCTGAGGCTTAACAAACGTGAGGTTTGACTCTGACCAACAAGTGGGACCATCGAGCGATGACTGGCTGCAACACCGCTCCTTAAGAATCCTGCCGCCCATTGGAGGAGATCCGCTTCAGGTGCGCTTCTGGTGCGCTCCCACGAAGATCGTCTATTTCCCAGAACACTCACACCAACTAAAATCCTAACATTACCCTCCCCTCAACGACCGCCACCTGGCGGTCCCGAGGACCTGGAGGCATGAAATCTCCTCAGGACCGACTTATCCAAAATAAACGACTGGGGAACCCAGGAGCGGTCCTCCGGACCGTAACCCTCCCAATCCACCAGGTACTGAAAGCCCCTACCCCTACGACGCACATCCAGGATCTTATTAATAGTGTAGGCCGGGCCCCCATCAATATAGCGGGCGGGGGGAGGAGAACCCACCGGAGGGCAAAGCGGGCTAGACCGCACAGGCTTCAATAGTGAAACATGAAACACGGGATGAATCCTGAGAGAAGGAGGAAGCTTAAGCCTGACAGCCACGGGGTTAACAACATCCAGGACTTCAAAAGGACCCAAAAACCGAGGAGACAATTTTTTAGATGCTGCCTTTAGGTTAACGTCCCTGGACGACAACCAAACCCTCTGACCTGGTCTATAATCGGGAGCCCGACGTCTTCTCCTGTTTGCAAAGCGGCGGTTCTGAGCAGCGGAGCGATTCAAAGCGGCAACAGCAGCTTTCCAAATGCGCCGGCACTTACGGATGTGATGTTGAACGGACGGGACGGCAGTCCGGGACTCATCCGACGGGAAAAGAGGAGGTTGATAACCCAGGGAACATTCAAAAGGGGACAAACCAGAAGCGGAAGAAACGTGGGAGTTAGGGTACCCAGGGCACAGGGAAGGGGGACCACGAGGAGGGGTCGGAGGAGCACAGGCAATGCAGCGTGGACTCCATCTCCTGATTCATGCGCTCCGTTTGCCCATTGGTCTGAGGATGAAACCCCGAGGACAAAGACACCTTGGCACCCAGCGCACCACAAAAATCCCTCCACACCTTGGAAATAAACTGGGGCCCCCTATCCGACAAGATTTCCCTAGGGATCCCATGGAGCCGAAAAACGTGCTTAATAAGCAAGAAAACAGTCTCCGCAGCAGACGGCAACCGCCTAAGGGGCACCAGGTGACAGGCCTTGGAGAAACGGTCCACGATGGTAAGTATAACCGTGAACCCCTTAGACGGAGGTAAGCCGGTAACAAAATCCAGGGCAATGTGGGACCAAGGACGAGCCGGAACGGGCAAAGGCTGCAAAAGACCACAGGGGCGTTGATGGGCTGACTTATTCCTAGCACAGGAGGGACAGGCCGAAACATACTCCTTAACATCCTTATGAAGGGAAGGCCACCAGAAGGAACGCCCGATTAACGCCACGGTCCGACCAGTGCCTGGGTGACCCGAAAAACGAGAGGCGTGCGCCCAATGGATCAGACGGGAACGAACCGAAGACGGCACATAAGTACGACCCGGAGGTCCCGTACCAGGATCAGGATCAGACTGCTGGGCTTCAATGATCTGGTCAGAAATGTCCCACGAAACACCCCCCACAATACATGAGCGAGGAACAATAGTGTCCACAATAGGAACCTCCTCATCAGAGGAAAACTGTCGAGAAAGGGCATCAGGTTTCACATTCTTTGAACCCGGTCTATAAGAAATGATAAAATGAAATCTAGAAAAAAAAAGGGACCATCTCGACTGTCTCGGAGTCAACCGCTTGGCCGTCTGCAGATGGGCCAAATTTTTGTGGTCCGTCCAAACCACAATCGGAAGCTCAGCCCCCTCCAGCCAGTGGCGCCATTCCTCAAAAGCCATCTTAATTGCCAACAACTCCCGATCCCCCACGTCATAGTTCCTCTCCGAGGGAGACAGCCGACGAGAAAAAAAGGCACACGGATGCATCTTGTGGTCAGAAGGCAAGATCTGAGACAACACCGCCCCCACCCCTGAATCGGAGGCGTCCACTTCCAACATGAACTGCCTAGACAAATCTGGTTGGATCAGAACCGGAGCCTCAGCGAATTTCCGTTTCAGAGCCGAAAACGCCGCGTCAGCTTCTGGGGACCAGGAGAACTGGACCTTGGTAGACGTAAGGCTGGTCATGGGGGCGGCAGTCTGACTGTAATTACGGACAAACCTCTGATAAAAATTAGCGAACCCCAAAAAGCGCTGTAGCTCCTTACGAGAAGAGGGGGTCGGCCAATCTAAAACCGCACGAATCCTCCCGGGGTCCGGTTTCACCCGTCCACTCTCTAAAATGAACCCCAGGAACGAGATGGAAGGGACGTGAAACTCGCACTTCTCCGCCTTGACATACAAACGGTTTTCTAAAAGGCGCTGGAGGACCAACCTGACATGCTGCTTATGTTCCGCTAGAGTCTTGGAAAAAATCAGGATGTCATCCAAATAAACAAACACAAAGTGATCCAAAAAATCACGCAGCACATCATTGATAAGAGACTGAAAAAACGCCGGGGCATTCGTCAGCCCAAAGGGCATGACCAAATACTCGAAATGTCCCAGCGGGGTCTTGAACGCGGTTTTCCATTCATCCCCTTCACGGATGCGCACCAGATGATACGCGTTCCGTAGATCTAATTTGGTGAACACTGTGGCTCCCTGCACCGGTTCAAAGGCTGACGTGAGAAGGGGAAGGTGAGTTGCTGAGGGAGGTGGTAGGAATTGTTGGTATGGAGGTTCTGGTAAGTTATTAGGAGTCGAGGCGGCAGGCAGATGTTCCTGGTCGATCTGAGGTCTTGCTTGGCAATCGGGCAGCTGCAGCTCCTAGCAGAATCCAAAAAACGAGACGTCATCAATCTGTGGGGAGACACACACAACTTAGTTTTTCTGTGGACCTGAGGCTTAACAAACGTGAGGTTTGACTCTGACCAACAAGTGGGACCATCGAGCGATGACTGGCTGCAACACCGCTCCTTAAGAATCCTGCCGCCCATTGGAGGAGATCTGCTTCAGGTGCGCTTCTGGTGCGCTCCCACGAAGATCATCTATTTGCTAGAACACTCACACCAACTAAAATCCTAACACTTTCAGGGTCAATAATTTTATATTGCATAACTCGCTGTCATACTTTATGACAGTATTTGAGAATTTCTGGGGATAACAGGTTGTGTTATCTCCAGTGAGTGTGAAGAGGACGGGAGAGGGGACAGTCTTTTGTGGAGCCTCTGTGTTGCTGACAATAGTCTCACACAGTGTTGCAGGCGCACAAACTGTGGCCTGCCAGTTAGCCCACAAACCATGACATAAGTGAGCCGGCAGTTTCTCACCCAGTTGAGCTGGACGGGTGGAGTTGCATTCACTGGAGGAGTCAAAAAACCTCCTCCTCACAGTGCTGGCCGGCCGGTACAGGTGAGTGTATACACCGTTGAGCAGGAAGATGATGGCATTCTCAACTCCAAGTTTGGGCTGGCAGGCAAATTGCCAGGGGTCCAAGTCTGGTTGGACCAGGAGCCAGAGCTGCTCCAGGATGAGTCTCTTCAGTGTCCTTGTGATGTGGGAGGTCAGCGCCACAGGCCTGTAGTCCTTGGAATCACAGGGACGCTGCATCTTTGGCACCAGAACAAAGCAGGATGTTTTCCACATCACAGGGACCCTCCACAAGAAACATGAGCAATATGTTGAAAATATGAAGGAAGACTCTACGAAGTGAGACAGCACAGACTTTGATCACCCTCGGGCTGACACCATCCGGGCCTGAAGCCTTGTCAGGGTGGAGACTCACCAGCTGTCTAAGATTTTTGGTGATAATGTTTAACATGGAGGTGGGCAGCTGAGGGGACAGGGGATGGTCACTGAGTAGAAGAGGAGGGGAGGAGATGTGAAGGTGAAATTCACACAAGGATGAAGGACTCTTGAGGAGGAGGAGGGGGATGTTGGTGGTATTGATGCGAGTGTTGGCGGGAGGTGAAGGGGCCAGAATGTCAGATCTGTTAAAAAAGAGGTTGAGTTCATTGGCTCTGTCAGCGTCGCCCTTAACCACACTACTGCCTGCTGACCTGAACCCAGTGATAGTCCTCATTCCTCTCCAGGCCTCTCTGGTGTTTTTCTGCTAGAGTTTCCCCTCAAGCTTCCTCTTATAGTCCTCCTTAGCTCTTCTGGTCTCTACCTTCAAGCAGCTCTATATCACTCTCACATCATCCCTGTTGCCTTTTCTTCTCATTCAGAATGGTTTTGATCTCCTTTGTTACCCAGGGCTTGTTGTTTGGGCAATAAACAGTTTCAATAGGAATGATGGAGTCAGCACAGAAATTGATATAGTGTGTTATGCTCTCAGTGAGCTCATCGATGTCCTCCATATTCGTGTCGCAGAGTGTCTGCCAGTCAGTGGCCTCAAAACATCCCTGTAGTGTCTCAGTGATGTCCTTTGCAAAATTGAGAACAGTGAGGAGGTGGACAGAACGGCTCTTCTCCAGAGGGACGTAACATGAGCTGAGATGCACCAGGTCATGATTGGACTGGCTGAGCAGAGAGAGAGAGGAGAGTAACTGTGTGCATCTTTTACGTTAGCATACAGTGAGTTCTCTCCTCTATGGTGGGAGAGCTCTACTGAGTGAAGTTGGGCAAAGATCTGTCTATGGTCACACGATTAAAATCACTCGATATAACCATGAATGTAGCCAGATGTCCAGTCTGCAAGTGAGGTCACAGGCTACCTAATGTTAGCAGAGGGGGAAATGGTAAATGTAAAGAGTCACCATGACAACGTGGGAATATTCGTGGGTTTAGTAAAATGGACGAAAACCAACCGCCAACAGTTCAACGTCCTGACACCAGATTTGCTCCTTGACTGTTATATGAGCATCAACGGTTGTACTAGAATGGTAAACCCCCTCCTTTCCACTTGCCACTCAGTGCAGTCCCTGACAGTTTTATGTCCTTGCTGTACACAAAACTTTTTTATTGGCTTTAATTACTATGGAAAATACTATGGTCTTCTTCCTTTTCAATAAGAGCTGCAATAAGCATAAATCTTGGTTTTCATTAAGAATTGTTTTCTTTATCAGTTTCGGAAAAAGCTCATTTTAAGTGTATAAAATAAATTATTGTATATACTAATACTCGTTACCAAAAGCTATTATATAAATATACAGGGTTGTATTTTTATTTAACATTGTTTTGTTCTCAACTTTTGCTTCTATGTGTGTTCAGAGAAACTCCCACCAAACAGAATTTGGAGATCCGGCCAAAGGATTTCAAAAAAGAAGGTAAAATTTGCAGACTTCGAACAGAAGAGGACGATGATGAGGATAACAATACCTGGAATGGGAACTCGACCCAACAAATGTAATACCCTGAGTGACACAAAGCTGCTGCACCCCCAGATTCCTGCTTTAAATTTTGATTTATTTTTTCTTTTCGTGCTCTTCTTTCTCCATTTTAGTAGTTATGTCCCTGCACCTTGCCTGCATGTTCATGTAAATTTAGTGACCTTGACAAGAGTGAAATATTTCTGAATTTAACATGATTAAATGGATCATTTTGATTGTTTGAAAACATTATTTCTCTTTTTGTGATTATTACTGATCTAGTAAATTCAATAAACAAAGTTTTAATCAGTCAGGGGGGCCTTATTGTGTCTACTATCCAATTCTTTCTAATAATAATAATCATCATCAAATTTATTTTGAATGCCCTTTATATCTCCAATTGAAATCTTAAAGCTCGTTCACATGCTGACTACAGGAGGCTGACAGAAGTGAAACTGCAAATTTTAGCACCATTGGCATGAACACCATCAGGCAGGGTGGATGAAGCATCTTCCCACAGCGACATGCAGCCCAAAAAAACCCTTTGACCCTGGCTTTACATTAGAATTAGGAATGTCACTGAAAATCTTTTACATGTGACTATTAAAATCAGAAGTATTTAAACTAACTGAAGAAAGAAATAAACATCCATTGTGTACTGCTTGTTTGGTGTGACATCATGTTTTCTTTTCTAAAATATAAAATGCTGAATTTTTTTCCACAATTTAAGCAATAAAATATTTTGAAAACAAGCTGACTTGATCATTTATGCACTGATAATTTTATATACATTTGTCAAGTTTATTTGGATTGTACAATTCAGTAACAATGCAGATTAAAGTGCTTTACATGAGAATATTATTTTATGTTGAACCTTGGGAACAATGCAGGCTAAAAGTCTAAAGTTTAATAATAATTATATACTGTATAGCAGAAATAGGCATATCGGATTCACGATCCAAGGGATTTGCATGTTGGATCACTTTTCCAGATGTGTGTATTGAACATTAAAAAAGATACAATATAATATATGAAGTATATAACTGTGTATAGGGCTGCACAGTGGCACAGTGGGTAGCGCTGTTGCCTTGCAGCAAGAAGGTCCTGGGTTCGATTCCCGGCCCGGGGTCTTTCTGCACGGAGTTTGCATGTTCTCCCTGTGCATGCGTGGGTTCTCTCCGGGTTCTCCGGCTTCCTCCCACAGTCCAAAAACATGACTGTCAGGTTAATTGGCCTTCCCAAATTCTCCCTAGGTGTGAGTGTGTGTGTGTATGGTTGTTTGTCCTGTTTGTCTCTCTATGTTGCCCTGCGACAGACTGGCGACCTGTCCAGGGTGAACCCCGCCTCTCGCCTGGAACGCAGCTGGAGATAGGCACCAGCACCTCCCGACCCCGTTAGGGAGAAGGGTGACGGAAAATGGATGGATGGATGGATAACTGTGTATAACAGATATATGATACAAATTACAAAAACAGTTCAAATGATTGTGCAAAGGCCAGAAGAGATGTAAACATTTGTGAATTTGTTGGGAGCAGTGATGTTTATAAAGTCTCAACAGCTGCTTGGAGAAAGAATCTCCCAGCATTCTTTTGTGCATTTAGGGTACAACAGTGTCGTTGAAGGAGCTCTTCAGTTCAGCAACAGCTTCATGAATGGAGGGACACAGTGTTCATCGGTGATGTTACAGTATAAGTTCTTCTGTTTCTCTCCATCACCTGCAATGGGTCACGGAGGCATCCTATCAAAGCGTTGGCCTGTCTAATGAGTTTATCTAAGCACTTCCTCTCAGCTGCAGATAATCTGCTGCTTCAACATACAATACCTAGAAGATGGCTGATGCCACCAAAGACGGTCTTAAGGAGCGCTCCCTGCACTCCTAGAAACTTCAACCTCCTCAGCAGGTAGAATCTGTTTAGATCCTTCGTTCCTGGTTTTCCTCTGTTGTTCAGCTGCCACCAGTTCACAAAGTCGTCTCTGTACTATGAGTGGTAGAGTCATCAAATAACTTTTGCACATTGTGAGGAGTTGATAGAGAGGTTTGGACTGCAGACAGTTAAGGGGAATGGTGCCAGCACTGTGGCTGTGCAGCCTTGTACTGCTGACCAACTTTTCAGAGACCAAGAAAAGATGGGCTGGTTCAAGACCAACAAACTTTGGCCACAAGTTGATTACCCAAATACAATCTCTGGTCCCAGAACCAGAGTGCTAATTGCAAATTAGTTACCTCAGCTTGACAGAAAAACTCAGGTAAAACATGTTGCGTGTTTCAATACTGAAAATATGACTCATTGGATTTTTACACATCAGAAGTATCAGGTAGCTGTTGAAAGGATTGAATGTTTGCTTACAGTTTAATTTTTTTTATCTGGTAACATTCAGTTCCCTTACCCTGCAGGATCTGCTATTGAGAAACATCCTCACAGCATGGTTCTTCTACCACTATGCTTCATAGTGGGAATGGTGTGTTTGTAGTGATGTATCTTATCTCAACTGCTGAAACTTCGAACTCTTTCAGCACAGCCATGGTAGCCTGGTAACCTTCTTCAGTCACTCAGATTATACGGACACAAAATAACACGTTGACCTGATTCCTTCCATTTATTGATGGCTTTAACTGAGCTCCAGAGAATGTTCAGTTACTTTTTTGTTTCTATCTCCTAAACTTATACCATCCATCCATCGTCTGCCACCTGTGCAGGGTCGGGTTGTGGGGGTAGCAGCTTAAGAAGGGAGGCCCAGACTTCCCGCTTCCCAGCCACGTCTTCCAGCTCCTCTGGGGGAATCCCGAGGCGTTCCCAAGCCAGCTGGGAGACATAGTCCCTCCAGCGTGTCCTGGGTCTTCCCTGGGGCCTCCTCCTGGTGGGACGTGCCCGAAACACCTCACCAGGGAGGCGTCCAGAAGGCATCCTGACCAGATGCCCGAGCCTCAACTGGCTCGTCTCGATGTGGAGGAGCAGCGGCTCTACTCTGAGTCCCTCCTGGATGACCGAGCTTCTCACCCTATCTCTAAGGGAGAGCCCAGCCACCCTACGTAAGAAACCCATTTCGGCCGCTTGTATTCGTTCTTTCGGTCATGACCCAAAGCTCATGACCATAGATGAGGGTAGGAAAGTAGATTGACCGGTAAATCAAGAGCTTCGCTTTTTGACTCAGCTCTCTCTTCACCACGACGGACCGGTACAGCGCCTGCTTCACGGCGGATGCTGCACCAATCTGGCTGTCGACCTCCTGCTCCCTTCTTCCCTCATTCGTGAACAAGATCCCGAGATACTTGATCTCCTCCACTTGAGGCAGGACATCTCTCTCGACCCGGAGAAGCAGTCTACCCTTTTCCAGCTCAAGACCATGGTCTCAGACTTGGAGGCACTGATCCTCATCCCGGCCGCTTCACACTCAGCTGTGAACCGCTCCAGCGAGAGCTGCAGATCACGTTCCGATTAAGCCAATAGGACCACATCATCTGCAAAAAGCATCACCAAATCGGATCCCCTCAACACCCTGGCTGCGCCTAGAAATTCTGTCCATGAAAGTAATGAACAGAATCGATGACAAAGGGCAGCCCTGGCAGAGTCCAACACTCACCGTAAACGAGCCCGACTTAATGCCGGCAATGCGGACCAGACTCTGACACCGGTCATACAGGGACCTGACAGCCCGTATCAAAGGGCCCGGTACCCCATACTCCCAGAGAACCCCCCACAGGGCACCTCGAGGGACACGGTCGAACGCCTTCTCTAAGTCCACAAAACACATGTAGACCGGTTGGGCGAACTCCCAGAACCCTCTAGGACCCTGCTGAGGGTGTAGAGCTGGTCCAGTGTTCCACGACCAGGACGAAAACCACACTGCTCTTCCTGAAACCGAGGTTCGACGGACCCTCCTCTCTAGGACCCCCGAATAGACCTTGCCAGGGAGGTTTAAGAGTGTGATCCCTCTATAATTGGAGCACACTCTCCAGTCCCCCTTTTTAAACAGGGGGACCACCACCCCAGTCTGCCAATCCAGGGGAACTGCCCCCGATGTCCATGTGATACTGCAGAGTCGCGTCAACCAACACAACCCTACAACATCCAGAGCCTTAAGAAACTCCGGGCAACTCTCATCCACCCCCGGGGCCCGGCCACCAAGGAGCTTTTTAACTACCTCGGCAACCTTGTCCCCAGAGATTGGAGAGCCCGACCCAGAGTCCCCAGGCTCAGCTTCCTCAATGGAAGGCATGTTGGTTGGATTGAGGAGATCTTCGAAGTATTCCGCCCACCGACCCACAATGTCCTGAGTCGAGGTCAGCAGCACACCATCCCCACTGTAAACAGTGTTGGTGCTACACTGCTTCCCCCTCCTGAGACGCTGGATGGTGGACCAGAACCGCCTCGAAGCCATGCGGAAGTCTTTCTCCATGGCCTCTCCAAACTCCTCACACGTTCGAGTATTTGCCTCAGCAACCACCTGAGCCGCACACCGCTTTGCCGCTTTACCCATCATCTGCTTCCGGAGTCCCACAGGCCAAAAAGACCCAAAAGAAATCCTTCTTCAGCCTGACAGCATCCCTCACCGAAGGTGTCCACCAACGGGTTTGAGGGTTGCTGCCACGACAGGCACCGACAACCTTGCAACCACAGCTCCGATAAGCCGCCTCGACAATGGAGGCACGGAACATGGTCCACTCAGACTCAATGTCCCCCGCATCCCCCGGGACGTGTTCGAAGGTCTGCCGGAGATGGGAGTTAAAGCTCCATCTCCGTTCCCAGCAGACCCTCACAACACAGCCAGGTCTGACCGGTATCCTCCCACCATTGGAGCCAACTCACCACCAGGTAGTGGTCAGTGGACAACTCCACACCTCTCTTCACCCGAGTGTCCAAGACATATACGTCCACAGATCTGATGAAACAATGACAAAATCGATCATCAAACTGTGGCCTTAGGTGTCCTGGTACCAAGTGCACATATGGACACCCTTATGCCTAAACATGGTGTCCGTTATGGACAATCTGTGACGAGCACAGAAGTCCAACAACAGAACACCACTCGAGTTCAGATGGGGGGGAGCGTTCCTCCCAACCACGCCCCTCCAGGTCTCACTGTCGTTGCCCATGTGAGCGTTGAATTTCCCCAGTAGAACGAAGGAGTCCTCAGGAGGGGCACTCTCCAGTACCCCCTCTAAGGACTCTAGGCTGGACTGTCGTTTGGCCCATAAGCACAAACGACAGAGAGGGACCCATGTTTCCTCTTTGCACTGGGCCCGGCCGGGCTTCATGGGCAAAAACCCGGGCACCAGACCCTCACCAACATGCCCCACCTCCAGGCCTGGCTCCAGGGTGGGGCCCCGGTGACCCACGTCCGGGCGAGGGAACACGAGATCCAATCTTTGTATTCATCATTGGGGTGTTCAGGCTGCACTTTGTCTAGTCCCTCACCTAAGACCTGTCAGCCTTGAGTGACCCTACCAGGGGCATGAAGCCCCAGACGGCATAGCTCTTGTGAACATTGGGACACCCAAACCCCTCCACCACAATAAGGTGTCAGCCCAAGGAGGACTGCCACCTTATGCCACTTATACTTTTCTATAAAATTTTCTATCAATTGTCTGGAATGTACTGGGGACTGGTCGTACTGGTTAATCTGATTATCTTTATATACAACCAGTTGAGACTCACTTAAAGCACTCAGGTTATCTCCATTACAAAAACCTGTAACATAATTTAGCTATTCAGCTAATTTATGTTACAAGTTTTTGTTTACCTGTCAGTATTTTGTGAAAATCAGTTTTCCTTTTCTTTTTTAAGTTTTTTTTGTTTTGTTTTGTTTTTTGTAAATAGGATGTATTAAAATGCCAAATTATGATGATCCTGTTTGAATTGTAATAGCAATGTAAAGGGCAAAACAGCAAAGAGGGTAAGCACTTTTTATAGAAAATGACCTTTTATAGTCATTTCTTGTTCCATACTCCACATGGTGTGTGGTAATTTAGTGTAGCTAATCTTTGTTTTATTTCTGGTTATTTCCGACCCATAGTCTTTTGATTATGACTCAAAGAATATTCACAAAAGTTGAGATTTTAACAGACGTGTAAAGCATTATATAAAAAGCTAAATCAATTATAAAGAACATTATCATAGACACAATGAGAGGCATTGATAAAATCTAATTTTCACCTATTCAAACAAAAGAAAAAGCCTTGAAGTTTTTTGTTTATGTGTTAATAGTTATGACTAAAGAGAGATAAACTCAGTTTAAGGCAAGTGGTCATCATCTGATGAGTTTATTTGTACCAAGATTTTACAGTTTCATGAAAATAAATGGTGCAATTCTCCAAACTGTTGATTGTTACAGTAGATGAACTGTACAGTCTCCATAAAAAGGTATATGTTATAATAATAGCAAATAGGTTATATGAGCTCCACAAACCAACTGCACTCCATCCTCAACAATACACACTTTACAAAGTAAATTTTAATACAACATAATCATAAAATTACATACATCAAATAAATGAAAGCACTGAAAGCATTATATGTTTCAAGAAAAGCTTAGAATAAATGTCAATATGTGGTAGAGGGTCTTCACTCTCCTGTAAACAGAGGGTTAGCCACAGTGGTGGTGGGATTCTGGAACAGCGGATTGTCAGCCTGGTAATAAAGAAAGTTTACCATTAGTTACATTTCTTGTGAAAATGGCACATTCTATGTGCCCAATATTGCATAAGGAATGCAATATTGGTCTATATTGACTGGAGTCATAATCTTCATTAGTTCAGACAGATGATGTGAATGACCATCAAAATTTTGTGTTGGGTCTTGTCCAGTTATGTTGACTAATGTACTACTGAATTTTTGCAATTTGCCATTCAAATGCTTGGAAGCGAAGTCAGTGAGACAGCAGGAAGCTGAGCCTCACGTTGGATTGCCCAACCTGTTGCTAATTGTTCTGGCTGCCATTCCATGAGAGCATCTTCCTCCTGTCTGTCTGTCTGTCTGTCTGTCTGTCTGTCTGTCTGTCTGTCTGTCTGTCTGTCTGTCTGTCTGTCTGTCTGTCTGTCCGTCCGTCCGTCCGTCCGTCCGTCCAGAGCCAGAAGGGGTTAGGGTGCCAAGCGGTCAGCTGCGCTTTATCACATTCTGGATACAAAACCAATGGACTGCTCTCTATATTTATCAAGACAAGTGCATAGGCGCCGGGACAACAAGGGTCAGGGGGTCATTGCCCCCCCCCCACACACACACACACACACACACACACTTTACGGTTCCCAGCAGACATTCACACAGGCTGCACACGACTCTGACAATCCATTACTGACATCTCTCTGTGTTTCTAGGTACAGATCAAGATCTGGACCAAATCAAATCTAAGGCTCCAGATCAGAACAGTCACCCAAAGGTTTACACACATGCAGCAGCTTCAGGTCGGGTCGGGATCATGAACTGGTCTGACATCTGAAAAAAGGCTCAAATTCTGATCCGGTCCAGGTCTGAACCAATTCTGCATAAAAATTCAATGAGATTTCTGTATCTGTCACTTCTTACAGAACTGTGACAATGTTTTCTTTCTAGTGGCTCTGGAATGAAAAAAACAAGACATTGGGTCAATGTCTGTCTATGGTCCTGACCAAATGCTCACCACACTTTGCCCAGAGCAAATCATTTTGGATCAGGTCGAAAAATAATTGGTAATTTGTTTTTTTTTTTTCCTTTTTGCTCTTCCAAAAGCTAATCAGCCATCAGTTGCCATAAATATTGATGGCTACTGATGGTTTTCAGTCTCTGTTGGCTGTTGAAATGTACTTTGTCTGCTAAATAACAAGAACATTAAAGTTCATTTATGATGTTTTTCATTTTGTTTTTAATACAAAGAATATTGTCAGTCTGGCTGTTATCTGTCCCACTCAGACATCACTTTCCCGCACAATTTGTGGAACATGCAGCAAATCTAATCTGCGCTGCCTTTTGAGCATCCAGGAGGCGCTGCTGCGCCATAATGTGATAATCCATTAGGTTATCCTGCTGCTCTAACTGGCGTTGCTGGAGGATATTTGACATGTATTTTATCTATTATTTTTTTACTATTCCAAATATTTGACCAATCATGATTTTTGTAATATCTATCTATCGTTGGCATATTGTGCACTTGAATTATGAAGTGCACTTTTTATTTTGGACTTGTAACAAGTAGCTGAGCTCAGGTCGCCTGCAGCTGTACACACTGTGTGTATCTTGAGATTTCACTTTATATAAAACAGAAAATTGTCATTTTTTATATTTTTTTATTATTATCTGACCCTCTTTACTATTAACAACATTTAGGACAAAAAATATCTGTCAAAACATCTTGTACGTAGTGAGTCTATGTGAGTCCTGGAGCTGCGCACAAAGCCTAACTGTTATTGGTCAGTTTATTTCTGTAAGTTTGGCAGCTTGCCGCTTTTTCTGTAAGCTAAAAATGAAAGAGCAGAGTTTGAATCCTCCCGTAGTTCTAAGAGCGGTTTGGATCCTGACAGAGCTTTTTACCGTGTGCGTGGTTCTGGTTTATGAGCTTTTTGGGTGTGTGTGTGTGTGTGTGTGTGTGGGGGTGTGTGTGTGTGTGTGTGTGTGTGTGTGTGTGTGTGTGTGTGTGTGTGTGGTTTGGCGAACTGAAGAGCTGACTGTCTCCTGGTTGGACAACTGTTTCACTCTACTGATGCTGCACACCAATAACGTAATGATGACAAAGCCTTCATACAGAAACGGTGTTCTAATATCGTCCATCTCTGTAGTCAGCTGTTCATGATGGCACAATCATTTCTCCTCTTTCACATTTGTCCAGACGCCAGTTTGGAAAATGAAATAAAGTTCATTCCACCATCTAAATGCTCTGTAAAGCTGCCTTCTGCATATTCCACTGACAATTTCACTTTTTTTTCTGATTATTCTCCACCAAATCTCTATGACTGTAGCGCATTTAATAATAAACAATCATCAAATCATCCAGACCTCAGTGATGGTTGACCCAGAAACACTGCCCTCAAGGTAAGGGATGTTTACTGTTTACTTTGGGACAAATTGCGACAAACCCACTGAATTGATTGGTATGCGACATCACATCAATTGAGCAAGTGCGCGCACCTGACATTCAAAGTGTGCAACAAGGGTGATAAAACACCCCATGACCCCCACCTCAAAAATGAGGCTCTTTCCAGTATTGTTCCGTCTCCAGCCTTGGTGGGTCTGCTCTGTTATTATTACCCTGCCATTGAGAGTACACCTTAGCTGGTTGAGTGGAGAAGAGCCGATTAATCCTTCTGGATTCATTCTCCCTTGTGTATCTCTTTAGGCGGCTGGCCAAGGCTTGGAGCCTCTGTTTGGCAGTTTCGAGTGCTTCAGGTATGGGCATCTGTCTGTACTTTCTGGGTACTTGTCTTTTCATTGTACCCTTGTGGAGCTCTGACAGTTGGCTCACTTCCCTCCTTGTTACCTTGATTTTAGCCTCTAACCGTCTTTTCCATGGTGGGTATTGGGTCTCATGGTTGCTCTTATAGCCAAGTATCTCAAGGATCACTGATGCCGAGTTATAGATCAGCTCATTGGTTTCTGTTATGGTATTGGTAGGGATCGTTCTCAATGCTGCATTCCCATTCTCAATGAGACTTTCTGATGGTACTTCACTCAGCCGTTGTAATGTATATATATACAAACAAAACAAGCCCCAAGTTGGTTACAATAATCAGACTTGACGACAGAAAATAGTTCCAGCAACAAAATGTGAATCTCTTTTCCCTCCACTGTTAACATTTTTGTCATGACATGTTCAGCTACTGCTGTCGCATAGAAACGGAGGTCGTTCCCCAGGACACACAGAGGAAATAAAATCAAATTACAAAAGAAAATACTAACGCACAATGATCTGGATAAGTAACTTTAATCTGATTACTAGATTTGAAACAGTAATGTTCTCTTTTTTCAGCAATTACTCATTACTGAAAAAAGTGGTCCATTTAGAGTAATGCTATACACAAACACATATCCAGGCAGACAGACAGATAGAATATTAATTACAAAAACAACTTACATTTGCCCACTTGGATTTCTTTTTCTCATTCTCAAATTTCTTGAACTCCTTCAGGTCCTTCATGTGGATGAGTAACTTGACCAGCATCAAGAGCAGAATCCCAATCACAGCCACAGCTGCAAGGGATCCTCCTATGATAGCTATGACGTTGGGTGGTTCAGGGCATTCTGTAAGATTAGAATCAAGCTATTAATGATATACATTTCATTAAATATCCACGACAACATGGTCCATCAGTTCCCAAACCGTGACCGCTTGGCATCTAATGTAATGATGTATTATTCCAATGCCCATTCGAGACAACATATGCACAAATGTACAAATAGAATGAATGGATACATATATATATATATATATATATATATATATATATATATATATATATATATATATATATATATATATATATATATATATATATATATATATATTTAAGTTCATTGTCATGTGTGTTTCCGGGTTGGCTGCTGCTCACTGTTGGTTGTCGCGTCGCTTGTCGATAAAACAACTTGGAAGTTCTAAATCGACTCATCACTCATTTAATCTCTAAGCTTTGAAGATTTGCGGTGAGTTGCTAAATACCATCTGACTTGACATTGTATTGTATCTGCAATAATAGCGCCGCTAATATTTCCCTCCCATTGTAATATTCGCCAGGTTGTGATTCATTAACAGCTGGTATACCTTCCTGATTTGAACAAGTTACTATCGCATCCACCTCCTCAAACAATCCGTTACTCGACGGTGAGTAAATATCAGTCATTTATAATAGGGCTAACTGGCGGAGAGTATTTTTGCTACGCTCCGCCAGTTAGCATTAGCTACCAACTCGACAATCAGTGGCCACATCAGTTCATCTACTTATGAATTACTTACTTAATGAAAAGTCGCATCGTTGCAGCCGAATTAAAGACCACACCTTAAATACTTAAAGGCTTTCCCTTCGACTTTAGATTTGATTATTTTTCATGATTTCTTTATTGGTGTTGTTTTCTATGCTGGTGCAGCAATGAAGTTTGGTATCCAACATGATTTTGTTTGTAGCTACTTTAATCAATAACATTTTTAAATTGATTGCTTTGATTCAATATTAGTTGTTGTTTGTAACGACTGCTAATTATGTCAATTAAGCAATTTTGAACTTGAATTATGAAGTGCACTTTTTAAAAGGATTTTTTTCTTATTATTATGAAGTTGTCAAAACATAGCAAGTATGTATTGAGTTGTTTTTTTACTTATATAAATATAACATTTATATCCATCCATCCATCCATCTTCTGCCGCTTATCCGGGTCGGGTCGCGGGGGTAGCAGCTTAAGAAGGGAGGCCCAGACTTCCCTCTCCCCAGCCACTTCCTCCAGCTCCTCCGGGGGAATCCCGAGGCGTTCCTAAGCCAGCCGAGATTTTATATTTGAACATTTATATTTGAACTCATTGTGTTTTTACTGGCCTTTTAGGTCAGGTTTTTCTTCCGGACCCCTTCACTGACACACTGGATGACGGAAGATGACGAGCGACCCACCCACCCTCTGGTGGTAGGAAAACGGAACTACACTTTCCATATAGGAACTGAACTGACTCTAAGGAGTATAAAAAGGGGAAAATAACTATTCTCCCTTCATTTTTGGACCTCTTATGGACTCTATTAGGTTTTGAAGTGTCACTGATTATTTTTATAATTGTTTTGTTGGTTTGTTTTCTCTTTCTGTTTGTTTTGAGAACTTTATTTTTTGTTGTTTTGGTATTATTATTATCATTATTATTGCCACTGCAATAAGTAGCAGTATCAACAAACTTCTTTGCATCAGTTGTATTAATTATTCACCCAATCATGACTCCATGTCGTACCTACTTCTGATTCTACAAACTGGTTAACACTACACCTTGCAGTCAGATCTGTGCATATAAAGAAAGCATTACAATAGGAATACAATTCCTTGATGACTAATCCTTGTTTACATTTTGTAATTATTACATATTAATACATTTATTTATGTCAGCACTGGCACTTTCTAAACGGGCAGTTTTTATGTGCCTTCTCTCTGGAAAACATTTTGTATTTAAAGAAAATGAAACATGAGCGTTGAAGTCCTCCAGCAGACAAAGAAGTCCCCCAGCGGGGGCACTTTCCAGTACCCCCCTCCAAGGACTCCAAAAACGGTGGGTAATCTGAACGCACCAAAGAACAGACAGAACCTGTCCTCCCAATGTACAGGTGCCAAGATGGGGGCAACAAGTATGGCCACTCCTGCATGGGGCCTCTCACCAGAGTGGAAGAATGTCCAACACCTTTCTATGAGAGAAATTGGACTCCCAGGCCACGCCCGTTTAAAAATGCAGATTATTATTGAAATAGGTAAAAACCAAAACAAAAAAACCTGACAATCAGTGACATACCTCTCTTTTTCAGAATTTCAGCACTGTAATTATCCTTTCCAGTTAACTGGTCCAGCTTGAATTTGATCCAGCATCCCTCACTGTCCTTCTGATGGCATTCTTTGCTCTTCAAGTTGAATTTCTCAACCTTCTCATATTTTGAAATGCTATTGTTGCAAACATGGTTGCAGTCCTCTTTCGACTTACGCAAGCTAAGGCAGCTAATGCAACTCCTGAGAATAGCACAAAAAGAACAGTTTAAAATAACAGATAAATAAGATAAGGCATATAATTTCATGATACTACAACAAAGTCGATCAATGAACCATTAACATTCTGGAAGTAACTTAAAATAAAGTAGTAACTTCAATCTTACAGTTTCGTCAGGCATACAGAAGTACAGCCACTGCATTCCTTGCAGTGTGGACCGTGATATCCCTCTATGCATACACAATTGTTACATATGCAATCCCCTCTGCCATAGCAAACAGAGTTGTCTGGTGCACGACAGCCATCGTCAGAAAGTTTGCACTGACAAGCAGTGCCTTGGTAATTTTTTTCGCATTGGCACCTTCCGCAGTTGCATTTACCATGTCCTAAAAGTAATGAGAATTCAAAAGGTGTCATATTTTTTCCACTTTAATTTTCATCAACATTAATAATGACCTGGTTACACACAGTTCCTCTGCCTAATAGGCTCACCCAAACTAATACATCCACCAAAGCCTGAATGTTGCCTTTGTGTTAGCACCAAACTGACCATGCCTTAATGCCTTGAAGGATGTTTATCATTTCAAATAATTTCTTTTAAATGCATAAATTATTTTTGTTTTGTTTTTTTATGTGAATCTTATTTTGTATGCCTGCTAGTTTGAACATCATTTTAAAGACGCAGCTCGAACAAAAATGTCTCATAAGTAATCTCTTCCATTTGACCAAAACGTTCTGACACAAAACGCTTCTAGCTAGATTCCAGACAACTTTCTGATAAGAAAGAACTAAGGATGGTTAAAGTTAACCTTTAGGCCCCTAGTGCTTAATTTCTGTCTTTGGCCTTAACCATTATCCAGGACAGAAACAACAGAACAGATCCTGCTGGGCAGGGTGAGCACAAGTGACTTTTATTAAGCTGGAGAGTGACAGGATGGAGTTTAAAGACATCTTGGGTTTTTAAAGAGTTTAGAAGGTTGTATTTAAGCACAAAATCAATATATTTTGAAATGTTATGTTAAATAAAAAAAAAAAATGCTTAGAAGTAATACTTACAAGACCAAATTGCAAATATAGTTATTTTTGAAAGTGTTTGCTGTAAATGTTTGATTTAAAAATGACCTTTGTGACTTCCACTTTGAATTTGTGTTGTATATAAAAGTCCCAAATCCAATTGCAAGTCTTCGTTTGAGAAATACTTTCATATAAAAAATATATAATCTACTTTAAAAGTAGATGATATAGTACTTTTAACTACTTCAAAAGTAGTTAAAAAATACTTTACCTGCACATAGCTTGTTCTCATACTTCTCACAGTGTTCATCATCACATTCACAGTAGTCTCCATGGTAAGAGCTTCCTTGCTCTGTAGTGTGGCACTGGCATCTGCCACATACACAATCTCCTCGACCCTCACACTCTGTCCCATTCTGCCTCCGACAGGATGCTCGAATAGAGCCTTCATCTTTATTTCCAACAGCACAGTTGCAGAACTGACCCACAAAACCTTTATTGCATCTGTAAAACGAAATATTAAAAATATTAGAATGAATTACAGTTGGCTTTGTTTTTAGCAGTTGTAACGCTTGGGTCTTTACCTATTTCGTGAAAGATTTATACCATACATTATATTCATCCGTTTTGCATGCCCAGGTAAACCTGTTTGAGGTGAGGGGCTGAGGCTCACCTTGCCAGTCCCTGATAGAAAATCCAGATGCAATGTACTAACTACTTAGACGACTACACATGACCACTGAAAATCCTATTACCTGCTTAAAAACAACTGCCAGTAGGTTATAGGGTTGTCAAAATAATATCTTGATATAAAATATGAGAAAAAAGTTATAAAGTACTAATTTTTATCAAAAGCAATACAAACGGATCCATTCACATTTGCCCAAATTGCGATAGTACTAAAGCGAGGTTCTATAATGGTACTTTGCCTGTGGCAAAAATGAACAGAAAAAAAAGATTATAAAATTGTTTGCTTACTTTAAATTCATGTATGGGATGGTAGGGTTTTATGGGATTTTCTATCTGGAATTTGAATTTGAAGTAAAATCGGTTTGTGTTTGGTATGTTGCTCCTGTCCTGTGGCTGGACACCACACATGGTATAAACCTGTTATACTTAAGCTTTTTAATCAGCTTGTGTGTGGCCTCTCAGATTTTGAAAATTGGCCAATTATTCCAATAATAATTGGCCAACAATTATTATTGTTGCTTTACAACAATCAACAAAGATCTCAAATGCCTAGGGTTAGGGATAACTTACCATCTGTGCCTCCCACTACAGGTCTCACTCCTATGGCAATACTGAATAAATACTTACGTTTTACTGAAAACACATTTTTTTTCATTGTACATCAATATGTGACTAAAATATTAAAAGAGGGACTTTGAGGAAGATAACTTACGTACAAATACCACAGGTGATGCTTCCTGTATTGTTACAGTGAGTTTGATTGCTGCCTGCAGGGTCATTACATTGGCACTCACAGTTGGTAGAAACGGTTACCGTCAGTTTGTCTTTAATTCCCAGTGGGCTGATAGTGAAGGACTTTTCCGTCATACATTTGTCCACAGTCACAGTAACCTCAAACGATATCTGTAAAGAGAGCAAAGGATCTATCAGAGCTAACAAGCTGTCTAAAGCACGACTTCCCGTGGTACATCTCCAGTTCAAAATCAAATGCGTATTAGTTAAAATGCCACTTTACCAAAGATTTTTAGAGCTCCAGCCCACTTAATGCCTAACATTACCACTCTGTCCCTTTCTACTTTAAGGTTGTTCCAAGAGTAAGAGAATGATGTTTTACAACCGCAAGTGCACTTTCAGCACTTTTTTCTGCCTGCAATTACTTTGTGCAGCATCCCTGAGCTAAATGGACCCAGAAATCAGAGAATTTCTTGGTTCCTGTACACTAACATCATTTTGTTGGTGTTCCCACAAAGCTCTGCAAAACAACCCTTAGGTATATTTACATATGCACTAAAAAAAGCTTTAGTTTTGTCTTTTATAACTCAGCTTTTTTGACTGTTGGAAAACACACACTAACATGGCAGCTCTAAAGGTTTTCCGCCAGAACCACACACACAGCTCTCACACTTACATGAGTCTTTTGCTGTAACCACAGTAATAGTAACAAAGTAGTCATAACATAAAGTAGTAGTTCTATAGGACATCTCCCCTTTTTGCAATGTTTGTAGAAACTATAAAACGACATAAATTGATACTATGTTAGCCACAATAACTAATTGTAATCAGTCTTTCTATTCAGATGTCACTTTTTGCCTGTGGATATATTTATAGGAAAAGATTTAAATTAACCTCTTTATACTTCCTAAATAAAGTTTGTGATTTGAAACATAACTGAAAATGATAGATCACTTTTATAAAGTTCAAAATCAAGATAATTACCAAATTAAGCATTAAAATGCACAAATATTTACTTCTCTTCTATTTCGCCTTCCACTTTTTGTTTGTTTTTTATTATTAATCCCCTCCCCAAAAAGAGAGCATCTAACAAGTTTCTTGAGAGTCTACAAAGTTAATCTCTCCACTGGTTTTCACAAGCATCCGTGTCTTGTGCAAATCTGTCCTGGTTCACCCATAGGGTGGGTGCTGGGACCTCAGTCTCATTCATCTCTCTACAGTCTGCAGAAGCAGAAGCAGACTCTCTAGAGAGATGACTTGTGCTGGGGCACTACTATTCATCTCAGCAGTTTTACTTAAAGCAGGTTGTGCAGATGATGCTGTCGTTTCAGCTCCGAGATGACGTTTTTGATGCAGCACCCCTTCTGGTGTGTTGATGAGAAAGGATCTTGGAATAACAGACTCCTTCAGAACAGAACAACTGCTGGTGTCCCCCAAGTCTTTTCTGAATTTAACTTGGTGAAGACTTTGTCTCCAGGTTGTAACTGTGGGAGAGGTCTGACACTGGCGGCAGTTGCAATAAAAAGCTTATTTGGCTTTCTCACAAGCATCTTTCTGTTTCACAGCTTTTCTGTTGGGCCATCTGGGTCGGAGGTTACTCTCTAATGTTGGGAATGTGGTTCTGATCTTTCTCCCCATGTTGTGGGACATGGAGTTGATGCGTTGCACATGAGAGCTAGTAGAGGGTCTTTATTTTGAAGGACCCTCTTTGCACTCTGCACTGTCTGTGGATGGTGAGGGCTGGATGTGATGTGTTTAAAATCAAACTTCCTTGCCAGCAGCTGAAATTCTGCACTGCAGAACTGGGGTCCATTGTTCACAATTTCTGGAATTCTAAACCTAGCAAAGGTTTCTTTAAACTTCTGAATTTCTTGGCTGGTGGCTGTAGATGGCAGGTGTAAAACTTCCAAAAATTGTGAGTCATATGATATGATGAGATAGCTGTTCTTATGTTCGCAGATGTCAACATAAATTTTCTTGGTGGTTCCTTCTGTTGTGTTCGTTTCTGTTCCTGGCAGATCTGACATTGCATCACAACTTTACTGAGATCTCCAGAGAAACCAGGCCACCAAACAGATGAACTTTCATGTATGGTCTGATCTTCAACGGCACTTTTCCACTGTATTTCTGATATGTTTGACAGTCTGCAGGCTAGGCCTGTCGCGATAAACGGTAAATCAATTAATCGAACGATAAATTAAAACTATCGACCTCATTTTAATTATCGACTATATCGTTTCTTCCTTCTTTTTTCTCTTACTGTTGATGACACTGAATGAAAAAAGGCTCAACTCCGGTGCTCTCCACTTCCTCCCTTCCTTACTTCCTTAGTGTAATGCCCAGCGCGCGCTGCACGATCTTATGATAATGGGATTGTCGGCCCATTATCAAAACCTGAGAGACACATTAGCTATAATGTGAATCCTCGCTATAACGGTTTCGATCGAAACCGTGTTGTGTCCAACAATGGACACAAAATAATAAGTCCAGTTCACTAATTTTGAAACCAGGCATTGATTGATTCCTTACTGCAATCTACCTGCAATGCACGTAGCTAGTGTCAGTCTGACTGAATGAAAATCATTATAACTATTTAGGTCACGTTAACGAAGAACAGCTGAAAAGTTACCGGGTTTTCTGGTAGAAATTTCGCTCCAACTCCTCCCCTAGTTATTGATATTTTCTTTGCACGAACTGTTGAATAAATATTCATGTTGTTTCCGATGTCTGCTGGACTTCGGGTTGCGCCTTGTCAGCTGTTCGGGGTTCCCTCTGTGTTTCCCCTCAGAAAGCAGGAGGGGAATCCGCGCTTTCTGATTGGCTACCGGTCACATTCAACAGGCTGCGTCACTCTCCCAGTCTGGGCAAATTCTTGATTTAGATCGGAGTGGCACAACGATCTACCGTAACACACATCACTAGTGACAATCTCAGAACAAATAACGTTCTAAGATTGTCGTTCAGGGTAAAAAATCCTGCAGTTTGAACTATTGCATCAGGCAGTCGGATGTCTTCTCTATTTAAATCTAATGATTACTGAAGGGCAATATACTATACAGACTTCATAATCTGCACTCTTTTGGTTGAATGTTTATTTTCACTTTGGTTTTATGTTGTTTAGTTTTTATTGAAGTACATTTATTGTTAATGGAGACTAAGAATCTATTTTATTTTTGGTTTTGGTTGTTTTATTTATTTTGTGTATCAGTCCCAGTGTTAAGTGTCTTTTGAAAGTAAAGTGTATCCATCTGTGGCAGGAAATCGCATGTATTATTACGTAATTTCCATTAAATCAATGTAAAAAGGTCTTCAAACAATATTATCGTTTATCGCAATAATTTTTGAGACAATTTATCACCCAGCAAAATTTGTTATCATGACAGGCCTATTGAAGGCCTCCATCAGCTGCTGTGGCCATGCTGTATGGTGATGCAGGGATGCCTTTAATTATGGCAGCCACATAACATGACTGTCCAGAGATGTTATGACTGCTTGTGTTTGTTGAAACTGCTGTTGGTTTGTTGATGTTTTAAAAGGCAAGTTCTGGAGCTGTTGTCAGCATGTTTTATTTTCTCAATGGCTGGCTGCTGTCAAGGGCCCCAGGTCCAGATGTTGTTACTCCTCAACAGTTCATACAAGGGTAGCCCTGCAGAGGCCAGGAAGGGAACAAACCTCTCAAGGTAGTTCATCATTCCCAGGACTCTTAAACTCCTGCATATTTTCAGGAGCTTAGCATTTCAGCTGCTGAATAGTTTCCACCTTTTCTGGGTCTGGAAGCCTAACTGGCTCTGTCCAAAAGAGCATTTTTCCTTGTTTAATTTGAGACAAGCCAGTTTGATGCGCTGCAGCATCCTTTCTAGCCAGTGGTCGTGTTAAACATTTGTTGCTCCATGTATACCAGAATATCATCCATGAAAACTTCCACACCCTCAAGCCACTCCAATATCTCCAGCATTTTCCATTGGAAGATCTCAGGTGAGTTGGTGATGCCAAAGTCTTGATACTCTTGAAACAGTACTTGCCAAATGGAGTGATGAAAGTTATTAATCTGCAGCTGTCCGGATGTTGTGGGATATGCCAGAACCCACTGGCTGTGTGAAGAGAGGAAAATACTGTAGCTCCATTTAGTTTAGAGGAAACCATTCAATAGGTTGTGTAACTCATTCTATGACACCATTAAACTCCATTCTTTCCAGCTCCTCTTGAACTCTGTTGCAAGGGGAAGAGTACAGCGTGCAGTGTGTACATGGTATGGCACATCATCATCCTTTAGCTGTATTTTAACTGGTTTGATCTTTAGTATACCATGGTCCCCATATGCTTGCAGCCCTTTGTTCACCTATGTTGTCGGTCAGTTCATCCACTTGCCTCACAAGTTCATCCTTACGCAACATGATCTGCTGAGTAGATTGTTGACTTTATGTCTACCTTCTTGTGGTTGAGGGTGACATTGAAGCAGCCAAGACAACCCAGCCCCCCTTTCCCTGGGCTGGTTGGGGCAGATCAGATGGTTTCAGAGTTCTCTCAGGGTTAAGTGTGTGAAAAGTTTTTGTTTTATCATGTTGATAACTACACCAGTGTCAATTTTAAACTCAACTGGAGTTTCATCAACTTTCAACTGTACAGTCCATGTGTCGCTTTTCTCCTCCTTATCACATACAGGACCCAAGAAATGGAACCTAAATCAAAGCTTGTTGCTTTGTCTTTAGTCTCTGTAACCTCATTTACTGTTTTTCTGTTCCTACATTCCCTGGCCCAGTGTCCCATTTTTTTACAGTTATGACACGCAATTTTCTTTACAGGGCACATATCGTTTGCATATTTCTGTACTTTTCCACATCTTATCTTCATTTCCCCTTTTTTTATTTCCTTGCTGCTTACTGTGTTGTGGTTTCCATATATCTCTTCTGGTGGACCTCCTCCACTGATCTCACCGACTCGCCCTGTTGGGGCAGCCACCTCTTCAAGATTGTCGGACAGTCTGTATCGTTTTCATTAACGTTCTGGACAATCCGGAGAGCTAGACTCGCCATCAACTGCAGCCAGTGGAAGAGTTCTTTATTCTGTATCCCAGCAACAATGTGGTCTTGGATGTTCTCCTCCCTCGATGAGCCAAATTTGCAGGTTTCTGATAAGTTATACAGTGCTTGGATAAAACACTCAGCCTTTTCTCATTGCAACTGAACACGCTTGTGAAAGCAGGCTCTGTCAACATTTCTCCCGGAAGAGAAATATTCATCAAATGTTCCCATAACAAAGCAAAGTCATAACGGTCCTCCTCTTGAGCGAACATGAATGAGTTACAATTCTTCTCTGATTTGTTGCTTATTGCAAAAATCAGGCAGCTCACCTGCACTGGTCCGTCACCTTTATCCAGTTTTGTTGCACTCTATTTTTGTTTCCAATTGGCCATTCTGTCAGCTTTTCAAATGAAAAGTTCTCCGGCGGGTTAAACTTAGCCATAATGTGGCTTTTTCTCACGTAGGTGACGTAGCTGTCCAAGTCACTTCTGACACCATGTGTAATAGACAAGCTTTAGTTTTGTCTTAAGTTTATCACATCTTTTATCTGATGATATGAACCAGGTTCGAAGATCTGAAAAGGTTCATTTTCACTTGATTATGACAGAATAAAAGCATCTCAAAACACTGACCTCTTGTTCCGCTTGCACTTGATCGCAGACACCTTTATTGGGGCTCTCATTTATTCGGTGATCACACAGTGCCAAGTACTCAACTCTCACGTTGTCAGGAAGAATGTCATGAGTCACTGTGACTTTAGATGTTAAGTTCTGCAACAATATACTGATTAGACATGTTTGTACATTTTTTCCAAAACCAGCAAACAATTATTAATCACGAGTAACAAAAGCACTGTGAAGGCCTATGTAATTCAAATGTTTATTAAGATTCTCAGACGAAGAAAAGTCACTCTGCAAGCTTACAAATTCTCCAAACTGTACCCAAAATTTTAATATATTGAAAATATTGAAATATTTTAATTGTATTGAATTTAATGGGTGTTGTCAAGCTGCTGTAAAGCATCTCCTAATGTGAGATAGGCCAACTGGTAAATCACAGAATGCTGAAATGTGGTACATAGGTAGAACCCACTCAAACAAGAAAAATGTCTTTTGACAGTATACACTAAACCCTACAAGGAGTTGACCATTTGGAGTCAAATGGTAATTTTTGAGTTTTTTTACTTTTCATGCATGCACTTCAACAAATTCCTCAGAGTGATTTCGGCAAGTATCTGCCCTATACTTGGTCAATATGCCTTAAAGCATAGGGGATTGAAAGTTATCAAAAGCTTGAGTTTTCATGCATACTAAATGGGCGGGCCAGGCTTCAAAGTTGGCTTTCTCACAAAAATTCTGAAACTCTGTAACTTCCACATACAATTGACTTTGAATTACTCTTGTTAGTTTACAAATCACTGAACGATTTAGCACCACAATACATTAAAGATCTGCTGTTGTTGTATCAACCTTCTAGACCTCTCAGGTCTTCTGGTTCTGGTCTGCTCTGCATCCCAGAACTAAATGAGGAGAAGCAGCTTCAATATGGTTGGCTCCAAATCAAACATGCATCATTTGATTTGCACCAAGCTGAATCTGAATGACCTTGGTTAACCTAAGAAGAGCCCAGTTGGACTATGTTGGAATTTGACTCAGTGCACCCCATAGGTTATTGAAAGTTTCTCCATGATACATCAGATTCCTTGTGGGTCATCAGGCAGTAAATTATTTATTGAGTCCTCCAGCTTCTCCCTGTATACGATACAATATTGAAACCGTATCCACTACCCGTTGACAACCACACATAACTTGTTCAAAAGTACTCAATAATAAGTTGTCATAAAACAGGAAGGGACAATATCTCCTGGTTGGAATGTTGGTTTCCGGTATAAGTTTACAGACTTGAATATTTTCAAGATTACCCAAATGCGCATTTGAATGGCATGAGAGCATTCAGGCTGGCAACAGGATGGCAAAAAGATGGATGCAGCAGGATGCCAACAGGTTTGCGATGATGGAGCTCCCATGGTTGCCACAAGGCTGGAGCAGAGCCCAGGTGCTCTCAACTTCAAGTGTGCATTCACATGGGATAGTCCGTTAGAGCCGGTTCGATTGGGTACTAAAATTGCAACATTTGTTACATTTTCAGAACTCTAGTTCTCATTCACACTGCACTGTGACATACGATTAAAACTAACTGAAAAACTTGTTCCTCCCCATCGCCTGTGGGAGCACTGCACCAAGAACTACTGAAGGAATCAACACAAAATCTCTGAAGAAGACGAGCGCAACTTTCTTCTTCATAAAAACGGAGTGGTGTCAGATTTTTGCGACTATAAGATTTCTTTATTGATATACATTACTGGTTTGGACATCGTATGTTAGCTGCTAATGCTAGCAACACTCCTGCAGGCACCATTACTACGCGGTGAGTCTGTCCACTAAACCAGGCTGTTCCAATGCCCGATGAGCAGGAATCACAAAAATGATCGCAGAGCCTTTATTCCTTACCCGATTTCTATAAATATGGCTTAAATTAAAGTTGAAGACGTTGCTGATGTCTGTAAGTTTTCTCCCTTGATGTAAATCTATCGATGGTTTGCATTTTATCAAGATGCAAGAGAGGACTATGCAAATTCCTCCATCCTATTTGATGATTATGTTCAAACAAACAAGAAAATTAGTTCAGTTTTTGTAATTTATTAAAGGTTTAAAAATTCCAGCAGCTGCAGAGCGCCATGGCAACAGGACAATAAGCCAATAAAAAGTTGTAAAACCACTTTAAACCATTTATATTCTGCTTTTCCTTGTTTAGTGTCGGCACACAAACCCGTTGATATGACAACCAACACAACATCTCTGTTAACCCGCAGAGCAAAGAGTAATCTATTGACCAGAACATCCTGCAGTGCAGCTAACTTCCTGTTGTTGCTAGCTTCAGACAGGTTTTCTACCGTTTTAGAGTCCACTTCAACCGGACTGGGACCCAGGTTTTTTGACGGGTCAGAGTTCAGTTTTTAAGTCCGTTTTGGAATTCAAATTTGCATTCAGATCTCCCCCAAAAAAATCTGACTTTCTAGACAAACGGATTAGAGTCTGATTCAGAAATCTACTCCTGGATTGGTCTAAATGCAGCCTAAGTCTCGTTGAAGTGTGCAAAGAAAAGTACTAGATAACAAACAATAGACTTACTTTGTAGGCACTTTCAATTAGCTGAACAACATTATTTGAATCTGATGATAAGACTCCCACCACTGACTTTGGAATCATTTTAGTGAGTTCCTAAAGAAAGAATGGAACGAACAGATTTTGGATTAAGTTGACATTTTTTTTTTTTCTTAAAACTTTCAGCATTAAAAGAAATGTTCAGTATTACCATGTAAACATCCTTCACGTTGTCTGTCACAGCAAATATTGGCTGAATATTGTTTTTTTCCAGCTGCATAGCTAATTGTCCAACAGATGGATAGTCCTGCACAGGAGAATTGAAGAATTTGTTAATTGGAATTAAAATATTATAATAATGAAGCAGTGTCTTTGTGAAGCAAGGAAAATTTCAAAAAGGAGGGAAATGTCAGCAGGTATTTAAGCATTTAGTTTTTGTCATTTACACAATTACCCTCTTGGATTGTGTCAGGAGATACTTAAAACAATAAGGCAAAATTGTTCGTCCTTAAATTCACTTCTTAATTTCGTTTTGTCAGAAATAAAACATAAATTCATGCATACCATCTCATTACTTTTCACATAAAGGTTGTCTTTCATGTGGCACAGTTCATCATTGGGTTCTAGAATGCCTGCTAGTTTTCCATCCCCAGCCATGTGGAATCCAGCATCTGTGGCGAGTACAATCAACCGAGTGCTGTTGTTCCTCCAGCCAATTTTATCCTATAAAGTGTGTCAGAAAGGGAAAAATGTCTTACTACAATAAACTTCCATCTTTACTTTTTGGAAAATGTGCAATGACAGTGAGTACAACTCACTTGAACTGAGGATGAATGAAGCAAACAGTGCCATCAGGTATTTGCCAATGGCAATTGTCAAAAATGCCCCAAGTGCCCTGTTTTGAGCTTTTTTTTTAATTTTTATTTATTTATCAATAATTTAGTTTACTTTTTCCTCCTGTTACTGCACAAACAGTAACAGGAGGGCCCTAACAAAAACAATTTAGAAAAATGAATTAGTCTGGCTGCCCTCGGTCTAAAAATGACTGAATGGATTCTCAGTGCGTCTGCCTCCTTGTTGGCCCATGGAAAGGAGAAGTGACAGTTTAACTGCCCCTTCTACCAAATTATGGGCAATATTTTCTTTTCAACATATACTGGTTTGTGAACAAATCATAAACTTGCTGCTTTAAATCATATCGAACTTCTACCACAGTGGTTCTGCAATTACATTACATCAGGAGTATTTTCACTTCCATGGAAACAAACCTTAACAATTGTCCTTATGCAGTTTCACTGATTAACAGATTGTAAATGACTGTGCACTCTTTGGTGGAGTCCTTACCTCACAAACAGCAGCCTGCATCATGGCATCAAGGCTTCCTTCAGGAGAGTCTAAGTTCCCAGAGATAAACTGCTCTGTCACCTTCTGAGTGAACGCCTCCCGACTCGGTGTCATACTAAGCACATGTCTATAGCCAAAGGCAGCCTGACATTGATTCTCATTTTCATCACATGGTTTCTTGAGTTTCTCCTCGTTGGTGTTGGTGTATGGAAGGACTGTCTTATCAACAAAGGCCCCAAATCCTGTAATTACACAGATGTAAATAAAGAAGTCTAATAAAAATATAGTCAAATAAAATATACTGTGATGAGAACTGTGTTGAAAGCTGTAGAAAAGAACTTTAGCTATAGTTAAAAAAAGTGAAAGTTAATTAAAGTCCTGTTGATCTTTGTGCGTACAAATCTCACATTGAAGTAAGGTCTAAAATATTTGTATTATTTCACACGAAACAACAGCAAAAAACATAAAAATAAAGAAACAAATAATTGTCTCGTTTTGGGCTGGGAGGAATTTTGCAGGATCAGACATTTTACTATTATCTTTTGACATTTGAAATGTTTATCAACAAATGTTCTTGTCATTCTGTTATCGGTGTAAATTCAATCCCTCTAAACTGTACAGTAGTGAGGCTTTCAATGACTCCTACTAAAATTCACATCATCATTGAGTAGCAAAAAGGCGAATTGAACAGTTACAGTATGAACAATGGTGCCACAAAAATGAAAGCAAGCAGAATCCCCTGCTTGGTACTGGATCATTAGAAAGTGACTTCAAAAAGGAAAGAATCAGGTCTTGTTGCTGCATGGCGACTGTTTGACGAGCAGTTCCAATTAACAACTTTAACACACACTTTAACTCGTGAAAAAATCTGTATACCCTTCAGGACCTTTTCTTGACATTTTTTTCAGCTACTTATTCTGGACCAATGACAGACATTTTGTTGTGTGAACACACATAAAAGTGAAAAGACTCCTAGAATGGTTCAGGGTAACATGAGTCAAGAGAATGCTTCAGAGCATTTTTATATGTTTCCAAATATTTAAACACGTTTATATGTTGTATGTAATGTGTGGAATTTCCAAACATTGAATTTCCTCTACTATATGTAAATTATTAACCTTTCTCATGTCTGTCTTTTTGTCAAAGTATCCCATTTGATTGTTTTCCAAATGAGTAGAGCATCAGCTGCTTATTCCAAAAGATTAAATTCAGCAGAAGAACTGAATTAGACTTTTGAATCTCAGCGTTTTGGTTTGTGACTTTGTTTACTGGTATTGAGAAATTTTCTGTGCATTTGATGAGAACTGCTTTAAGAATGCATTACCTATATTAGCATGTTTAGTAATTTTATTCAAAGCATCAAAAAGATTTCCTCCCAGTTTTTTTACATTAGCCAGATCGTCCTTCATGGAGTAGGACAGATCCATCAAGTAGTAAAGGTCCACAGGGTAACCTTCAGCCCTCTTAAAGGACACATTGAATTTGTGTGGAAGGCCTGTAAGCAAAGACAAGATACAATTAGTTGCATTTCAGTGCTCTTAAAGAATTCAGTTAGAGAAACAGAGAATTTTCTCTAACAGTCATCACTAACAAACTCCTGCTGTGCTACAATCTACTGTATGCATGGATCCATTACCAATAATGGTAATGGTAAATACCAATAACGGTAATCAATAAATTTTATAAATTGACAGTTAGTGCAAAATAAGAGATGAGTTTTCCAAAGGATAACATTTACTCCTAAATGTAATAAGCACAAAATGTTTCTAACATATAGAAAAATGTTATATATATATTCAGTGGTATGGACAGTAACAAGTGACTGTACTCACCAGGTCGCAGTATCAGGTGGATTTTTTGTGGAGTCATTTGGACAGGTTCTTTACTGTCAAACGATTGGGATAAAGGGTCTTTTTGCTGAATCTCCTGGCTGTTCTGAGGAGAAATAATATCTTGTCTCTGGCAGCCTCTTGCCATCAGCTTTGCTTGAGTGTCACAGCGAACTGCTTCCTGTTCACCAGCTTTGGTAAAATTCTATATGAAAGCCAAACAACAAAATATCAGATGTAATGGATTGTAAATTATTTAAAAGAAAATGTCTAAATTATTTTGTAGCTTATTTGAATTAAACTATTTAAAATGAATTTTCTAATTTGACTGTTGCAGATGGTTTATGTATGTTTGTCTGTTTTGATTAGCATTGTTGGTGATTTATTTTGTTTAATGGTACTTTGTAATGTTTTGGGATTTTTTTTGTTTTGTACATTCCTCCCAGGCTGCCGTCGCTAGTGAAGGCAGGCCCTATAAAAACGGGGAAATTAATTGTACCAAATGAACTGTCAAATGTTTGGACCAAGGAAATATTGTTCCCCAGTGAAAGCAGCGAGGTACATTTTGTTTGTTGTTGTATTGTGGGTTTGTGTTTTGTTTTTGTTTAGTTTTCACTGTGACCTGGTGACTGTGGTGATGATCCAACAAAATCTTCACCAAAGAAATAAAGCCAAAATCACCCGTTGAGGCCGGCTGTTTTAATTCAAGTGCTGGGGAGCTGCTATATCAGACATTATTTTTCAAACTAAAGAGCAAACATTAGTATGGAAACCATTAGTAGCTGACAGTCTCTGCAAACGGTGGTAAGCTACTGTGCAACACTCTACCCCCAAATATTCACCAATATGGCTTAGATCAGGGGTGTCAAACTCCAGTCCTGGAGGGCCACTGGCTGTCCTGCAGTTTTTAAATGTGCCACAGGTACAAAACACTGGAATGAAATGGCTTAATTACCTCCTCCTTGTGTAGATCAGTTCTCCAGTCTTGCTAATGACCTGATTATTCTATTCAGGTGGTGCAGCAGAGGCACATCTAAAAGTTGCAGGACAGCGGCCCTTGAGGACTGGAGTTTGACACCTGTGCTCAGTCTAGAGCATGTTTTAGGGCCACTAAAACACCATTTCTATGTGCTTAGACCAAGCAGTTAAACTTTTCCATTTTAAAAGAAAATACTCCTGGGTAAAATACTCCTGGGTAAAATACTCCTGGGTAAAATACTCCTGGGTGGATAGGGCTTTAAGCCTCTGTTTTCAAAGCTGCAGCACAGAAAAACAGTAAGAATTAGTTGTATTGGATAGCAAAGGATCTCCCTCCAAGTCTCTTGTCATGTGAAAGAAGCCAATACATGTTTTGCTCAACAACATGGAAATTATTTTTAAATGTTTAGCTGAAGGTGTATTATTTTCTTGGTTGATGTTACATCTCTGATTCGATAGGTCAAACTTCCATAAAATATGGAGACTGTAGACTATGAATTATTTAAACCAGAAGAAGGAGGAATGTTTTTAGCTTTTTTAGTGTGTTGGGGTTGGTTAGAAATCATATGAAACCAGCTGCATAGCTACTTTAAGTTTCTAATGGAAGTATAAATTCAATAAAGTAACATCGATGACAACCTTCTACATGTCCAAAAAAGAAAACATTTTTAAAAATTAAACTGCAAGAAGGTTTAGCCCTCCCACTTCGGTTGTGTTCTGCCTTGAATATTACCATACTGACCTTTTTAGTGCATGATGGAGCTGTGAGCCTGGAAAATTACAGTCAGTTACAAGAAACCAAGGTCTATTGTGAAACAGGAAAAAGATTGAGCAAAATAGGGCCTTAACTTAGAGTTGCACAAACTTCCTGTTTGGTGACAAAGAAGTGACGATGAAAGGACAATAGAGTGATTATTGTTACTTTATTGTCCAACATCAGATGATTGTTCAACATCAGCTTATCTGTTATATGACTCAGTTCAATGGTGATATTTAAAAATGGAACATTCACCAGAGAAACATCTCACTTCCTGTTTCCAGTGCTGCTCAAATGATGTTTGCAGATTACCATATATGTGATGATGAGTGAAGTGTTATGTCATGGAAACATTTGTGGGCTGGGGTAGGGTTAGGGTTAGGACAATTTAAAACCATGCAGTCATAGCTGTTACTATGGAATTTTACAAGGATATGTGTTTTGGGCTCCTAATATTAATTCTATTACATCTGGAAAAAGAACTGTGCACTGGGGTGAAAACCATTTAACTGGCATGTTGACACTGGTGTCCACATTGACTAACCTGTAAGGTTTTTGAGTGACAGTTGAAATTAAAGGTAAATATGCCAGGACCACATTTATATGTTATTGCAACAATTATGAATAGTCTGTCAACCTTTGTAATCACAGTACTGTTGACTGACTGCATTACAGTAAATATAAAGATTAATTAATGCATATAAGTTGTGTTAATACATCTAGCCACTGTCATTAAAGTACTGATACAAAAACTGTTTCTCACCAGCTGCTTACACCATGAACAGAATGGCCCAGATGTGATGCAGTCTTTACATGAAGTGATCACTGACTTTGAGCAAACTTCCTCTTGCAGACTCAGCCCTTCAAAGAAACCACAAAATCCATGTAAGAAATGTAATGTGGTGTGGAACCAAAATGTTTCAAAAGAACTTTTAATGTTTTGCTACAGCCTTCCACAAATATTTAGTATATTACTGAAATGTGGGCAATGCCTGTAGAATGGGAAGTAGTTTTTATCTGCAAAATTTTCTGTTCATATTAGAAAACACCTTTGCAAACTCTGAGGCTTCCTGCCTTACTACAAACAAACCTAAGTAATGGAGACCTTTCTTTTTTTAAATTAATTTGTTGCTCTCACGGAAAGACATACCATAAATCTCATTCATGCAATTATTTTTTTCAAATTATTCAAACTTACCGTTTTTGCCCAGCATAAGGAGCAGAAGTGAAAGCACACACCAGTCCATACTCTGATGACAAAAAACATACAAAAGATAATGAACTCCAAAATTACACTAAAACATTATAATAGACAAAACAAATGCGTCTCGTCAACAACACAAAAATTAAAGATACAATATAAAATATTATGGTTTTTGCAGCATCAAAGTTTTGGGTTAAATTGACATATTGTAAATTCAGAGATCATGTTGCAGCTTATGTTTACACCATAAAAGGAAAAAGCTGACAACAGCGTCAGCTCATTGGTGTACTTCCTCTTTTTGATTTAGCCAAGCAACTTGGCCCTTCAGTAGCAAGATGTGCTAACATATTCTGAAAAAAGCTTCGGTTTCAGTCATTATACCTTTCAAGCATTTATTTTGGTAATTGGTAATTGCATTTTAGATTAAAATTCAAAATTCCAATAGAGGGATCTTTTCAAATCTGGGACCTTTTCAAATATGGGAGTTTTTAAGCTCCCAAATTTATGCTTAAAAGTGCCTAAATTGGGGCGTGCTGTGGCGGCGCAGCAGGTTAGCACACCCCACATTTGGAGGCCTTAGTCCTCGACGCGGACGTCGTAGGTTCGACTGCCTTCCCCCCTCTCCTCGCCCTCCTTCCTGTCTGCCTACTGCCAAAAATACGAGCGACTAGTGCCGCAAAAACTCTTCGGAGAAAAAAATGAAACGAAATAAAATAAAAAGTGCCTAAGTCGCTTTAAATTCTAGATTTCTCCTACTGTTTTCAAAAAACTCTACAATGTAGTTTTAAGATCAATAACTTTCCTTTTTGAAAGACTGAACATTCATACCGTCCTAACTTTGTCATTCTAATGATGCACATTCTGAGATTCCGAAGCCCAAATAAAAGCAATTTAGTATTTTTGTTACACAATAAACTACAATGTAAGTTTGATAAACCTGCATTGTAGCCCTGACTTTTCTTGCTTGGTGCATTATTTTGAATCCAAATATCTCATCATATGTCTCTCCGTCTTTATCACTGTTCTTTTCCTAAATGGCGTTTAAATCTCTGCATTAGTACAATTTCATGCAGAAACAGAGGAAACTACAGCAAAGGAGAAAAAAACATGAGACAAAAGTGGTTCCTTACAAAAAATATGTGAAAGCAAACTTACCACTAACAAGATGGTGCTTTTCTGCATGTAGGCAGTCGGATGTGCTGTCAAACAAGGAAGTTAACGGGTATGACAGTATTTAGGAGAACTGTGCCTCGCCCCTAGCCCCGTGTCCCTCCCCCACAAACACATACACACTCAAGATTAAGTTCCCCTTTCTCCTCAAACTATTTTCCTGTAAAACATTGCTTTGGCATGGTAAATGTTACTGTTTTTCTTTTTCTTTTGTTTTTATTTATATTGCCATGTTTAAGGTGGGCTGATAACTCACTATAAACACCCACTGAGAAAGAATAATAGCAAGAATTTTATTTGAACTAAATCCCAGATTCACTGAATCATTATTGAATCATGATATAAGAAAAAGACTGAAGGTAATAAAACAAAAAAATATATTTACATTACTACTGTTACCAATTTCAGAACAGCATCTGCATGCTGCTGGTGAGCAAATAGACTCACCAGCAGCATGACCACATTTGCTCATGCTTACTTTAAGCAAGGGCTTAAAGTAAATCTCAAGAAAAATAACAATTTAAACTTAATATTTAAACATTTTTATCTTGATTAATTTTTTACTGAGTGGGTGTTATGGTTGCTCTGAGGTAATTACCTAATTTCCTGTCTACCCACTCTCAAAAAAGGCCAGTAGACTAGAGCAAAAACAAAAACAAAAAAACCCTTTTTAAAAGTACCATCATCTTTCAGAGCAGAAGTGTTGTTCACCTTCACATCGACGCTGTAAGCGTCACCGAAACATCCCAGTTATCCCACTCACTTCTGATCTTCTCTTAACATTTACTTAACCTCTCTGGTTGTAGAAGAGAAGAAATAGAGTCATGGCAGCTGCTGGTCATTGATGACTCTTAGCAATCCTCCTCTATCAACTACACCCTACTCTTTATGATTGGTTTTAAATCCTAAGCATTTCACTGAATCACCCAAAAGGCCACAACATTTTAATTGACAAGATTATGCTGCTTTCGAGACAACTCAATTGTAGACATATTTAGTTCACTTTCACTTTATTTTGGTAAATTATCACACAGTAACCAACATCAAAATACGACAATAAAAACTGCTGGGTTAAAAAGAACCAAATTTGTATCCCAGTGCTGGGTCAAATACGGGCCGACCCAATGCTGGGTTATGGGTTGGGTTATGGCAACTAATCAAAGGTTGGGTTGAATTGACCCAACATTGGGTTAAGACTCATAACGCAACACAAAGGTTATTATACCACTATATATATATTTATATATATATATATGTTTTTTTTTTTTTTAAGATTTATTTATTGTAAATTTCATCATATAAAAACAGGATTAAAAATAATTTGAATTTAAAGCCTCTTTTATTTCCATGTCCATCAATCAGGATTCATTTACAAAAGTTACAAAACATTTAAGCAATACGTTTTTTGAAAACTGTATCCTTAAATGACTTCAAGTCATTATTTGGCTACAACTCCAGAAGTATCTACACATTCAAAAACATTTCATGTAAAAAGTTTGTTTTAGAGCAAACTACAAGTATAAATTTCAGCTATAAACAAGGAGTATTTTTGTCAACCCTTACGCCTTTTAGCCTGTCCCCCTGCATGAGGACATACAGGTTCTATGTTGTCACATTTTGCAGATAAGCCAACAGGTTTGTCCCAACCCGAGAAGACAGAAAAAACAGGCCATTAGTGAATTTAAAGGTAAAGCACTGCATTGTCAAAAACAAGTTTTTGACTGATTCTGTCACAAATTGTGGTGTGAGGTGGTTACAGGACACAGTGGACACACAATGAGAAGAATGAAGGTGGTTTAATAATGAAACAAGCACAAAATAATCCAAAACTCCAGACAGCACAGCTGAGCGAAAGACACAGGCTCAACACTGATAGAAACTGGTACATGAATGGACACCTGACGACAGACTGGTATGACACATAAGACAAGGACCCAACGAAGACACAGAAACAAAGGTGACATTAAATACACAAGAGCTCAACTTAAGATAGGCTGCACCAACTGCTGAACGGATATATATATTATCCATTAATTTACTTGGATGTGAGCTAGTTGCACATTCTTTTCAGACAATGTGCAGCTGGCTCTATCAGAGCTCTCACAGCATTACACATAATAAGATGTCATTTCAACAAGTTGAATCCATAGCTCTTCTGAAATATCTCTGGCTTCAATTTCCCCAAAACGCTGCAGAGATAGTGGGTGATTAATGAGTTGTGCTATTTTAAGTAATTAATTCATGACAGAGGTGCCCAAAGTGGGTCCTGGAGGGCCGGCATCTTGCATGTTTTAGTTCTCTCCCTGGTGGTAGTAACAACCTTTTCAGCATGTCAATGTTCTTCTTAAGCCCTCTAATCTAGATCTAGATCTTTTAATCTAGGTGTGTTAAACCAGGGAGAAAACTAAAACATGCAGGATTTTGACTATCAGATTCCACAGATAAACAGAACACCTCAGGACCCACTTTGGGCCCTTGAGGACCCACTTTGGGCACTATTATAACAACGCTATTGCTAATGCTAACAACATGCTAACCCATGTTATTTCTATGAGCTCGGATAATTGATTTAGCTCCTGTAAACCCAAATTCATACTGGAGTTACATGTTAACGTTGTCATATTCAGCAGCGCAGAATATGACCCCCCATGGGGTGATGACCCATGGGGTTGATGAACCCTTCACCCCCATGGGGTGATGAAACAAAGTAATCCCTGTTCTTTATGTAAGATTCAAACCAGTTGATCACTGAACCAGAGAGTCCAACCCAACTCTCATTCATTAATATGTTATGATCAACAGAGTCAAAAGCTACACTGAGGTCCAACAGAACCAGCTCTGTGGTTCTCCCACAGTCCGTATTTATATGAATATCATTGAATACTTTGACTAGGCCAGTCTCTGTGCTGTGGTGAGCATAAAAACCAGATTGGAAAGAGTCAAAGCAGTTGGTCATCATGAGGAAACTATTTAATTGTTTACACACAGTTTTTTCAATAACTTTGCTGATGAATGGGAGATCAGAGGTCAGAGGTCGGCCTGTAATTCTGCAGTAGTGATTTGTCCAGATTGTTCTTTTTTAGCAGTGGTTTGATAACTGCTGTTTTTAAAGCCTGGGGGAAAACGCCTGATGTGAGTGATGAGTTACTATTTGGATCAGATCAGTAGCAATAACAGGCAGGACTTTCTTAAAGAAATGTGTGGGAATGTTTTGAGACTCGTGTTGGTTGCTTTGTCTCTGGGAGCGGGGTCAATGGAGGCATTTTGGTTGCAGCTACTTGTTTGTCTTTGGCGGGGCAGGCGTTGAAGTTGAAGGTGGGTTTCGACTCAGAGCCGGCCATTTGTCCAGCTGAGGACAAATGGCTCCCTGATAGTCGTCTCATCGGATCCGCAGTGCGGGACTCCCGTTTCGGCTTGGCACCCAGAGCGTTCCAGGGTGAGCCGCTCGGTGCAGGGCGCACAACCTCTCCGTTGATTTGAGGAAGAGTTGTCTCATTTCCACAGGTAGCGTTGATCTCAAAGTTCACCTCCAGCTGTTTGATCTTCATTTCTATAGACTGAAGTCGTTGTAAAATACTGATCATGTCCCTGGGGTCAGCCGGAGGCATTTTGTCTTGGTTTAACTTGGACGTAAAGAAAAGTAAGGTGAAAATAAAAGTAAGAAAATCCCCCAGTCCTTAGGTCTGGAGTAATCTAGTTACTAGAGTAATCTAGATTATAAGTATAAAAATTTATAATCTAGATTATAAGTATAAAAATTTATAATCTAGATTATAAGTATAAAAACTGTCGCTTTAAAAATAATTCACAGGCAGAGTTCACAGTTGTGTCAGCAGGCCCTTTGGCCTGCGGGCCAGTTCTAATAGTACCAGGGGGCCACAGATAATCAATTTCGGCCCACGGGCCTTGACTTTGACATACGTATGTGGCATAGACTATCACCACTTGTTGTACTTGATATCAAGTATTTCCATTTGCTATCCACAGTGATCAAATGGGTATATTTATTATCTTAAAAATGTAAGATATTTTTAAAAACCCAGAAATGGTTTAATTGTAACACAGACCATAGATCTAAACCTGTAACATCATTTATAGAGAATGACAATGTTATTACATTTTGCTTCATTAAATGTAATAATGAGAAAAATTAATAGTAAATTTAGGATTTAATTAGGAATTTTACTTTGTAAAAGTTTAAAGAACCATCTTGATAGTTTGATTGTTGTTACCATGGCTACAGTATGGAATCATCTTTGTGTTTGTTTACAAATACATCACAGCAAATAACCAATAATTAGTGATTGATTTTAAACTTGGACAATAAACCTGGTCTCCCTCTCACAGATTCACCTTATCGATATTTAAACATGTTGGTGATGCTGAGGTCCTGAGTAGGAAGGGTTTGGGGGCTTTGGGGGGTTCTCTCCAAGCCCCCATATTACCTTGGGTTGGCCCTGCATGAACAGCTGCTCCGATGCGCATCTCTGGAATCTACCTTGAATCCTCCGGTGCATGTGCCTGGGCTGCACAGTGATGCAGTAGGTAGCACTGTTGCCTTACAGCAAGGTCCTGGGTTCAATTCCCACCCTGGGGTCTTTTTTTCCCCTCTGCCTGGTGGGTTCTTAGTCCAAAAACATGAGTCAGGTTAATTGGTCTAATTCTCCCTAGGTGCGAGTGTGTGCATGGTTGTTTGTCCTGTCTGTCTCTGTGAACCCCACACAAACCAAAACGTTAGCTGGAGAGGAACCAGCATCCGTCCTGACCCCATTAGGGACAAGGGTGTTAGAAAATGTATGGATGGTTTTTCATAGGAGGAAAACTCAAATCTCTACCCCAAAATATAGTGTAAAGCAGACCTGAGAGAGAACAACACACTAGTTTTAAGGAGTTATTTTATTTTGAAATTACAATGGACTCTATAATGATACAAAAAAGCAAATTGAAGACAGTTTCTAACTAGCACTGCAACATTAGGAGAACTTCATGCCATTGGTAACCATTATGAGGAGAGGATCCTCAGCTTTATTGCCAACCATGTCTTTGAGAAGTGCAGATTTATTTGTCCATTATTTTATATGGGAACATATAAAATAATCTTTTCCAGCCCCAGACAATGCTGTTAGCTGGCCTGGACAGTAGAAACATTAGGAATTTGGGTGTACACAATACATGTTTTAAGAGCAGCTATTTTATTTTGAAATGACAATGGACGTTATAATAACACTAAAAAGCAAGTTGAAGGCAATTTCTAACTAGAACACTGGGAGATCTTTATGTCACTGATGATAACTATTGTAAGTAGAGGACCCTCAGCTTTATTGAAAGGGTTCATTGGAAGAAATTACTGGACAAAGTCCCAATCTGTGTCCTGACTCGTTGGCAGTGATTAGATTCCATGCTTCTGCTTGAGCTCTTCTACCAGCTTGATGTACTCATTCATGGAATCCTCTTTGCTTTTGCCTGACAGAAGAATGAGAGAAAAAAATTTTTCAGGAGAAGAAAAACATTAAATATGTCTCCAAGGACTCCAGTTTTGCATGCAAAGTGGCATAAACAGAAATAGCAGCAGGAGTTTGTCCTGCATTCAGTAGGGCGCTGGTTCGATCCCCGCTCCGCCGCCTCTGTTGTCCTTGGGCTACACACTTCACCCACCTTGCTGCTGATGTTGGTCAGATGGTAGCCTCACTTCTGTCAGACTAATCCCAGGACAGCTGTGGCTACAATCCAGTAGTTTGCCATCATCAGCGTGTGAATGTGTGCTGAATAGACATGACTGATTTCATGCTATTCAAGGTTGATTTCATTTCATTACTGACTCAGTTGTTTAACTTCTCGCAAAAAAGGAAAACAAAAAATTCTACATGTGACAATGATTTTACTTAATGAGGATTCTTGACTTTATATCAAAATTTAAGTTTCCCTTTTAATTCCAAACTGTATGTGGGGAGGTTATGGACAGATTTGAGTTGTACACTGTGATCCAACATACCTTTCTGCTTCTCCCAGGCATCCCACTTAGCTTTTCCAGTAAAATCAAGCATTCCAGGACGAGCTTCAGAAAGATGATAGAGATACGATGGTAAGATAACTTGTACTGCTTTTGAAGTTGCATTGCTTAGAAATTCAACCTGAACTGTCGTGCAAGCAGACTATCTTTTAGCTGTTTGATATTACTCAGTAGTGCTGGTTACCACAGGGCAGGGCATGGGGGGGTGACCATTCATGTTAGAGCTACGGGAGGAAGCCAGACTAACAAAGGACTTAGGTAACACACTTGGAAATGGCCAAGATTTGAACTTAGAGCCTTCCTGGTGACAGTGTTATCAGCAGGACCACCATGCTACTGAATTCATTTCCTAGTATGTTTGACTCAGTGATGTAGCAATGAAAACAGAAGCCTTAATGTCTGTTTCTAAAATAAGGTGCTCTGTTTTAACCTAAATTGTTCTACAGCATAAAAGTTAATAGTAAAATTGAAGTGCATTTTAGTGCACTGAGGACCTCAATGCCATGATTGTGTGTGACCAGCTATATAAACTTCTGGGTGAATGACATCATCCTCACCAGAACAGTGAAATTCTTCCCCAATAACAAACCCTGGATCACCAGTGAACTAAAGTAACTGTTAAACAAGAAAAAAGTCCTTAGGGAACAAGACAGGGAGATATTGAGGAGTATACAGAAACAGCTCAAAGTCAAGATTAGAAACAACAAGGAGAAGTACAGGAATAAACTGCAGAATAAACTGCAGAGGAACAGAATCAGAGATCTGTGGTCAGGGATGAAGACAAAAGGAAGAGCATCTTTGGTATGCTCAAAGTCAAGCTTAGAGTCATGAACTCTTCTTCCACAGGTTTGACTTCAACCAAATCAGGAGATGCTGCTTCTCTTTGCCACCCCCTCCATCTTTTCTGGATCTCAAAGTCAGGTGAAGAGGCAGCTGGAGAGACTGAACAAGAACAAGGCTGCAGGTCCAGCTCTGTCAGATTCTGCAACATCTCTTCAACCACATCATGGGTCTCCTGTTGGCCTGCCTGAGTAAGCAAATAAGGACATATCAAAACCTCCTGCAGTTAGCTTATCGCCATGGAGTTGGAGTTGATGATGTCATCATACACCTGCTTCAACAAACCTACTGTCATCTGGACACAGCAGGCAACACTGTGAGGATCATGTTATTTGATTTCTCCAGTGAATTCAATGCAATTCAGCCTGATTTGCTCTGTGAGAAGCTCCAGAAGATAAAGATGGAGGTCTCAACAATTTGTCAGGATCTAAAACTACCTGACAAACAGACCACAGTTTGTGAGACCAAAGGACTGAGTGTCTAAGCAGGTGGTCAGCAGCACAGGAGCACCAGAGGGAACTGCACTCTCAACATTCCTTTTCTCTCTCTACACTTCAGACTTCCAGCACGAGTCTGACTTCTTGTTGGGTGAACTAGAGATGGACAAGAGGCTGAGTATAGAGATCTTGTTCACTGATTTTTAGCATGGTGAGGGAACAATCATCTCATCTTGAATGTAAACAAAACCAAGGAGATAATTATAGATTTCAGGAGAAACGGGATCAGAGCAAACCCTGATCCCGTTGTGTGATGGGATCACACAACGGGATCCCATCACACATCTTCACTTCGTCTCCATCATGGGAGACGAAGTGAAGGAGGTTAAGGAATATAAATATGTCGGTGTTCATCTGGGCTTGAGATGCAACAGTGAAGGTGTCTATAGGAAGGAACAGAGCAGACTGGAGGAAGCTAAGATCCTCCAGCAAGATGCTGCAAGTCTTCTACAAGGCTGTTGTTGAAAGTGTGATTTCTTATGATGTCATCTCTTGGGGCAGCAGCATCAGAGGCAGAGACCTAAAAAAGGCTCAGCGCCCTGATAAAGAAGGCTGGTTCTGTTCTGGGTACGACTGTGGAACTTGAACCTGATGAAAAGGAGGAATCTTCATAAAATTAAACGGATTATGAGACAGTTTTGGGAAAATAGAGGAAAACACAGTGATTGGAAGAGGCTTCTTCCAATCACTGATACTGACGACTAGAGGAGATCCTTCCTCTCAACAGCCATCAGTATCTATAACTATTTGAAGAATTGTGAATAATGAATTATGACATTTGCTGAGATCAAAGTAATTTTGAATTTTATTTCATTTGAATGCACTTCTGTGAGGAGGCAGTCTCACCTGTGTTAACATCTCCCACGGTGGCTTGCTTAAACAAGGAATAGAGCAGCAACATCTCATCATCAGATGGTTTGGCCTTCAGCTGCTTTACTTCAGCTGCGGCAGCATCAAAGTTAGCCTACAGGAAAAAGAGGCTCTTCTAAACATCAAACTGTTGACCTTCTCTGACCCAAACAACTTTTGGTTTTATCAAACTAATTACGTTTAGTTGATTGAACACAGTATTTTGAAAAACATTGTAAATTTAAATGGACAGAGGTAAAGAAAAGTAAAAAGGGGGATCTCTCTAGTTTCCTGTCACTGGCTTCTTAAATCCAGAATAAAATAACAAATTCCCTTTCTCTGTCGATTATCAGGGTCCATCACACAACAGAGATCTGACTGCTCCATATATTGAGTCATGCTGTTAACTTTATACTTTTCATTAACATAGAAGGCAATTGTTCATCAGTTCATCTGCTTCTTTTTATGCATTCTGCTCTGCCTTAAAGCCCCATCAGGAAGTTTTTCCCCTATACTGTTGCTACATGCATCAGTCTGGATGTAGCAGTCAATGACTCAATGCTCTACTGGGATTCCTTAGAATTTAAAACATTTTTTTGACCAATATGAATTAAACTGAAAATGACAGTTTTGTTTGATAATTAGTTTCAATTGAAATTTATATTGACTGGACCAAAATGACTTTTGTAAAGTTTCTTGATATGATGTGTCTTGAATTAGCGCCAAACCAACTGAATTTTTAAATTACACTACTGTCAAAAACAAATGTGGGAAAGCAGCACTGGAAACTAATTCTGCTTTAGGGAATTCTATGCCAGGGGCCACTGATTTTCTTTAAGTACTTGTACTAAGTTTTCTGCAATAAGTTCGTTTAGACATATCTGTGAAGTGATGTGTGAATTGACCTGCCCATTCAGTTTTATACTTAATATCACACACCAACATACCAGGGAGCAATGTACTAGTGCCAAACAGTAATCCCCCATGCATGGCAGATTTACAGTGACTCTTTGTCCTTTGATTTTAAAGGACAAAGTAATTACTGTTTAAACTTGTCCTGTTTATCCAATTGGGGGTGCAGGTAGCTACAATCGATAGCAGCGACACACGCATATCCACTAAAGTAGGGATGCTCTGATCAAGTTTTTTGCTGCCAATTCCAATATGATCATCCATGAGGCCCGTCACTGCCGACTGCCTGGAATGGCTGTAAATTTTTTGCTTTTGGTATAAATGATACCGTTATCTGGCAAAATGGAAAACTTATCTGGCAATTCACATAATGGAGACATAATAGTCAGAATTTGATACATATCTAAAAATTATTTTTTTAAGTTACATGCTTTAAGCAGATGTCTGGCGTGAAAGTTCACTGCAGGGTGGAGGCTGAACCGCGCTACGTCTGTGAAATATTACTACCATAGTTCTTTTAATCTGGCAGCAATAGCTCCAGACAGAATGCTATAATCTGTATTTTACAAAGTAATTGGTCTAAGATTATTTATTGATTGTTTATATTTACCAGATTTGGGAACAAGATCTTTAACCTTCTTTCATACTGAGAGTTTATGTTTTTCTCATGACACATGCATTTATAGCCCTGAATCAGGGATGTCAAAGTCAAATACACCCAGGTCCAAAAAACCAAATTTGCTACAAGCCGATAGCCGGCTTGGGTCTACATTTATTAAAACATATTGAACTGATTGCACAAAGACTATTGAACCAAGACCTAACACAGTGTATCTTATTAATAATTACATGAATAAAGCAATATTTTCTTATGGATCTGTCAGTAATTTCAAGTGAAACCATATTTAACAGGCAAACAGACGAAAACCAACTTCCTTCAAAGAAAAATTGCATGTTCTGTACATTAAAAAAACAAAGCAATATTGTATTATGACTGTCAGTAACCTCAAGGGAAAACATTTTCAACAGGCAAACAGCAAAAAATTTAATTGTTTTGAAAAACTAAATGTTTCTTAATATCAAGATAAATACATAAATTGAAGTGCATGCAGTATAAACTGAAAATGCATTATTGTGCTGCTCTATGATGTTCATATTCTTGTCTTTGTCCATATGTTTCTGAGAAGTTTGATGCCTTCTGAGATTATATTCTTTCATTACAGCCAAATTTTCTCCACACAGAAGACACACAGGCAGTGATGGTATAGTTACTTTAATCAGATTACTGATTACTCCTTGAAAAAGTAACTTAGATTACTGATTACTTGATTTGGAAAGTAATAACAACTGCAGCTGCTAACAACAACAACGCTCCGCCACCTGTGAACATCATATTGATCTTTGCCAATACTTATTAGCAAGTTATTTTATAATGATTGCATCAACAATATGTCTCCACTTATGAAGGGGAGATTGTTTAATGGTTAGAACAGTACAAAAAACGTCAGTAATTTGTGTGTTTTTGTGTTTCTATTGTCAGGAAAATTATAAATAGGATTTTAGACCCCCCCCTGCTCCTCCTCCCCACCTTCTGCGCCCCAGCGTCCAGTTTGTGCGTTACGGCCCTGTGTTTAGTGTCACAGCTCACAGATCACCTCCTGCAACTCAGATGTCCCACTGCACAGATTTGTGACACTTATCTAAATATCAATAAATGTTAATAATTATAATGGCGTTCAGTTGCACAACTTTATGGACTCCTTCATTCATGGCTGTTTTCACGTTTATTGCGCTGTTCAGATTAGTTTTGATGTTTGCTATTTTCTGGAGAGCAAAGCGAAGCTTGACGTCATTCAGAGATAATATATTAACTTGGCATGAACACAGACACAGCGGGACGGATCATCCAGGAAATGATGGACAGGGAGAGTCTAACTAAAATGCCAGACAAATTCTGGGTTTATGTCTGCTTATTAAGCCCAAAAACCACGACTCATTAAATCTACAAGCCACTTAAAAAAAAAAAGAAGCTCAAAGCCGCTTATAATAATCTTACTTGGTGAGCGAAACTCAAAATAGTTGCTGTTTTTCCAGCAACAAAAAGCGCTTCTCCCTCCATTGTTTCTGTTTCTGTCGCTGCTGATACTGTCTCATAGCCTCTCCTCAAGCCGCAGAGGAAGTCAAATATAGTTAAAAATAAAATAGTAAAGCAAAGTGATTTCGATAAGTAACTGTTGCCTGACTACCTGATTTGAAGTAGAAACGTTAGATTACTCGTTACTGAAAAACGACACAGGTTTGCCTTTTACCTCCATGAACATGAACTCTGCCTCCCTCCTGGCCTGAAACCCTCTGTTCTCAGATCACTAACCGTTCAGCCATTTTTGAGGAGGGAACCTGAAAGTTGATCTCTGCTCTGATTGCTGATGAACAATGAAGCCGCTTGTGCTGCAGTGACTTTGCCGGCTACTGTTGCATTGTGGGCCTGCCAACGCCCAGCCCTCTCTGAAAGCTCTGGCCCTGGATATGGCTAATGTTTCGTAAGTGAGCAGAGAGTTCTGCAAGAGCACGAGGAAATAGGTTTGAGTAAATATTGCAAGTTTTGAGATGAAAGACGTAATCCTGCTTTCAAAATGAAAATGTGAGCAAAAGCATTACAAGCTCTCAGATGGAAAATGTGTGCTCTTGAATTACGGCAGAAAAAATCCCCCATAATTTTGTCACTTGCTCACCCATGGGTGTGTGGGAGAGAGGCTCTACATTTCAAGTATGTCCATCAATTTCATGCCGTCTGTCCAGGACACACACCACATATGGAATGTCCTGAATACTTGAACCTGCCGAAATGTTTGATTACGTTAATATATTTTATTGTTACAGTAATCAATAATAATAAATTATTATTATTATTGATAATAATTTAGGTAAGTTGTTGAATGTACAGTAATTTCTTGCAGGGATCCAATGGACTTCGAATATTTTCCCATGCACATTTGGTTTAGCTTTGAAGTATTTTAATCAGGCATCTTCATAAACACCTAACCCACCACATTGTCATCAGTTTGTATAGTCATGTTATTTTTATAGTGCTCGAAAACATATTCCTCCAGGTCAGCAGAATGCTTCTTAGCCCACCGATCAGCCAGAAATAGGAACACGTGTCTGATGACTGTGTGCAGTGTGATCAGAGGTCAGTAATGTTGGTAACATGCTGTTTGTTAGGGCCAGCGGCAGGTTTAAAACCTCATCAACATTTCGCTAAATGTTCATCAGGTTTTAAACCCAACGACCAGTTTTAAACCCGGGCCACCAGAAAACACTCTTCCCGTTAACATCTCCCTTTCAGTTCATTCTTTTTCTAAACCACAGGATCCTGCCTGGAAATGGGATTTGTTTCCGTGTGAAGAAGCTAAACACCACATCCACCACTGAACTGAACTCCCCACTTGTTTAATACGCTAGAATGCGCTTCACACTTTAATCAAATGTATTCATACTCACTTGTAAGTCTGTCATGTTCAGTAGTCCTGCTGCTCCGCTGCGACTCTATTGACACAATGGAGGATTCGCTCAGCGCCGCTTCCTCCTTTCATTGAACCACAGTTCAAAGTTCAGACACGCCTTTCCGTGCACTATTTTTTTTATTTAACTTTATTGTTACAACATTCATTTGCAAAACTTGAGGCAGCTGTTTTACACTAACCTCTAGGTATGAAAGATTAAGTATATATGAAACGTGTTTAATTGAAACAAAATCATCTGACCGACAAAAGTTTAATACTTTATGTTACTATTTCGTGGTTGCAAATACGTTTGTCAAATAAATTGAATCTTAATAAATCTTGATTTTTTTTCCCCTTTCATTTCAGAGAAGAGAATTCATATATTATATCGATTTATTGTACATAAGAAATCAAGCTTTATTTCTTGTAATTTTGGAGGTTATAGCTCATAATAACTTTCCCTCCTTTGCTCCTACCTTTTCCCCAAGGACTGTTCTGTATACAAGTTGTTCAAGTATTTCTTTAATAACTACTAAATATATTTAGTTTGTAGTAATAGTCTTTACATTCAGAGCACGATTGTCTGTAATCAATTGTTCTACAGACAGATCGCAATTTTCAAAAGAAAGCAGCAAAAACTATCAACCTATTGGAAAGGGATTCAAAAGGAAATTACAATCCCCTAAGAACCATCTTTAACAATACTTGGGATATTCCAGACTAAAATTAAAGGTTCTATTTGTTCTAGCAAAGCCTGTTGGAGGTTTCAGCCTCCAACAGGCTGTCGGTGGAAAAATAGAGTGAGGGAGGTGATGAACATTTAGTACACCACATGGAACAAATTACAGCAAAACTACAGATGAAAAGTGACATCCTCTTAAAAAAATTGTCCCCAATTCAAACATTCATTTCAAACCACAGCTGATGCAGATTACAAATATATAAATAAGAGATTCTCACGTGTGTGTGTGTGTGTGTGTGTGCGTGTGTGTGTGTGTGCGGGGGTGTGTGTGTGTGTGTGTGTGTGTGTGTGTGTTTGTGTGGGTTTTTTTTTTTTTTTAAAGTCTGTGGACAAACAAAGCCTTTTATGGAGCACAATATGTGAGATTGTACATGCAGTTTGTAAAATATTTTATATGTATGACGTATGTGATGTGACTCGCACTGCAAAATCTGAATTAAAAACTTCAAAAAACCCCAAAAACACACACACAGGCACACACTGATACACTGAACCCCACTGTCATCGGGCCTTCTCCAGAGGTCACGAGAATGAATCCTATGCCCGCATTTAAATCGTACCAATCAGCCCTTGATAGAGACTGGAATGAGTTTACCAGAAACATACATTGTGACGCACATCAGGTATGGTCACCAGAGGTTGTGAGAATGAACATTGTTAGAGATTTTTTGGTATTATCATTTTGTTATTACTTTAGTTTATATTCAGTCTAATGTTAATCAGTATTAGTGTGATTTTTAATTTAGAATGTTTCCTCTCTTGTGTGTGTATAAACTGACAACTGTCTTCACAGAGGTAGTAAAACTTTTATGGTTCTCAGACCTTAAAAGCTTCTTGTGTTTATCTGCTTACTTCCTTAATTGCTAGTTTGACCTAGAGCTGAACTGGGCTCAGATGATAGGTCAGATATCACACTTGGAACTGAGTTGTTGGTCTGTTTGTGTTAAGTGTTTTACGACCTCTGTTGTTTCCTGACTGCACCATGTGATTGTTTTCTTTTACAATAAAGAGGAGCTCACGTGAATGCAGATCAGAACTCTCTGTGGACAGCTTGAAGAAAGTTGTTCATGGAGACTTCTCCTTCTGCAGAAGCCTGACCTTATTTAATTCATATACGTTGTCTGTGGTTATTTTTGTAGGTTCGAGAAAAATACCTTACATTTATTGGTGCCGAAACCCGGGATCTCTCAACCCCCCGCTGACAGGCAGAGAAAGACGCGCTGAATCCGTGCACGGCCAGAGTCATTTGGAGACCTGGAAAGAAAGACCCAGGAAGCAAATTCTTTGCTGGGCCAGCGACACATGTCCGACTTTGTCTGCCAACGGCGGAATGACGAGATCCAACTGGACAACCCGAGAACTACAGAAACGTAAGTGAATTTTTAAAATGGTTATTTTGGAGGTTTGAGTATCCTTGTTAATCAGCGTGTTAACTAAAACTCTGGAGGTTTGAGTATCCTTGTTAAATGGCGTTTTGACTAAAACTCTGAGGTTTGAGAATCCTTGTCAAATGGCGTTTTGACTAAAACTCTGAGGTTTGAGAATCCTTGTCAAATGGCGTTTTGACTAAAACTCTGAGGTTTGAGAATCCTTGTTAAATGGCGTTTTGACTAAAACTCTGAGGTTTGAGGATCCTTGTCAAATGGCGTTTTGACTAAAACTCTGTACTCAGGAAAAGCAGTTAAATTCCGCAAGGATGGCGGAGTCCTCTACTTTGGTAGTTAAATTCCGTGGGACGGCGAAGTCCCCTGCTACAAAAGTGCATTGCTGGTTTGTTTGCTGTCTTGTTGATGTGTGTGTGTGCGTGAAAGACTGATTGGAGGTTTAAATACGGCTCTGTATTTTACCTCATATAAAGCAGTAGGGTTAAGCAGCCCGTATGGGGATTCTCTACACACCTGCCGCTGACAAAAGGAGCACGACGCGCTGAAAGCTACCGGTAGTCAGGTCCTAAGACCTGATTTGAAAGCCCCAGGGGGTAATTTCCCCCTGGGCCAGCGTCTTAGGTCACCTCCTTCTGCCAGCAGCGGATTGCCGGGACTCGAACAGAGACAGAGCAGGAATCAACCAAGTACTTGACTAAATAGAAGAAAAACGTGGTGTGTAAATTGGAAACAAGCGCCAGTTCGAAAAGCGGTACCAGACAACAGGAAACTATTGGTTGTCATTAGAGCCTAACATAAGTTTGAGATATCTCTTTTTAAATGTGCACATTATTTAAAAACAGGATCCTGAAGAATACAGTTTAAAGAAAAATAATAAATTAAAACATGAAAAATGTTAAGCAAAAATATTGGAAAGTTCCTGAAGCTTCAGTAAAATTCAGAAAGAAAGAAAAAATTTTGCTAAATTAATTGAGTAAAGAAAATCATGAGGACAGTCTGACAATCTGTGACTGATAAAATTTTGACTGACTACAGATCTGACTAATCGTTTTGTGTTTTGTGTTTCTGTTTGTGTTCATGCTGGCGTGAAAAAGGTGTGCATGTTGAGTGAGTGGAAGGAAATTGGATGCTGCTAAGCATTGTAGTTTCATACCAAACGCAGCAAGGGCGTAAATGGTGACGTTCTGTGGATGCATATAGGCAAGAAGGTTCCACTTGAAAAAGTAGAAGCGAACCTTACCACAGAATAGAATTAATCACCATCTTGCTGACATAAAATCCAGTAGTAGAACACCCTAAGTGTTACCCAACACTGGACTAAAACTCAGAAAACAAAATGGGAAAAAGATCACTTTCTTGTGTGATTATGGTGCATGTAGAACAACTTGTAGAGATTTACTACTAAACTTAAATAAAAGTTATGATTAAAAGCAACTATAGAAAGAAGAAAGGGTTGCAAATAAATAAGAAAATAAAATAAGAACAAAACAGAAAAGCAACAAGTATGTTTGTTTAGACTAGAGAATAATGAAGCCTCAGGGAGGAGTTGCAATCTCCGTTTACAGCAGCAGCAGCTCTGTAACTCCTGCCCCCACTAGATCCAGTTGATCACCATATGAAACCCCTATCACAACACTAGCCTATGTTAAGAAGAGCAACATATTTAGAAGTAAGCAATAGAAGACTCCCAAATTTTAAAATTAGATGAAATTGAAACAAATTCTGATACAACTCTAATGGAGCAACAGATCAGTCTCCACATGTGTAAGGTTTTCATCCTTGACTGTAGGAAAACAGAAGAATTAGGAGTTTCTTCAGAAATCCTAATTAGCTCTCTTTCCTGCCATAAAATCACCCCCTCCAAGAGGTGAAAGAAAGTTCATGAGGTGGAGGTAGAGATTTGTTTTGTGGTTTGACAATAGAGATTACTCAGACTAATGGAGTAACCTTAAATGTAAATTGTGAAAACTAAAATTGCAAAGGATCTAATAACCTTTTTCCGTAAGGAATAGAAATTGTTTTTCAATCCTATAGTTTTGTTCGAAACCAAAGGATATAGGAAGTTGTAGAGATGTCACTTATCATCACATAAGGCAGATTTTGATGTAGTTTTAGTTTCTAAATTCAGGGAGTTGGACCTGTTGAGAAACCTAAATGACCTTTCTTTTAGACAAAGGCCCCTCTTAAGGAGTTAAGATGCAAAGCGGCCACAAAGTTCATTTATTAATTTCTCCAAAAAGACACCACAACTCTTAATGTTTTTTGTTTATGTGTTTGAGTAAGCATATGATTTATGTGTAATATAAAAAAGGGAAGTTTTAAACATTTCATAACTGCAAAGAAACTAATGATGTTCTTTAAACTATAAAGTAAGCTGACATGCGGCTCAGTGATGAAAACTATATATATATATAAAATAAATAAAAAAAAACATTTAAAACAACGTAGAGTTATGCAAATACCAGTCATTGAAATGAAGACTGTCTTGCTTATTAACCTGTTCACATACAGGAATTATTAAGTCAACAAAGAACTATCCCCTAATAAAATACTTTAGTAAATGACCAGTAAGATCCACTTTGTTCTATAAAGGTAATTTAGACTGGGCTGTTAATTCACACTGAAATTCACTGTTTGATTTGCATCAAAAGTGATTTATCCTACATTAATATACCTTTTTTTGTTTGTTTGTTTTTGGTTTTCACTGCAAGATCTGATAAAATTAAGCTGAAATAAAAGTATGAGTATAAACAAGCGGATAAATTGACATAAATCTGAGGACTTCTACATAGATGGAAACTCATTTGAAGCAGCATCTGTACTTTTGACTGCCTTTTAGAGGTCCCACATGTATGTTTGTTTAAAGCTGATAACAAAATGGGGAGATTCATTCCCCCACTTAAAGCAGCAGAAATGGCAACTGACTTTCTGCCCTGCCCCCAAAAGACAGGCTGGCTGTGAAGGCTACGCACAGAGCTCTGGGGAACGTTCTCTTTGATGCAGGGAGGTACACTTAGGAACAAACCAGTTCTTCCTAAATCTTTATTTAAAGCAGCAGCAATTGTGACACATGGGCGCTGCCATGTGTCAACAGGGGGGATGGAAACCATAATACAACAACGTTTCACAACATATGGTTTAAATTCTTACTTAAAAAAATTTTTTTGTATTGTCTGTGTGAGATACAATTCTCAGGAAAACATAAGGCCAAAACGAGGCAGGTTTCCAAAACCATCTTATCCATTTCAAACCATGCATATGGATTTTATTGAACTTTCACAAAGTGGGCCATATACATATTGTCTAGTGATGGTTGATGCTTTTTCTAAATGGGTTGAAATAGTTCCAGCAAAGCATGCGGATGCTTTGACAGTAGCTAAGGCTATTTGTAAAACTATTATCCCAAAGCATGGCTATTCACTTGGGACTGACATTAAAGAACCACTGTGCCTATCATCCACAGAGTGCAGGGTTGGTGGAAAGAACGAATGGTACTGTGAAAAGCAGATTAAGAAAATGCATGGCAGACGCTAGCCGGCCCTGGCTAGAATGTTTAGATTGGTGAAGCTCTATATGAGGATCACCCCGACAGCTGATGGTCTAACACCTTTTGAAATGATTCATGGGAGAGCTTACAGATTGCCTCTGTTTGCTCCAGACTTACAAAAAGCTGATGAAGAACAGACATTAGAAGATTATAATCAGGACCCTTAAACTGAAGGAGGTGTCCAGTGCAAAGTTACTGCCTTTTGATTCTCTTCCTGCACAGGAGGCCGCTCCGATAGAGCCGGGTGACTGGGTCTACATAAAAGTCATCAAACCAAAGAACTGGGCGAGTCCATGGTGGAAAGGACCGTTCCAAGTGCTGATGACCACACCAACAGCTGTAAAGTTTGCTGAAAGACCCAGCTGGATACATCTCAGTCACTGTAAGCTTCAGAGAGTGTTAAAAAAATCCCTAAAATCGGAGTAGAGAGGAAGGAAAGCTCTTTTGAGAGCTTCCGGGGTACAAAGGGGAGCTACATTATAGTTGTAGTTCGTCTCAAACCCGGTGAAGAAACGCTAAGATTCTCACTCCTTTAGTTTGGGGGTTCTGACACCTCTGTACGCCGAGCAGCAATGGGGACTCCATATGCCAGATGGATCTTCTACTGCGCTGTGACTGTTGTACGTTTGATGTTTGGAGAGGGAAGCGACTCTGAGTTCCACCCACATGACCAATCTTTGGTGGAAACTGATGAACAGAACTGCTTATGAGGGACATGCTGTGAACTGCTACGTGTGTGCGCAGCTGCCGGTTTCCATTCACAACTTAGGTTTCCGACCAGGTAACATTACTGACGACAAACAGACGTGTCTCTATGTTCTAAGCACCAGACCGCAGCACATCTCACTTCCAAGGGGAGACAGACCACGTGTGAAGAACTATTCAGCTGACCTCCAGATGGGAGAGGCTGTGCAAGGACTGTTTCAATCTTTAAATTGTTCACTTGCAGACGATGTACTGCCTTTTCCGTCATCTCAACAAACTGGAAAATACCAGAGATCATTTTGTTGGCAGGAGCCAAACCAGGATCTCTGAGGAACTGTGTTTATAATGATGGACATGTTGTTCTAGGGACGTTGCCCTGGAATTTGTGTAACAGAGTTTACACCTACTGCGAACCGACACAGGATTTCATCGACTGCACAGCCTGCAGGGGTCAAAGGGCGACTCCACACTGCAAAGTCTGGAAGGACAACTCAGACTGTGACAACTTGCTTCAGGAGTGAAGTTTCAACATCACGCATAAGACAAAGAGGAGACAAATGACAACACTGTGCAGCGCCATAGTGCCAGGAGATTATGGCTCACGGATGTTAGCAGACTGGAAAGCACAAAATGATCTACACACCCGCTCCAAGCGAACAGCTATGCCAGAGGTCAAAAGATGGGGAGGCCTAACAACCTCACTGCCCCTCAGGGAGGGGTCTTCAAAATCATTGGCCCAACATGCTGTACTTTCATACCTGATGAAACAGGAACTGGAGGAACTATTTCTGACGCTCTATACGAGCTGGAGGATTTAAAACAGTATGTGGAGAGTGGAACACGCGGCTCACCCTCTTTTGATTTGCTTTCATGGCTTACTTCAGGACCATGGTGGTCCTTGCTGTTAAAGCTCGTGACACCTGTTCTGATTGTGTTAGTTCTGTTTTGTCTTTTTACAGGATGTATTATTCCTTGTCTACGAAATATGATGTTTAAAACATTTAACACGACTGTTATCAACTATCAGCTGGCAAGGGCATCTTATGAGACAACTGAAGATGACTTGTTCCAAGTTCCTGACGATTTTCTGAACAATGATGAATTTCTGTAATCACTAAACAGATGAATTCACTTGCTGAATGACTCCTACACCGAAAATGTGAAAACAAGTGGTGTTGGGATGAGACAACTGCATTTGATTTTTGCTGTTTCTTTTTTTTGTTTTTTTTTTTTCATTTATTTCATTATATTACTTTATTCATTGTGTGTTCTCTGTGTTTAGATTAGTTTTTCTTATTTTCTTTTCTATGCTTGGCTTCTGCATAAAAGTTTACACACATAGTGAAATGATAAAAAGGGGGGAATGTTAGAGATTTTTTGGTATTATCATTTTGTTATTACTTTAGTTTATATTCAGTCTAATGTTAATCAGTATTAGTGTGATTTTTAATTTAGAATGTTTCCTCTCTTGTGTGTGTATAAACTGACAACTGTCTTCACAGAGGTAGTAAAACTTTTATGGTTCTCAGACCTTAAAAGCTTCTTGTGTTTATCTGCTTACTTCCTTAATTGCTAGTTTGACCTAGAGCTGAACTGGGCTCAGATGATAGGTCAGATATCACACTTGGAACTGAGTTGTTGGTCTGTTTGTGTTAAGTGTTTTACGACCTCTGTTGTTTCCTGACTGCACCATGTGATTGTTTTCTTTTACAATAAAGAGGAGCTCACGTGAATGCAGATCAGAACTCTCTGTGGACAGCTTGAAGAAAGTTGTTCATGGAGACTTCTCCTTCTGCAGAAGCCTGACCTTATTTAATTCATATACGTTGTCTGTGGTTATTTTTGTAGGTTCGAGAAAAATACCTTACATTTATGATAGCAGGAATGAACCAGACACCGGAAATTAAAAGCAATTAATTAGGGTCTTTAATCACTCATCAATCACCCCTCAGATTAAATTTTGACAGAAGGTTGTCTATATAGTTTTTTATGCTCAGTACAAGGAGGAACACACTGCATGTGTTAACAACATGCTGCAACAAGGACATGCTGAAGCTGTACCAGCAGAAGAGCTACAGAAAGGTGACAAACAACTGTGATGCAATCAATGATACATTCCTCATCATGGAGTGCATGATGAGGAATGTATCATCCCCTAAAAGGCAAGCTGAGAATTGTATTAATTGTTGATCAATTTATAAAGGAGTATCACTGAACATTCAGCTTCTACAGAGACCTGATCTCACAAACTCTTTGGTTGGAGTTCTGATCCGATTTAGAAAAGAGCCTGTTGCACTAATGGCCGACACCGATGCCATGTTTCACCAGGTTTTATGTCTCTGAAAAACATGCCAGTTTTCTCTGTTTCCTGTGGTGGCATCATGGTGACACTTCAAAAACCTGCACAAGAGTTTAGGATGAAAGTTAATTTGCTTGTAGCAGTGTCTTCACCAAGCTGTACAATATATGCTCTGCAAAAACTGCTGATCATGCACAAAAGTCTCCAGGTGAAGTGGAAGAGTCAAAAATAACTTTGTGGATGAATGTTTAAAATCTATTCTTATAGAAGAAGATGCAGTGCAGATGGTGAAGAGGCTGACAGATCTCTACTCTAAAGGAGGATTCCTGCTTTCAGCATGGGTCAATGGATCAGCAACAGGCACACAGTACTCATGTCAATCCCTGAGGTAAGGAGAGCAAAAGAAATCAAGAATCTGGATTTGGAGACAGATCAACTTCCAGTTAAGAAGAATATTGGGTTTACAGTGGTGCATCAAAACAGATAAGTTCAAGTTCAGAACCTCAGTGCATGACCGCCCACAGACCAGAAGCAGCATTTTGTCTGTGGTTTGCTCACTGTGTGATCCCTTGGGAATCCTGGCTCCCTTCAGTATGCCAGCTGATTTGTTGCTACAAGTTCAGCAACATATGACGTTGCTGAAGTTCTCCTGCTGAGGTCCTCTCAGCAGGAGATTCTCCTGCTGATTTCAAGTTTTAAAGTGGACTATTGCATCAAACCAAGCTGCATTAGACAAAGCACGATTTCATAATTTCCCTGACGCAAGTCAAGGTAGCTACGGAACAGTGTCATATTTAAAACTGGAAAAGAATAACATCTCACATGTTGCTTCCATTGTAGGAAAAGAGAGAGTTGCTCCTCTGAAGCGAACTACAATTCCCATGCTGGAACTGACAGCAGCTAAACTGCTGCATAAAGAGTTGCAAGTCAAGTTTAAAAAGCCTGTTTTCTGGACTGATAGTACAACAGTGCTAAAATACATCTCCAATGAAACCAAAAGATTTCACCCTTTTGTTGCAAACAGAATTTCTGACATCTGAGAAACAACAGATGTCAATCAGTGAAGATATGTTTCCTCCAAGGAGAATCCTGCAGTGACCCATCCAGAGGCACAAGAGCTGAGGAGTTCCTCAAATGCAGGAGATGGACAAATGGACCTGAATTTCTCCACAGGTTAGAGGAGGAATGGCCTAAGCTGAATATGGACCACCATGCAATTCCCGCAGATGACCCAGAGGTCAAAAAGGACCCAACAGTGAGTGTTATTGTGAAGGAATCATAAAATGCTACAAACTATCTGATTCATTACCTTTCATCTTGGACAAAGCTTAAAACCTCTGTGTCCTGTTTTTTAAAGCTGCAGAACATCCTGCAACGGAAATGAAAAGAGTTTGCTACTGCAGACCTGAATAAAAATGATCCACAAAATCAAAAGAAACAATTGGAAAAGCTGATGGAAGGATTCAAGAGCACTTTGAAGAAAGAAAATCTGACTCCTGAAGACTTGGCCAAGGCAGAAGAAGCTATTATTCAGTTTGCATAACATCAGAAATTTACAACTGAAATCACCAGTGGCCTTAAAGCAGTCTCCAGGAGAAGTTCTTTGTACAAACTTGACCCAGTACAGGATGCTGAGGTCCTTAGAGTGGTTGGCGGGTTGAATAAAACAGCCATGGAACAAAGCATCCTGCAATTTTGATGAAGGATATGTGATTTTACACCATATTCATCAACAGTTGGGACATGCAGGAAGAGCTCATATGCTGTCTTAATCTTTTGTCAAGATTAAGACAAAAATACTGGATAAGAAATGCAAATTCAGCTGCCAGAAAAATAATCTCTCGCTGTACTTTCAGATGTAACAGAAAAAAGTTTGTTGAGCAAAAGATGGCAAATCGATCAGAAGAAAAACTCCTGCCAGCCACTGCTCCCTTCACAAATGTTGGAGTGGGTTACTTTGGTCCTGTAAGTGTTAAAAGTCTCCTGAAGATGTATTGAGTGCTGTTCACTTGTTCACCAGCCATGCAGTGCATCTGGAAACTGCCTATGCCCTCGATACATATTTCTGTATATATCCAGTCCGGAGGTTCATCTATAGAAGAGGCGCAGTTTCCACTATCAGATCTGATAATTTTGTTGCTGCAAATCGAGAGCTGAAAGAACGTTTGACTGAACTGAACCTAAAATTAAAATTGGAATTTTAACATCCCAGCAGCCTCTCGCCAAGGTGGAGTTTGGAAGCGTCTGATTTGTTCCATAAGAAGTATTTTAGTCTCACTTCTTAAAGACTAAAATACTTCTGAAAGTTTTGGATGATAAAGGACTTCAAACTTTCTTTTATGAAGTTGAGGCAATATTAAAGGACAGATCCAGTACCAAAGTTTCAGATGACTCAAATGAATGTGAGGTACTCACACCCAACCATTTGTTGTTACCATGCCGTACCAACTTTATTTATAAAGCACTTTATAGACAAACTAGTGCTATACACATCATAAAATACAATACAATTATAAAATAAAAAAGATTAAATATAAAATTCATATTAACATACAGACACAATAAAACGAAGTGAAAGATCTCAGATTGTACAACAATCTGACGCCAAAGAAAAACGAAGGGTCTTAAGAAGGGACTTAAAAATAGTGAATGAAGAGGCCTGTCTTATGCCCAAAGGAAGACCGTTCCATAGCTTGGGAGCTGCCACAGAAAAACACGGTTCCCTCTGAGCTGCACTTTGTCCTTGACACCTGCAGAAGCCACTGATCAGCCGACATGAGGGAACAGGAGGGTGCGTCAAAATGTAACAGCTCAGACAGATAGGGAGAGGCAAGACCATAAGAGCTTTAAAAACAAATAAAAGGATTTTAAAATGAATCCTAAAATGTACTGGTAACTAGTGTAAGGAAGCTAAAACAGGGGAAATATGGTCAAATATTCATGTACCTGTTAAAAGATGTGCAGAGGCATTTTGTACCCTCTGTACTGAAAAACAAACCAGTTTTGCCACCAGGATTGTTCAACCAAAAAGATCTTTATGTCAGGAAAAAGTGGAAACAAGTGCAATACATGTTGGAGCTTTTCTAGAAAAGATGGCTTTCTGAGTACTTACCTCTGATGCAAGAAAGACAAAAAAGGGACCTAAGGACTAACACATGTCTTATTCCTGGAGATATTGTCTTAATTACAGACTCTACAGCTCCTAGAGGATCATGGATGATGGTCAAAGTCTTGAGTGTAAACCAAGATACAAAGGGCTTGGTGGGTTCTGTGCAATTACAAAGACCAGTGTTTTGGAAAGACCTGTGACCAAATTTCTTTTGCTACTGGAAACATCACCCTGAGGAATTAAGGACATGTTTGAGGAAATAGTCTTTTTTCCTTGTTCAAGTAATTGTGACAGTATTCACAATTAGAATGTTGGAGCTATTTATTTGTTATTCCTTTATCAATTTGATTTTTGCTAGTTTGTTCTTGGTTTACTTTATATATTTTGTATTATTTACAGAGTTTATTTGTAGGTTAATAATTGTTGATTTTATCTATTTTTGTTTAATTATTTTTGTCATTTGGTTTCTAAGTAAAAAAGGAAGAGCTGTGGCTCGATTTTTTTTTTCTCTCTTAAGAATAGGGAATATAAGACCAGCATGCATTGGATTTGGGGCCTGTGGTTTTTTCTTACCAGAGCAAGAGATGAAATGCAAAGTTTGAACTGTATTATTTGCTTTCCAAACTGGTGAAAATAAACCTTATAAAGCAACCTTCATGTTTTGGACATTTGACTTCTTTTGCCTGTGTATGAAACGTCCCTCCGGTGCAGCAGTAGTGGCTCATTAATTGAACTATTATTGGATGTTTGGCATAAGCATTTCATATAACATGATCAGCAGATGTTAAATGATCATTTTCCCACCACACTCTCATCATCAACAGTAAAACCTGTAATTTTGGTAACGTTTGCTCATTGTTTGCCAGAGTTATGAGGAGGGAACCATATATTTCAGCTGCCTGAAATAATCTGTTCCTCCTCCATTTCGTAGGAACAAATTACTTTACCAGCAAGTCTTGAGCTGTGTTTATTCCTCTCTTCATCAACAATAAATCCTGCAAGTTTGAAAACATTTGCTCAATATTTGCCAAAGTTATGATGGGGGAACCAAATATTTCATCTTATTTCTGGCTCAGTTCCAGCTCAAACTTTAAAACCCATTTCAAGTGGAAATGAAACAGCCACTTAACATGTTTTTGGTTGTTTTTAAAATCAGTTTTGAAATAATTTCCTTATTCTCAGAATCAAAAATCATTTGTAGATGAAACTGGTTGTTTTACAAATGTAAGCGCAACAGCTCAAGGAAGGAAATCCCATCCCATTATTGGGAGTTATATTACACTTGCAGTGAAATGCAATTGGCTCCCCTGTTCAAGTTATTTAAGGCAGTTGAAAGGCAGTTGAAATATTTGGTTCCCCCCTCAAAATTTTGGGAAATATTGAACAAATGTTACCATAATTACAGGATTTGTTGTTCATGAAGAGAAGATTGAGCACGTTTAAGACTTCCTGGTAAAATAATGTGTTCATATTTTATTGAGGGGGAACAGATTATCTCAATGACTAAAATATTTGATTCCCTCATAAATTTGTCAAGTAAAGAGCAAATACTACCAAATCCTCAAGATTTCTGGTTGATGAAGAGAGGAATAAGCACAATTAAAGACTTGCTGGTAAATTAATTTGTTCCACTGAAATGGAGAGGAAACTGATTATTTCAAGCAGTTAAAATGTGATGTTCTCCCCTGATACATCTGGCAAATAATAATGAGCAAATGTTTTCAAAATCTCAATGATTGCTCCAGTTACTATTGCAAATACTGTAGTATAGCATGATTGAACCAGAAAAAAATGAACAACTAGAAATTTCTTTTATCCAGCAAAGTTTAAGTTAGTACAGGATTTTCCAGAAAGTCTACACTCTCATCTTTTCAGAAAGTCTTTGTACCCTGCTATCAGCCAGCTTCCCTCCTCTTATATTAGCAATAAAAAAAATGATAACAGTAGGAAAAAGACTGATTCTGTTTGTGATAAAACAAACAAAAAACAACAACACAGGGCAGTGAAAGAATGCCTCCACACAAGACCTCGTTTATGCATTTATTTTACAATTTTCTTATTGCTTTTTTAAAACAGCAGTTGCAGATTAAACTGAAAGTTACAACCCTGACATGATTATTTGATTTGTTTTACCAAAAAATCGATTAGAAGCCCCGAGAAATTAACGGATCTTTCTCTGGCAGCAATTTACTCTCCCGACAAGGAGGAACAGATTTTTTTTCATGTGTCCCAACTTCAATCCAACATGACAAACATAAAATAAAAACCTCAAATCAGGACATAAAAGGGAATTTTATCTTTCTACTCCTTAATGTTTCATTGACACTATTCTTTATTTGTAAATTTCCCTTTAAGATTAATAAAGTATATTAATTCATTGAACACACCTGAAATGCCTGTCACGTACCGCTGCATATTTTATGTCCATAGAGAGAAAAATGGCTATTGACTGAGGACGTCCTCCACACCGCCAGGTGGCGACACTTAGAGTATGAATCCACTCGACAAGGTGGAAAGGCTCATGGATCGATTCGTCTGGTCTTAAACTTACAGTTTCTGTTTTCCACATGAGTAGAGGGCTGTTTTTATACTTTTAAACACTTTTTGTGTGTGCTCTTCTAGACGGATGGCCGGTGAAAGATTTCCTTATCCGGAGGACGTGGACGTTCCAGCTGTGGTCACAGTTCGCCTCATCAGGTCATTTGAACAAAGAAACTTTAAGCCTGTCGTGTTCCAGCAGGTCAGCCTGAACCAGACCGTGCAGGACTTCATGCGCCGTGTGAGAAACGGTAAGTTGAAAATGAGAAGGCCACACTGCCTACGGAAAAGTCATATGGTGAAAGAAATCAAAGATGGCGGTCTGAAAGTAATTGACTTTGAATGTCTGAACGGAACCCTTAAGATTAATTGGTTGAAATCCTGGACTAAACATTCTCAGTTATTTTGGTATTGTGTCCCTAATTATGTATTTAACAAAATAGGTGGTTTAAAACTTGTACTTCTAGCTGATTTCAATATAAATAAATTGCCCATTAAACTATCAGAGTTCCATAAACAAGTATTACTATACTGGAAAATGCTCCATGTACATAACCACTCGCCACACTCCTCTATCATATGGAATAACAGATTCATATTACATCGCAATAAATCCTTATTTTACAAAGATTGGATGGAGAAGAATATTTGGTCTATCATACACTTAATGGATGCTAATGGCTGCCTGTTAAACTACCAACAATTATGTGCAAAATATCAATTCTTTCCCCCAAGAGCTGAATTTACCAAATTATTTAATGCCTTTCTGAAACAATTTATTAATCAGATAAAAAATTCGATGACCCCACAATTACCCAATTTATCAATTAATGGAATTTCATTCACTGACCAAAAATTCAATAACCACACAATTAGAAACTGTCTAAACGAAACTTTGTTCCCTGGGAAAATAAATAGAAATAGCATTCTTTGCAAGTTTGATAATAAATCGATTGAAAGGTTAAGAACTCTTTATCTTAAACTCCCCATACACATGAGTAGAGGGCTCAAAAGCTAAAGAAACACACTTTAAAATTTTAAATGCAATTTACCCTTCAAAAGAACTATTAAGAAATCGCTTTAATATCGATGACAATAAGAGCTCATTTTGTGAACATGATATTGAAACGATAGACCATATCTTTTATGAATGCAACCAAACCAAAACATTCTGGAATTGCTTAGAAAGATGGATCAGTTCAAAAATCACACTTCCTGAATCTATTTCTAGAGATATGGTAACTTTTGGAGTGTTATTAATAAACAAAACTATAGAACTCTGTTGTAACTTAATATTTTGTTTGGCAAAATTTTTTATTCATAAACAAAGAGTGCTGAGATCATCCCTAGTTTTTAACATTTTCTTATCTGAATTCAGAATATTTATATCAAAAATATCAAGGATTATATTTGAAATCCTTGAAATGTTTTGAATCATATGAATCCCTGACTGAAATATGAATAGGATTGCCTATGTATTGTACTGATGTATGTATTAATATCCTAATACATGAATCCCCTTGTTGCCTTTTTTTAGTTATTGTTTCACTATTACTAATTGTAATACTAATTTTTTATTATCAATATTTCCATTTTAAATATGCCTCTATGTATGCCTTATACAGAATTGCACTATTGTAATTGCCTTACTTGTTTGTAATTACTTTATTTAAATTAAAGAGAAAAAAAACTCATCGGAATATCATATTTTCCAGCTCAAACTTTAAAATCCATTTCAAGTGGAAATGAAACAGCCACTTAACATGTTTTTGGTTGTTTTTAAAATCAGTTTTGAAATAATTTCCTTATTCTCAGAATCAAAAATCATTTGTAGATGAAACTGGTTGTCTTACAAATGTAAGCGCAACAGTTCAAGGAAGGAAATCCCATCCCATTATTGGGAGTTATCAATCAATCAATCAATCAATCAATCAATCAATCAATCAATCAATCAATCAATCAATCAATCAATCCAATTTTATTTGTATAGCACATTTCAGCTACAAGGCATTTCAAAGTGCTTTACATCATAAACACAAAATACAAAGTCATGCAACATAGAATAAAAAAAGTACATTGTTCCATATTACGTTTCAAATACAACAGGTGTGTTTTTAGTTGTGATTTAAAGGAAGTCAGTGTTTCTGCTGTTTTACAGTTTTCTGGAAGTTTGGTCCACATTTTTGGTCCATAGATGCTGAAAGCTGTTTCTCCTCTTTTGGTTCTGGTTCTGGGGATGCAGAGCAGAACCAGAACCTGAGAGTCTGGCAGGTTGATACAACAACAGCAGATCTTTAATGTATTGTGGTGCTAAACCGTTCAGTGATTTATAAACTAACAACAGTATTTTAAAGTCTATTCTTTGAGCTCCAGGGAGCCAGTGGAGGGACTTTAAACTGCTATTATGTCTCTATCTTCCTGGTTCTAGTGAGAACATGAGCAGCAGCTTCTGGATCAGCTGCAGCAGCTTCTGGATCAGCTGCAGCAGCTTCTGGATCAGCTGCAGCAGCTTCTGGATCAGCTGCAGCAGCTTCTGGATCAGCTGCAGCAGCTTCTGGATCAGCTGCAGCAGCTTCTGGATCAGCTGCAGCAGCTTCTGGATCAGCTGCAGCAGCTTCTGGATCAGCTGCAGCAGCTTCTGGATCAGCTGCAGCAGC